>VYXB01000582.1:974601-1042210 GCA_013397135.1 Pachyramphus minor
GAAGGAAAACACAAACCAAAAGACTCCTACCAGAGATACTCTTAACTAAGTTAACACCAGGTTTTTAAGTCTGGCGTCCTCGACCCAGATAGGAAGAAAGGCGAGCTGCAAATCCAGTACTTGCTCTAAGATACCCATTTTAAACTTCCACAACTTTATAACTGATAAAATGCTTTTCCTTAAGCTGAATAATTTTTCTAGCCTCCTTGCTAAGGAGATGGAATTGAAGTCATGATAAAAAAAAAAATGTTGATACGTTAGACATAGGAAGTGGAGATTTTTGCCTTTATGTTTTTGAATTATCCTTTAAAAAGTAGAGCAGATGAAAAACTAATGATCAAAATATATTTTTTTTTCAATACAAAGTGTAGTGTTCACAAAATCTGAATGTTCCATGGAAAAACTTTAATTTTGCCAGAGCTGCTTAGTTTTCCACTGGGGAAGATCTAAATAAGAGATTTCCTTTTAAGTTCCAGTTGACTGAAATGTAAGCTTTTAAGTCACTTTTTCAAATAAATAAACAAGTAAATAAAGTAGGATCCATCCTTTAAAGATTTTCTTCAGCCTGATGTCTCTTGAGACATGAAAGATGGACATTTACCACAAGGCAGAGATTAGCAAGGAGCTCCACAAAGAGGACTCCAACCAGCACAGCCCATACCTTCAGCAAAAATATGTCACTGGGCTAAGATGAAGCATGGAAAATTTCAACCCAAAAGGAGAGAGTCTGAGAAAGATATGAGCACAAGTGATGGAGGACAGGCAGGAATAGCAGTTGGAGCTTGACCTCTGTTCCAGAAGCTCTTGCCAGCGACTGCGAGCACTAATAAATAACAGTCCTCCTGTATGTGCCACATGCAGCCAAGGTGAGATAGACACATTCACTTCTGCTGTTCAACAGCCCAGAGTAGATCCACACCAGCATCCTTACCTTCAGGGACATCATCCCTTGGGATGTGATGTGTTAAGGGCAACATCCTACTTTTCTGAGGCTCCATTTATTGATCTTTCCATCTGCTGGTGGTCTTGGGAGTCTTGTAAGCACCAGAGCTGTGGTTGGGTACCACCACCCCATGCACATCTCTGGCACAGACTCAGGTCCTTCTGCATGTCTTCCTTGAGCATAGGGGCACAGGAGCATTGTCATGTCTTCCAGGTGACCAGAAGGAAGAGGGTCTGTGGGTAAACAGGCCTGTCCTTTTCCACCTCTCTGCCTACCAGGACTGGTCCTGACCAACCAGGACTTCTTTTGCAGAAGGAGATGTCGTGCTTATGCAGAGGAAGAGTTTCATGGAGCCCTTCCACCACATGGTCATCCTCCCCTTGCCCTCCTTGAGAACCTGGCACTGCTGAGTTCTGAGCACCACCAGAGGAGACTGCAACTTGAGTCCTGTCCCAGCCTGAGAGCCCCATGCAGCTTCTCCCCATACACATCTCTCCCTGCCCTCAGAGCAGGGCAGATGTCCCCAGAAGGCAGCTCTCAGGACAATTTTCAGACAATCCAATATAAATGAAGTTTGAAAATCTATTTCTTCACAGTTTCTTGCTGCCCTGAAGCACCTTTTCTCTCTGTTCGCACTGCTGGGGCTCAGAAAAATTGGGGGTGGTTTTCTTTTTCTCTGGAAAACAGAAAGAAAAACAAAAAAAAATCAGTGTTGCCAACTCTTGCAATTTTAGTCCCACAGTACTTGATGTTTTTCTTCACCCCCTCCCCAGCTTCTTGCTCCAATGTATTATGCAAAAATCTCAGATTTCATTTTTAAAGGAGAAGAAAAAGGGACAAGCATTTCATTGGCTTCCAGATTCTAGAGAAAAGCTGAGAAACACAAGCTCAGCACATTCTAAGGCACCTCCAAAACAAAAAAGAAAGCATGGAGAAACCAGTATTTATAAACCCTCATGACCTGAAGGACCCAACTAATTTTTGAGCCCTTGGGCAGTTCCATGAAGGGTCAGCTAATGCCATAGGCACCATCAAATCTGGCATTGGCCAGATTTCAGCCCCCAGTGCAACAACATGGAGATGAGGAGAGAGTGGCAGTTCCCTGGGACATGGGGGCTTGGAGCCACATGCTGTTCTGCTCCTCCATCCCAGTGTGGGACATGAATGGTCTGGCCATGCCTACAACGACAGTGCTAAGAGAGGCTCAAGGACATCTTCAAGTTGCTAGATCTCTACAATTCCTGAGCTCATGCCCACCTCCTCCCACAGCCTGGCCATGGCATCTCCTCATCTCCGTGAGGTTACCTGGTGCAGGTGGTTCCATGATGGAGTTGGTCTATGCTGCAGCTGGGCACAGACGCCCACCACAAATCCCACTGTGGAGGATCTCACGGGTGCCTGGTTGAGACAGAAAGGCTGAGGACTGACATTTCTAATCAGGGCATTGGGACAGATCTACCTGCTGCATCAGAACCCCAAGGGAATATCCCTGTCCCCCCTTCACTGTAAGCTCCTGCTGGTTTAGAAACCCTTGGAGAACAAGAGCTCATGCATGGATATTTACAGTCCTTTCAGGCACACACCTAGGTTGGATGCTTTCTCCAAAGCTGCTTGCTCCCTGCCTGGCCCATGGGCTGGCAGCACCACAGTGCTGTGCCTGCTCCAGTTCTGCCCAGCATGGGCTCTCCCCAGCCACCGCTGTTTGCTGGAGTTGTCCCTCACTGGAAAGGCTCTGTGTGTATCCACAGCACCTGGTGTCAGGCCTGGCCAGATGTCCCTGTTGTTAGGAGCAGAACTGAGTTTCTCTGCCACACTTTGGCCATCTGGAAGAGAAGGGGCATAAGTTATGGCTGGAAGGGAAGGTGGCTTGCACCTCAGTGGGATTTCAAAGTTGCTCTAAGGGATGGTCCTTGGGGGTCCATCTTTACAGGAAAACAAGCACCCCCATCATCCACGGGATCTTCTGGGTAAAACAGAAGATCTGATGAGGTTAAAACACTGCATATAGATACAGATATAGATACAGACAGTGAGCCAAACAATGCCCAGAGGTATGGAGTGCATGCTGAGAGTATGAGCTGCCTTCTCATACACCACATCACGTGCTGCAGGATTGTTCACTGACCCCAAGGATTGTCCCTTTGGTGCTTGCTGGGTCTTTGCACTTTCAAGAGCTGTGCCAAGAGAGGCCACTTCATCCCTGTGTCAGGAACCTGTTTCAGAGGGACGAGATGCACTCGGATGAGAAGAGTAACTGGGCTGCTTGGAGACTTTGCTTTTCTTCTGTCTTGTTTTGGCTTTTTTTTTTTTTTNAAGAGAGGCCACTTCATCCCTGTGTCAGGAACCTGTTTCAGAGGGACGAGATGCACTCGGATGAGAAGAGTAACTGGGCTGCTTGGAGACTTTGCTTTTCTTCTGTCTTGTTTGTCATCCAACCTGAAATTTTGTGGCTGCTGTTTATGTATGGAAAATATTTAACAGTTCAAGTCAGAAAGCCCAACATTGAGAAACATAATGGCAATCCAAAACTCCTAGGGTCTTCACAATCAGACTAAAAATACTTCGAGAACAGGCTCCCTTTGGACCAGATACCAATTTTCTGCAGCAGTGTGAAGTAATTAAAGCTGTCCTAAAGCACCAGCTGGGAACTGCCCTGACATGTTCATGTCATCTGCTCACTGGTCCTCTTGTGTAGGCCATGCAGGGGTGGGCTGGAGGCTTTCAGGGCTCTGCTGTAATCCAGCAAACCTTGGCTGGTAGAACCAGCCCCAGAAGAGATTCCAGCTGGCTTAACTTAGAGCAGCCACAGGGCTGCTCTAACTTAAACCACCTGCCAGTTCAGTCCTGGGCCAGCTCTAGGATCTGGGAGGTAGAAACATGGACAAAAGCCAACTTTGCCTGCTGTCTTCCTCATCTGTCCCAATAGGAGATAGAGGTCCAAACCCCTTTTAGAGATGTCTAGTATCAGGCTTTAGAGGGATACCTTTGAGCTCCTGGTTACATTTAAAATCCAAGAACAGGGATGCCACTATTTAGTCCCATCTTCCTTCCTTACCTTCTTTCGTCACAGTGCTTGCATTCACAATATTGAAGCCCGAACATGAGGAAATGTGCAAGGACTGGTTATTTCCTGGAACAGCTGATGCTTTCTGCCCTCCTTTGACTTTCCAGGCAGCCTCTCCCCTGCAGCTCTGGTGCCTCCACTCCTGTAGGGAACCAAGCGATATAGACCAGACAGAGAGGGTTTTTCCTCTTTTAAAGAGTGGAAAATAAGAAAGTAAATAAAAACAAACAAACAAAACTTTCTCCAAGTATTTCCAGAGCTACTGATTCCAGTTTGAGCTTCGGCTATAAGATCACAACGGATTTAAACAGTCGTGGTTCACCCTTATACAGAGACACACATAATCATGTGCAATGGTAGGAATTACCCTGATAATACAGCCTGAATTGTCCTGCCCCTGCCCTTCCTCCTTGCCTTTCGCCCTGCAGCTAGCAAAGATAATGAGTAACAGTGATATTAAACAGGGATTTGGAGGTTTTTTGCCTTTTTTTTCCCCCCAGAAAGTGGATAACACACTCCAGTAGATAGAAAAATCCATCCGACTTTATTTAACTGTAACATTTATTAAGAGCAGTGAAAAGGTCAGCACAGAGCTACCAGTGTATGGGCTAAACTCCTTTCCCCAGCCTTGAATGTGACAAAAAAGCAGATCCTTTAAGATGCAACTATCTTAAGCTCCCCTCCGATGGTTAAACTCTTAGTAATTCTAGGTTTTGGAGACAAACGTCAAAGCAGAGGGCTCTTCCCTTCATTATTCAAGTAAAGGCCCCATCAATATTATCTGTAATAAGAATCTGCTGTTGACATGGCTCACCCCGCAGTTCCTGTTCCAGGCAGTAGTCCCTGTCAATAGGATTAAAGTGGAGGAATGCCTTTGACAAGTCCACCGGCTGCTGATTCATTGCTGCCATCAGGCTGCCGGCTGGGAAAGGCAATGGGCACCATTAGCCAGCCCTGCCACAGTGAGCCAGGGGTAAGTGCCCCTGAAGCTTTGACTTCTTATGCAAGAGGGGACCTTGCTGGAGCTGTGGTAGGAAGTGGGGAGAGGGAAAGTCCACAAGTGGTTTGCACCTCTTGTGGCCTACCATACTGCTTTTTGTCTGAGTAATGGGCACATCAGCTGATGGGAAGTTTTGAGGTGGTTTGATGATCAGTGTTGGACCTAGTGGCACAGGGAAGCAGTCCACCATGCATGGGATGGGAGGTAGTGTTCCTCAGCTTCTGCCATCACCTCCATGTGAATCTGGGGGAACACATTACACAGGGAGATGAAAGAGGGATTCGCTGCCCTCACGCTGGAGCTGCTCTCAGTACCACGACACCTGAGTGGTGCACCCCAGTGCAGTGATGGTAGCTGACAGACCTGAGGCACAACGGCACAAACAACTTACTCTGACTTTCTCCTGGAGCTTGGCCCATGCTTCAGTAGCCATAGGGATGCGGGGATGTGCTTGAGGGAGCAGGCATAACACCATGGTCAGAACGAAACACTGCCGTAAACGCTCTGGAAGCTCTGGGCACCAAGAGGTGCAGATCGCTGGTGCACAGTTGGGCACCTCCGGTCCTCAACAATATTGACTCTTGTTTTCCTTCTCCTTTGCCTCCTTCTTTACCACAGCTCTCAATACAAAGTCTCTGTCATCACCCTCTGGCTTGCATGGCCCTGGTTCTGCAAAGCCCGTGGCTCCCCTCCCCTGCAGGCTGGTGGCCACAGTGGAGGAGCCAGAGAAGGGACTCTAGAGCAGACTCTAGAGCCTGCTGGGTCTGACACTGGCTAAAAACCAGCACCCAACCACAAAAGTAAGGGAAAAAAACTGCCAGGGAAAATCTGAGCCTCCTAACCTTCTACCTCTCAACTCTGAGTGGAGTATGTAGGACACATGTACACACACACACACAAACATTAAAACCCTCATCTTTTCCAGTGACTAAGCTCCTGTCTAACTCATTCTGTTCCTGTCCCCTCAGGTGCTGAGGCCAGGTCAGGAAGCAGGCAGCCCAGAGTAAATAGATTAGCTCTTTTTAAAATAAAACCTCTATTATTATCCATAGGAAAAAAAAATAACAACCCTCATTTTCAGGAATTGTTACATTTAATTAGGCTGCAGGTTCCACTGGGCTCTACAAATGGAGCCAAGAAAGCACGAATGTCAAAATATTCTGCACACAAGATGAAAAGCCCTGAGCCGGGCAATCCAGTGAAAGGGAGCCCTGTCAGCCCGCCTGTCAACTCTGCCGCAGATTTTTCAAACCTAATTAAAATGATCTTTAATTTTTTTCTTCTTCTTTTAAAGAAACACTTTTTTCTTTTTTTTTTTTTTTTTTCTGCTTTAGTTTTTAATCAGCCTGATTTCCTGCATTGAGGCAGCCAGGAGGGAAAGTGAAAGGGAGACTCGCACAGGCATCCAGGGCTGGAAAACAGGAGGACGGGTGGCTGTTCAGGCAGCAAAGCCTTCTCTGCAGCTCAACATGCACCCAGTGTTTACTCACATGTGAGATCAGCCCTAACAGGAAGAACAAGGTACCAAATTCTGTCCCTGCCTGTTTCCTGCCACATTCAGGGGAATGGGACCTTTCTGGCTCTTTGTAAATAAACAGGAGTGCATCAAAGGGACACCTGACCGCTGCACCCATTTTCAGCAAAACTAGAACAACTTACAGGCACTTGAATTTTTGGCTGACAGCTCAGACCAAAAGGGCCTTTACTGCCCTGGGATTAGCAGCTCTGATGCTTTGGAGCTGATAGAGGAAACCAGTTTGCAAATCCTGAAACAGGAGCTTTATAGGAAAGCTTGAGCCACTGATTAATTTTACTTACATCTATGCCTTGCCCCTGCAGGGTCCTGCCAATCCCTCTCCCTCACTGGGTTCATTGTTTATATGTGTGAAGTTATTTGGATGGGCTGATCTCAGCAAAGTGGTCTGTAGAGTCCTGCAGCAAAACAGGAGGTTGCTGAGATGGAGGCGGCAGCACAGGGCAGAGCAAGTCATTAGGACTAATAACCAACATGATAAAAACGGGCATAAATAGGGATAAAGAGATTTAAAACAAGAAACTAATGCTTAAGAGGAGGTTGGGTCAACAGCTATATAAACACACACTTCCCCTCCCACCTCCCCTGCTCTAGTGTCTCCAAGAAACATATTTGCTTACTTTAACAACCATTTTTTTCAGCCTAGTTTCCTAGAGAAACAACTCTTTTGTGATCGTGCTGTGGGTGTGTCTGTCTCTTTCCCTAATAAAACTTGTGAACTCCCTGGCCAATTTCAATCAAGTTTGCCAGAAGGGCAGAGTCCTCAAAGAAACTAACTGCTTACAAGTCTTCCCGGGGCTGGGTAGACAAGAGGACACAGCCCATGCTGAGACAAAGGCTGCAGCATGCGCGCACTTGATATTAAACATCAGAGCATCCAACCTCGAGCTGCCTCATACGTTTCCCTGCAGGAAGCCATGTTTCACTGAATCACCCTAAGTGCACTGTAGAAATGGCATCATTTGAGCTGAGAATTTAAAACTGTGATGACTGACAGCCCCTCCTTCTGAGAAATTGTGTCAGCACAGAAAGGAGTCCCAGCCAGGTAAAACAAGGTGGCTGCAGGCACAGGGTAGCACCAGCACAGCTCTCCAGCCACCAAGCAGCCCTTCCTGAACCAAAGCCACCTCCTGGGCACTAAGGTGATCCGAAGCCAGGAGCAGGGATGGGGTCACCTTCTGCTCTGTACAACATCTCAGCTGCGGGGTCTTTCCTGATGCCTGGGCCAGCAGAAGCAGAGGTAGGAGCCGTCCAGCTACCATGGGAATCGGCAACTTGTAAACTGAGAGCATTTGACCTGGTATCAGCCAGAGGGAAGGACATTGTCGCAAGGTCAGTCTCCTACAGCATCAGTTTTCAGCCTCAACTTGCACTTCAAAAGCAGGTTGGGAAAGGCCTGCTGCAGATGCCTCTCTCGCATGCAAGGGCACAGGATGCTCCTGGTTGGGGTGGGAGCATGGGAGCAACCTGGGAGCTGCCATGTTCCAACAGAACTCAGGTGCTGATGGGGAAGAGGGCTTGAAAAGGACAGTGGGGTAAACTAAGAGTCCCAACCAGGGCTGCTCAGTGCCAGCACAAGCAAGTGTTCTGATTAAGAGGGTCTCTCTTTCTCCAGGTTGGTTTTAAAATGGTCTAGTGCAGCCAGATTTAGGATGCACTAAATGAAGGAAAAAAGCCAAAGGTGTTACCAAAGGTTTGGATGTGGCCATGAGCTCCTGTCCTCCAAGACAAAGGGGATGACAGAGGAGAAACAAAAAGGATGTTTCAAATGGGGAGGATCTCGATTTTAACAGTCTTATCCCCGCTCCCACATAATTTAAATTTGGGAAGCTCCTAAGAATATCACAACAATGTATTTCACGGTGATGTCCTGGTACTTCTTCCCTCTCATCAACCCCCTACTATCTCACTAGAAACACCCTCTCATCTGCTGAAAAAAATAAAGCATCTCCTAGAGAAACAAAAACCCTCAGCCAGCAGTAAAGGACCTGTCAGGTTTCACCCTATGATTGCTCAGGGAAAATTCACCCATGTGACCTTCGTGTCCCACAGGAGAGATGAAATCGAGACTTGCGCAAGGCGCTGCAGGGAAGGGACGGACGGCTGGGTTTGCCCTCCCAGTGACCAAGCCGGGATCTTGAGTGCCTGGGAATCATGTCCGTAGGGGAATAGAGGGAGCTGGCATTTTTGGGACCCTGTGACTGGCTGTCCAGCTAGTAATTTAGCACAGGGTGAGCAAGTAATTTCCTGTTGGACTGGTCCGTTGAAAGGGCCTTTACCCTCCGGGGAGCTGGTGGCTACGCAGCCAAGCCTGAAGACACACGGGAGCAAAGCGTGCTCCTTCCTTTTATAGCGGGGCTGGTTTCCCCACGTTGCCGTCATCCCTGGGGTGAGCAGAGCTGTAAGACATTTGAGGCTCTCCCCCGCAGAGGGTAAAAAGTCAAAAGGGTATTAAGCTGTCAGATTGGGGCAATTTATGTGTATAAACAGAGCCCTGTTTTGCTGATTTACACCCTGATAGCACATGGTCCACAGGTAACGAATGCAGCACATCCCCACATCTGCCAGTGGAAGCAGTTTGGATTGACTGACCCATAAAACTGCAAGACCTGAAGTTATCTGGCTTCACATCTACATATACACACGCAAACAGCCACAGCCAGCAAGTGCTCATGGAGTAACACGATATAAGCAATAAACGCTTTCCCCCAGCAAAAGTTAGGGGAGAGATTAGATAAGGCAGCTAAAACAAACTTTAACCACCATGGTGGGAGCTCAGCTGGCCTGTCCTTTTACTTGGCTTAATAAGCCACAGTGTACAGAGCCCTCAGCACCAATTACCCCACAGTGCCCATTTCCCAAAGGGTGCAGGTGGCCCAAATCAGCCCAGCACATCATCCCCACTCTCTGTGAAAGCATCCTTATACCCATTATTATGAAAGAGTTGTGCCTCCCTCCTAAGCTCAGAATCCAGTTAAATCTTGCCTCCCACTGAGGAAGGGCCCCCCAAATTTTTTTCTCATTTGGGAGTGCTCCTTTTGGAAGCCAGAGAGGTCTCTGGCCTCCGTGGGCATAGGGGAGGTGGAAGAAGCTCTGGTGCCATTGCTTCTCTCCCAGGTGGTGCAATACACGTCCCTTGACTACATTGCATAACCAAACCCCACTCCCTCCCACCTTTCCAGGGAAAATCACATTACAACTGACCTAGAAACTCTGTCCTTCCCCCTTCAATGACACCAAGAAAGCAGATTGCCTTCCGACCACTGGCACCTGAGGATGGGACTGACAGACACACAGATGGGTGCCTGCTACCAGCATATACCACAGGGCAGTGTTTGCTTCCCATCATTGCAATTCGTGCCTTCACATCGTCGTGCCGCTGCAGGGATGTGAGCAGCCGCTACATTCCCATTCTGCCCAGCAGACTTCAGTGTCAATTGCATGCTTTGGGCAAAAATAACAATTGGAAAAAATAATTGCATTTATCATGTTGGCAACTCAGCCAGCTACATAAGAATGTTACATAGCAAAACCACAGAATTCAGCCTGTTTCCACACAGGCAGCAGAACAATGACTGGCAGGAGTCCCCTGACATCAGACGCTCATCTTTAACTCAAGCAATTCTTTCACCAGCATCTCCAATCCACCAGCCTGGGATGCCACAGCAGTCCAGCCTGCAGGTGACCTTGAAGCTGATAGAGATACCACCTGCCAGAGGACAACTTCTAACAACAACTAAGCAGGCAAGAATACCACAGATTTACTCAACTATTTTGTCACTGGAGGCTTGGAAAGAGATAGGATTAAACTTCTCCAATGATGCCATGATTCACAGGAAATTAAACTTCCCATGCTTGAGGCAGCAGTGATGGGTGACAGATCATGGAAGAGGCAAATGATGGCTCTTCCAGTGTCACCACAGACTGCACAGATAGGTGAATTGTAGCTGTGCCTCTTAATGTAACTTTCCATCCTGCACAGCACTGCATGCTACTTCAGTTTAGACTTTCCTTCTCTGCTCAGCCTGCTAACTCTGCTCCTGTGCAACCTGGTCACT
This sequence comes from Pachyramphus minor, assembly GCA_013397135.1. Lineage (NCBI taxonomy): Eukaryota > Metazoa > Chordata > Aves > Passeriformes > Tyrannidae > Pachyramphus > Pachyramphus minor. The sequence continues at coordinate 985,201 of VYXB01000582.1, forward strand.
ATGTTTGCACTACTTTCTTGCACAACCCATCTCATTAGAACATGCTACTAACTTGCTTTGCTGATGTGAAAAGGGATTTAAGACAATGCAATGCCCATCTCAAAGACTCCAAGTACCAAAACCAACTGAGAACCCAATGTTTTGAAAAGCTCCATCAAAAGCCAACCAGAGGTTGCCACAAAAATCTTGCCTACTCTTTTGGACTGTAGTTACTGGGCAGCCACTCTAAAAGTTACATTTGTTTCAGGTAGATTTGATCCAAGTATAAACCAGCTCACCAAAATAGAGTCTGCCTAAGCAGCAAGCAAATCCTGCTCCTCAGCCGGTTGCATGGTCACTTCATCCAACAAAAGAGACAAGATGGGGCAGGAAGCAAAGGAGCAATGCTGCCCCTTTTGGATGCAGTGCCCAGCTAGACGGATTAGCCGAAACACGAATTTGTCCCCAAAGCCTTGTAAGCAAATGTAAGTTAAAATGAGACCTTCTCAGATCCAGTGTTTAATGTCTTCTGACTCCATGGTGTGTAAATTATGTCAGTTGTAGACTCCCTTGGATCTCATTGTGTTGGCATAAAACATCCAAATGAATATGCCTGGGGTATTCTTCTGCTCACAGGATATAAACAGTTGGCAGTGACTGATTTGCCACTTGTCAATGCGTTCTCTTAGCCTGATCCTGCAAAATAAAATGCATTAGCCTAAGCTACCTTCAAGCTGCAGGAAAGCCATCCCTGGCAATAGCCTGTTCCTTGAACTTGAAAAAGCTTGAAAGTGCTTTAGCTCTTGTTTAACAAACAACTTAAATACATAGGAATGCCAGTGCAACCACACTGAAATCAGTCCTAAATGTCAATTCAAGCTGTAAATACAGGTTGTGATGGACGTGCTAGCTGATGGTATGACCACAAGATTCTCATTACCACTTCCCTAGAGAGGTTGCTGCCCTACAATACCACTGATGGATATAAATTTATGAAGCTGAGGTGAACAATAACCAGCTGGCTGGAAAGGCTGTGGGCAAGGCAACATTTCAGCTAGCACAGCTACTTACATAGTGAATACCTATCTAAAGCCTTGCAGTTGCAACCAGCACCACCTACAGCAGTTTTAAATTAATTTTGAGATGTTCACCCAGGAAGTTGTACTACATTAGTTTAAAAATACTTTGGGAGTGGGGAGGGGTGTTGTGTTTCACCTTTGTGTAGAGACCAGGATAAAAAGTGTCTAAGAACTCTCAGGTGTAGTTCTACCTCCCCCAAGCCATTGGCACTTTTGATATCAACTTTAACATAAGCAGGACTTTAACCTTTACTTACGTGCAGGTGTCATCACCAATCCAGCTATGGCAGTGTAGCAGTGCTGGTTTAATCCTGCTGAGATACTGCTATGCAGGTATGCCATGGGTTACCAAGCCAGGCCAAAGATCTCAGACAGCACAAGTTAACTCCTGAAGAGGCTGACTCCTTGAAGCCTTTTTTCCATCTGGTTGCCTCCACACTCAGCTTCCAGGTGCTGCACAAGGATCTGTCAGAAAACAGCCTAAACAACCTAGTATCTACTTCACNGCTTTAACCTTTACTTACACGCAGGTGTCATCACTATGGCAGTGTAGCAATGCTGGTTTAATCCTGCTGAGATACTGGTATGCAGGTATGCCATGGGTTACCGAGCCAGGCCAAAGATCTCAGACAGCACAAGTTAACTCCTGAAGAGGCTGACTCCTTGAAGCCTTTTTTCCATCTGGCTGCCTCCACACTCAGCTTCCAGGTGCTGCACAAGGATCTGTCAGAAAACAGCNAGCAAGAATACTGGAGGGACTTTGCTACAGACACAGCTGGCAGATGATTTACAGTTACATTTGGAGACCTGTCAGGGAGCCAGGTTTTAATCCATTTAATGCACACCCTCTTGATTTTATACTGCTCTAGATCCTTAATCAAAATGTCATGTGGTACCCCATCAAATGTCTCACAGAAGTCTTGTACACTACTATCACTTTTATCAACTACACCAAAAAGAGACATCACATTCTATTTTCCATGAACTCATGCTGATTGGCATTAATTACAATTTTCTTCCTTTAATTGCTTATGGACTCCCACGAACAAGGACTAACTTGTACCACCCAGTGCACTGCTAACAGCATCCCTCTGACTCATCCTTGGCCACAGACCACGTGTATTTTGAGAGCAGCACTCCTGTAAAACCTGAAGCTGGAGCTGGGCACAAGCAAAGTTGGCCACTGTCTGAAGTGGCACAATATGGGGACCCTGGGAACAATCACGGTCCTGCTGATGGCTTTGCCTCTTCCGGGGGCTGGAAGGGCAGGTAAGCTGCTCGTCCTGGACACTAAGGACAGGATGTGAAGAATGGCTCTGTCAGACAGGTGAATTGACCATCACCAGTCTTTGAGACAGCACTGATCCACTCTGAAATTACCTCCCCAAGTAACAAAATGTTTCTATCATTGCAAAGAGACCAAAGCTGTTTATTCAGCATACAGATGAGACTGAAGCAAACTTCTAGCAATATCATAGCAGGTATCCTCTTGCTATCACAACTCTTTGGTTTTGTTTCTTGAAGGCTGGAAATAATTCATTAGCTCATGCCTGAGTCAATGCCTTGGGTCTTTCAACTCTCCAAGTGAAGTTTAGGAAGCAGTCCCACGGCACCTACCCATGATACTGACATGTGTATGACCCTGGGTTGTTTCCTTTTCATCCTTTAACTCTGCAAATCATTGTCTAAGTGTTCCAAGTGGAAGCAATTCCTCACCGAGAAACTACAGAGAATAAAAGGAAACAAGAATTTTTCTTCAAACATCTAGATCATATCAGTTTTCATTTTGATGTAGTTGGTATTTTTCAAAAATCTGGAGCAGAACAAAAGGATTGGCTTAACTCTAATTTTTTTTTTTTTGAGGGAGGTACTTTTTTTTACTTCTTTTAGTGATTGAAACAGAACTGAAGGAAATTTCTAGGAATAAATATTTCATGTTTTGCGGAGAAGGGCAGATAATAAAAGTTGAGGGCCTTCCAACACAATAGCGTGGACACATCAAGATGAAGTCACTAAACATTTTAGCATCACTAAAACAGCGTTTGTTTATTTCCTACAGATATCCTATAGATATCCTAGCTGATGGATTTTTCTGATCATCAGGCCTGGACAGTTACCACCAGAATTCAGCTGCAGCTTATCTGATTTTGAGTGTGCAATCTCTAATAAAGTATAGAGAAGAAAATCTCTTTACTACCACAACAAGTAATTCCCATAACAAGACCTGCTCAGAAAGCCCTTCTGAAGCTTTAGTTTAGCAGTCCCATACCTCAAAGCATCAGAAGCAGAGGAGGGTAGGAGACATAATACTGTAACTCCCCAGACAGGACCATTCTCTGTGATTTTTTTTCCCTTTTCCAATTGTCCAACATTGAAAATGACTGTGCTGGACAGTAGAGATGTTTCCCTGCTCAGTGCTGATTATATACAGGCTCTTCTCTGTCCCAGGGAACAACACAGCAGACAGTTTTCAGCTGTAAGAGGCTCTCTGGCCTTGCATATTTCATTTTTGCTCTGTTTAAGGCGAAATCTTGGCAGAACATGATGGAAAAACACAAAGGATATTGTAATGTTGGGGTTAATGGCTACACTGCTGAAAACTTCACAGAGCCTTTGACTTATCTCATTAGCAAGCCAGAGAGCTCCTTTAGCATTAGATGTCACCTATGCATTTGGAACAATCCCCAACATCAATAAATCTCAGTGAACATCCCTTTACTGCAACCCAAGAGCCTGCAAGGGTGCTAATCCCCGGCCAACATTCACTTGGCTAAATTATTTTTAAAAGATGATGCAGCTAATACTCCTTATTCCAGAGAATCCCGCATTGTTTTCCTTGCAAATTGCTCCTCCAAAAGGATAAAAGCTACAGCTTCTCACTTTCCGCTCCAAAATAACCCTTCTCGGCTTGAGCAGCAGCCTGTGAACTTCCCCAGGAAAAGTGAGATGCATCTGGTGAGTCACATCCCTGTCCCCAGCCACGGCCGGAGTGGCGGTCCGGGGGCCGTGGGGTTTTCTAATCCCCTACCGCTCTTTGTGCCGTGCCTTGCTCTTTATGGCTGTATCCCTCCTGGATTTGGACGTCCCTCCCGCCGGTGGGGCTGGGGGAGCAGGAGCAAGGCCATGCAGGAGTCAGCGTCATTGAAGGGCTCTGCGCTGGTGGAACAATGGGTTTGCTCCAGGCAGAGCTACTGACTTTTTAACAGCTCTTTGCCAGTAACCCCATACGGGATTGCATCATGGAAAATCCTAGTGGAAAGCCAGGAACAAAGGAAAGATGTCAGGCTGCTTTTAAAAGGGACTTGTTCTCAGGGCAGAGGAAGCCCTTTGGTGGCCAGGGTGGGAGGTTCAGCCAGAGGAACCTGGGCTCCCTTAAAGACTGGAGGCAAATCTGGAGACATACACCAGACGGGAGATGTGAGAAAAGGGCAACGCTCAGGAGGCACAGCTTCGCCTCGCTCTGCAGCATTTCTGCATTGTCTAGGGATGAAGTGTGTGTGTCTGTGTGGAAAAAATTCCTATGCAGACGTGTCCCTTTATTGAATTGTCCCCGTGGTCCCCAAAGAGTCCAGAGTGCCCATCAGGACAGAGGATGCAACAATGCCCATAAGCTACTGAGCTCTCATCTCTGATCCAACATCCCCAGAAAGGGAGCCAGGCAAGGAACATGTCCCTGAAAGCCAGGGCTGGGGACACTGCCTGGACTTTCTCCAGGCTTGGCTAACTGAAAAGCACCCAGAGCTGGTTTTATAATCCATGACAAGAGACACTCTGTTCTTCAACAGAGAATCACAGTGAAAGGTACAAACAGGGTCACTGCTCCATTTCTGAGGGGATCAAAACTGTAAGTGGTATCACACTGCAAGCCCACTAAGAAAACTTTTGGTGGGTGATCAGAAAAGCAACACTACTTCTGTAAGTATAAAAGAGCCATAAGTGCTCATGAGAAGAAGGAAAACTCCCAGGAAGAACCAAGCAAAGACACCCTACACTGCCCAACCATAGGTTCACTGAAGCTGGGTGACTTTGGCTCTGATGTGATATCTAACTTGAAAAAGACAGGCCTGCTCCTTGTCTGCCTTTCTTATTCTAAACTGGTCTTTTAACCCTCCAGGGACAGTATGTGGCAGGATAGCACAGAGCAAGTGTTTGAGAGGCTCTGCTTCCTACTTTGGTGTCCCACTGAAAACACTCCATTTTTTCATTGGTAACACAAGGACAACCCCACCAGCCAGTGCAATATGTTTAGATCGCATGGCAAAAGGAAAGGCACTTAGGTACCATGCACAGAAAGGAAGCAGCACAAGTTGTAAGAAGCCTGGAAAACCAGCATATTTGCATTCTCATTAGCTGTACATAAAATAGCTAGGAAGATTTCTTTTGGCAATACAGCTAGTCATTGACTTGCTCACTTGGCTGACAGACTGATGCCAAGGAGCAGCAAAGCAAAGCAAAAGAGCTGGCCTTGAACCAAGGGATTTTGCAGAGTTCTCATTTTGCATTCATTGCCCTTAGTCCAGGGGTCCTAACAGTTGCCAGTTTTAGGGCATGAGTTGAAAACTGGATTGCAGAAGGAGCTCTTCCCTATTTGCATAAAGGCATCTCTGCCTTTCCTTTCCACTCCATCCTTGGCTAAACAGCCCAGACTTTGGACAGAAAATCCCTCCCAATGCTCCCACGCTTGTGAGTGTACAGGGCTGGCTGGCTGGAGCAGGGAGTGGAGCAGGGCTGGCCCAGCTCTGGTAGCACGGTCATACCCGTAGTTCCCAGCCAGCTCTCACCGCTGCTGGCTGGCGATGGCTCTGCTGCAGCTCCTCATCACAAAGGGCTCACTCTCCACTCGGCCAGTGGCTCTGGACACCACTCCAGGCTGCCTCAGTCCTGGCAATACTGGCAGTGCTGTTGGATGATAAATAACTGAAAGCACAGCTCAGTCAGCTGAGAGCCCCAGCACTTGTTGGACATCTCAATCACCGTGTTCCAGTTGTCTCCAAAAATGACAGCTCCAGCAAGAGGAGCACACCCCTCTCCTGCCTGTACCACACACCATGCTCAGGGACCCCACTGCCCACTGCAATCACCATGGAGCACTCTATCACAGAGTGTGAGGGGACTGGGGATGCCGCTGCTTTTCCATTACTGTGGCATTGTGTGGGACTTTGCTTGGAAAGGTTTGCTACTATGAGTTGCTCTGAGAAATCTTGATGAGAAATTGGAAAAGAGTGAATCAGATGTCAGCCGTGAAGAGAAACCCTTCTCCCAGCAGCTTCATTTAAGTCTTGGAGGCAGTTACATATCTCAAACCTTTCCCCCCACCATCATTTCAGGTAAATGGCTTAAATTTGGTCTGCCTGCATTCACACGCTTTTATGTTTGCTTTACCAATAATATTCTAACAAAGGGATTTACTGTCAGGAACATTTACCGAAATGGCAAATAATAGAGACCTCATAAACACAGCAATTCAGACCAGAATCTGGTTCTGAAAGTCACGTACTAGTATTTAAGGGAAGAAACAATGCCGTGTGAACGTTCACCCAAGCCAAAGCCACCAGCACAGCTGAGATTTCAACCATTCACTAGTAACGGGTTCATTATCAAGATATATTGCCTGAATTATTCCTAGATGTTATTCAGAGAATTATTTCAAATAATTAATATATGTAAGAAAATTACTGGCTCTGAAAAGAAGAATTGAACTTGTCACATTAGAGCAGAATAAATGCTCTGCAACTATTCACTCCCGTGCTTTTGGATACATTAATTTCACCAGATCCAATCATTAACCCCATTGGGGCTGAAGAAAATGTTCTCCTATAGCTCTGCTTGCTGTGGTTTGGGACACAATCCCCAGGAACACCATCCCTCTCTGTAGGGGGACTGTGGCCTTGTCTCCTGGGCTGTCCATTGTATTTCAGGAGGGAGACTCAGAGTTTCACCTTCCAGTTACCTGGGATAATTTCTGTGGTCCTCAGCAGAGCCGTGGTTACACCTCCGTGCACAGGACAGGAATTGCACCAGGTTTAATCTTGTCCCCAGTTCATTGTTTCAGCGGCTCAGAGTAGGTGCAGGAAACGCCATGAGCAGAGGGATGTGCCGGCAGGAGCAGGCAGGACCCGGTGTCCCCCAGCCAGGTGGTGGGGACAGCTGGGTAGCAGCCCTCCCCAAACCAGGGCAGGCTGGATCAGGTGCTTGGCTCTCCAAGAAACAGGAGTCCTGAGATATTTGGGCTGGTCTCAGGAAGAGAAAAGTAAGCATGGGCAATATGTCCAAACATGGATGATGTGAAAGGAATCAGATACTCAAGCTGAAATTCCCAGTTTTTTGCCCTCACAGATAATTGCAATATGCTTGCAGAAAACTGGGACCCCAGAGCATGCCAGGTATGGTCTTAGACCATCACTAGTCAAGTCCCCTCCTTCTCCTGCCTCTAACAGGGTTGGAAAGGGGCAGGTGTAAGGCTACAGAGTGGTAAGAACCACAGATCCACAGCAACCATGCATTTAGATAACACCTTCACTAAGTGGCACGGGTTTTTTTGTTTGGTTTGTTTGGGGTTTTGTGCCTATGGTACCTTCCAGACACCAGAAATAGCTGTAGCTCTCTATACCCACAGTGCAACACAACCCCACCAACCTGAGTTTGCACCACAGGTGACTGGTATCTTTCCCAGTCTTCTAGCTTATATCTTCCCCAATTACACAACATATTTCCATTACCTGTAAGAGCAGCTTTGTCCGTAGGGTCCCTCCAGCACCTGTGACGCAGTTGGAGGAGTAAGGATGCAGGATCAGGCTTCAGGTGGAAAAGAAGAAAAAATAAATGGAGATGTATAAGACAAGAGGAATAACTAAAGGAAGAGGCATGTCTACATAGAAGTTCCTAACTGGCTTGTTAACTGCATTGTGTTCAGGACATTCATTCTTCCTTGCCCAGTTACTCCCCAGGCCTTGATCTCTTCTCATGGAAGCCCAGGACAGGCTTAACTTGACTGAGGGCAGGACCGTGCACTGAGCTGGTCTAGGTTTTAGCTAGCAACAGAAGTCAGTGTGGGGAAAGAGTCTGCCAAGCAGGGTGTGAAGAGGGATTTGAGTGAGGAAGGGGCCCTGGGGTCATAATGGGATCTTTTGCAAGACCTCAGTGATGCAGCTCATGTCCTGGGAGCATTCTGGCTACCCAAAAACATGCAGAGCCTCAAGAGCCAGAACAACCTTTCTGCATCAACAATCAGCACAAAAAGTAATAGCAATAAACTGGGAGGATCTGAAAGGGGTTCTTTGCTACCCCCCACTCCCCCCACTTTTTTTATTTGCCTGAGTGACAGAGGATTTAAATGCAAAGTGGATCTAATGCACACCCTGAAGTCGGCTGGCAGTATGCAAATGACCTGTCAGATTAAAATCTGAATGAAAGAGATAACAAGCTTATCTTCATAACAAAAGACTCTTGCAGGCAAACTATTTGACGCAGTGTTGATGTTTGTTTTAACCCGTAGACTTTGGACAGTGCAATATTTCAGGGGCTGCGCTCCCCTCACTCCCCTCTGCTTGCCTGCCTCTGTGTGTGTGTGTGTGTGTATTTGTATTTGCACTGGCAACAAAAGGCAAGTGCTGTGATAATAAGAAGGGGGGGAGCAAAAAAAGAAGCCTAGTGAGGGCTCTAACAGTTGATTTCAAAGTCTTTTTTTGGGGGGTGGCTCTACAGAGCCAGTGCCAAACAAACCAGCAATAGGTCAACTCACGCTTGCGACCAGCACTACAGCTGCAGTGAGAATAAGCAAACACAGCAGCAGGGGAAAGAATTAAAGAAGGGGGCTGGGGGTGAGGCGGGCGATTTATTCTTCTGGCACGTGCAGAGGGGCTGGAGATGGATCAGCTGTATTTATTCTGTGAAAAGGGGAAAGAAAAGGAGGCAAAAGAGCAAAGCAAGTTTCATCGCACCAGAGAAAACAAAGATTTTCAATAAACTCCCCATTGCCACCCCCTCCCTGGAAAAAGGGGGAGAGGAAGGAAAAAAAAAAGCTGCAGGTGTTTGTGAGGGGTCTGTATAGAAGCCATGCAGGGAATTAGCAACTGAGGCAAGTTGTCTTTGGAAAAGGAATCTGCCCTGAATAGATTTGCATTTCTTAATTTAGGGATCATCAGCAAACAAGAGCAGAGAAAGCACCCCTCTGCAGCACCGGGGGCTTCAAAGTGAGGAGGGCCGTGTGCCGGGGCAGCCTGTGAGGCAGCCGGGCTGGCTATTCAGGCTGGCCGGGCTCCTGCTGGGGCTGGACTCCCTCAGTGCTGGCACCGGCCGGACCCTGAGCCCTGAGTCCCTCCGGCCACCCTGCTTTATCCTCCCGATACAATGAGGAGCGTGTGAGCATTGAACGCCACATTCCTCGCCCAGAGGAACCGCCACCAAATCCTCCCCTTTCACGTCCTTCCCAATCCTCTAAAGCGCCTCAGTTAATGCCCCGCTGCTCTGCTCTCACCCTGCTGGGGAGTGAAAGCCCATTGAGAGGGAGAAAGCCTTCTCCCAAAGCCCTCCAGTCAGTCCTCAAAACACCAAGCAGTATTTACAAGCTTTTCCACACTTTGCAATTCACCCTGATGCTGACCCCCTTGCTGCAGGGCACAGCAGAGATGTGCCCATGCCACAAGGACAGTGGCAGGAGCAGAGTCCCAGCCCTGAACCCCTTGGCAAGAGTTTGCTTCATGTCTTTGCACACAGGGAAACAAGAGTTATACTTACACTTGCCAGGTCTGCTTGGCTCAGTCCATCTGTGTCGGGATGGAACCTGGACCTACACCACCAGACCAAGGCAGTAGTCTCCATGTCTCTATTCCTTGGAGTGACAATGAATCCCAACTGCATCTCACCCCCAAACATTTCCTGTTATTCATATACGTTCCTGCACAAGGGCAGCCTTTGCACAGGACACCTTCCCACACCTGCTCTGCAGAGCTCCCCAGGCTCAGTCATGCACTACAGAAACATATGCACTCCGAATCCCTCTGTGGGAAATGAGCTGGAAGGGAAATCCCAAATGCGGTTGCTTTGGATGGGACTGTAGAGCATGAAACCACAGGCCAGGGAGAGCCCTTCAGGGCAGGTCACTGTGCTCCATGAAAGGGCCTTTCGATTCTGGAAGGGAAAAGCAAAAAAAAACCCAACAACAACAACAAAGTTACATAGATGTTAAAACAAAGAAGGAAGGATTTGAGCACTGTAAAATTTCACCATTAGGTCCCTCCCAATCCCACTCAACAGCTCTTCCTGAACTTAAGATGGGACTGCAGCAGATAAACCTACAGATGCAAGAGAATAGCTGGAATGAAGTATGCCAGAGGTACAGAGTCATGGGATCCTTTAGGTTGGAAAAGACCTTTCAGATCATAGAGCCCAAGTGTTCACCCAGCACTGCCAAGGCCACCACTAACCCATGTCCCCCAGTGCCACATCTACATGTCTTCTAAATACCCCAAGGGATGGTGGACAGTGCCCTGGACAGCCTGTTCCAATGCTTGACAGCCCTTTTGGTGAAGAATCTTTTCCCAATATCCAATCTAAACCTCTCCTGGTACAACCTGAGGCTGTTTCTTCTTGTCCTGTCAGTTGTCGCTTGGAAAAATCTATGCAACAACTCTCACCAACTTCTATGGCTATGGAGCATCTATGGGTGAACAGTGATTTCTTCAAATTTATTGAAGGCCATTTCCCATTCTCACTCAGTGGCTACTGCTGTACTGCTTAGCTGTGATCATGGATGACACAGGTACATGAAATGGTTTCTTAGCTGGGTAAGGAGAGCTCCCTCTCAGTTCTGGGGGAAGAGTTGAATATTCGTTCATGACAAATCCACTTGGCACAAATAGTAAAGGCCAGTAAAATGTGTTGGTACAGGCAGACACGGGAACCCTACAAGCGCAAGAATGCAGCCAAAGGGGCTGATGGAAGAAAAACCCCAAATTCCCAGTCCTAGAACACTTGCTGCTGTCATTTCCATGTTCCAGGAAGAAGTTCTGCTGGGCTGTCTCTTCCTCACCTAGGTTTTCATAGCTGGCTTGAGAGCACAAGCTCACAGTGCTGTCAGCTCTTGTGTTGTTGTCATGAGCTTATAATACACAAGGTTTTTCCTGCGGCTTCGGTTTTAGTTCTCAGAGGCAACAAATTAGATGAAACCAGAGGCTCTCACACAAACTGTGACCTGGGTGACTAACTTTGGGAGGTTGGTCTTTAAATGCTCCTTCCAGAGGATCACAAAAACATGAGGAAGAGGAGCTTCACCACTCAGGTACTTAAGACAGGTGTCTCAAAGTGAGTTCTACAAACAGCCTCACATCCCTCAACTGGTAAAAAGAGTATCTAGCCTTCACTGCTTTGGGAAAAGGCTGAAAATCTAATTTTGTAGGTACCCTTATGGTTTCAAACACAAAAAGAGGGCAAGAACCTCCAGCAATTAAATCAACCTTTCAAAAACCTTCTTACTTGCAAGCCAAGGTCGTCGTTTTGGCTGGTTGTGTTGGACTGCAACCTCTAAAGTTTGGACAATACCACAGCAAGAAAATAACACTTTTTTAGTGACTCAGGCTGAGGATTTGCAAAAAGCATAAACCCCTCTCTTCTGAGCAGGAATCTTGGAATATTGACTGCCAAGATTAAGCCTGGAACAAAGAAATAAGTAGGAATGTACAGAAAATCTAAGTCCTGGTTGTAGGAGGCTACATCCATATCATACATTTTGTTATGATATTTCCAACAGCAGAAATAACAAGTGTTTAACCAGCACGTCTGATTAGCTCCAGGTCCACTGGGACATGCCCTCACTAAAGAGGGGCACCCCCACCAGCACAGCTCTGCAGTGCCTGGGGCTCATGGTCACCATCTGAGGTTCCTCCAGGCCAAGACCTTGCCCAACAGATCCAAATACTGTTGCCTGCTGAACCTCTGTTCAAGGCAAGAATGACCCTTAAGCCAAGAACTCCTTGGGAAAAGGCAGCCCTGGCTTCACTAAAATCAACAAAAAGGCTCCATCTGGCTTAATAAGGTTCAGCATTTCATGCCACCATGCCTATTAAATGCCTGAGAGTGCCTTGCCCAAGTTTGGTGCTGAGTAATAAGCCATGCACACAGCATTTCTGCCCTTCTTCTCCTTTACATCATTTGTTTGTTAGTGGTTTTGGTTTTAAGAACTAGCAGTGAACAAAAATCTGTATGTTAATTAAGCCTATGGGGCACATAAGACAGAACCTCCCTTGTGCTGGGCATTCACTTTTGGTCTTTTCTCAGCAATAAATCCAACCAGCAGGAGCCTCAGCTGGCATGACTCAACACAGCTCATTTGAACTCACACAGTGACACACTGCTCCTCTGCAGCAGCGATCCTGGCCCCATCTTCATAAGCAAGAGCCTGCGTTTGCTCCAGAAAGGTAAGATAGTATCTAGAGAGATGACACTACCAAAATAAGGGTGGGAGGGTAAAGCCAGACGGCTGAGACAAGGCAGACAGTCTGTGACAAGCTGGAATTAATATTTTTTTTTCTCTTTCTTTCTTTTTTTTTAAAGGAGGAGACTTAACTGATGGGAAATACCTCTCTGGACACTGGCGTCCAGTTGAGACTGGAGTTCTTTTTCACAGAGCCCACGTAGAGAGTCCTTGAAGTTTTTGGCTGTGTTCATCCAAAGGGAGTTTTAAGATGAGTTTTTTCAGCTGTTTTTCTTCTGAGAAATGATCCAAGTCTGGAGCATCTTGCTCCACCAGAGACCAAACTACAAAACCTTAACTCATGAGACACACTATCTTCTTCCCCCCTTTAGGTCCCTGGGCCAAAAGTGCTGCTGATGTGTGTGAGCAAACTCCACCAAGTGAAGAAACTTTGAGCTGCTTTCCTGTGATACTTGTGCACGGGGAACATCTGCCAGTGCCATGATGTGGAAGTCCTGAGCGTGGAAGTCCTGAGCTCTCTCACTTTACCAGCTTTCTTCATTCACAAACCTCCAGGATCTCTCCAAGCCTCAGTTTCCCTGACTCTAAAGCTGACAAAAAAGAAACCCCTACTTCCCCAGGATTTTTCTTTAAGTTACTGTCTTCCTTTTACAATGGCAATGAACAGACACCGCTAAGATTAAAATCACACAGTAAAAATATACAAGGCATTCCTGCTCCAGACACGGCATTGAACATAAACTGCAGTTGATTTGAACTGTGTCTGTTCATATTTTTTGCCACAGCATCAGCACTTTGTAAATACTACTGCATTTCCCTGCTTCATGGAGTCATTTTAAATTCCTGGTCATTCCACATCTTGCATGGAAGAGCAGTATGAACATCAGCCTTTCCCATGTCATGCAGTTTATACTGTTAAATCAAGGCACATGGGAATAGACTCACAAGTATTTTACCTGTGGCTTCCACCAATTGTGCTGTTTACAGTCAATGTCTATTTTCCGCCTTTGGTTACACAAGGATAGTGGTCAGGGGGAGGTTGTTGGCAGTGCAGAAACAGCTAATATACAAAGCCAGAGATAAAGAGCTTTATGAAATAAAAAAAAAAAATACAGAAAATCCCCTTGCATTCCTGAATCATCAGGAATTGATTGACTTACACTCTTGGACATTTAAGTATGAAATAAATAAAGATGATGTTGTTCATTTTGTGAATGTGTCTAATCCCATATTCTCAATAAAATGCATTTAACCTTGTTCCTTTAACAAGGAGCTCCGGACAATCAGAATCATCTTTACAGAAGACTGCGCCTGCTTTTAAATTAGCTTTTTAAAAAGCAGCCATTCTCTCTTTCCCCTTTTCTAATTCCCATTCACACTTGGCACAGATAAACACAGGCAGGCCAGAGCTAGGAGCTCTGAAACATGCTTCAGAAGAGCAGTGCTTTTCCCACAGCAAGTACACACATTGCTGTCAGCCAAAACAGTCACAGGTTCAGAAGTTTTGTTTGCCAATAGCCCCTCAAATAACAAAAGTTTAGACAAACCAGCTTGCAAAACAACTACACCACTCCATGAGACCACTCACTTGAGAGATAGTTTTACACTCCAGTAATACCACAGAAAGCACCTCATTCCCTCAGAAACATTCCTATCAGGTGCAGGTCAAATCTATTTAACCTAATTTTTGCCTAACCTGGCTTTATATCCAAGGGTCAAGTCCAGCTCCCAGCCACATGGGGAGTTGTTCATGACACTGACCTCCATGTCAAGCACAAACTTGGGAACAGTTGCAGAATTTGACCCGTGGCATTTGTTAATAACCTCCTTATTAATCATCTTTGTCACTTCTCCAGTGCTTGCTGTCTGTGGGTGCAGGAGCACTTTGTGAGCCACGGTGAACTGAAGTGATGGTGTGGGTTAAGAAGGGTATCTCCATTTTACAGCTGGGAACAGAGGAGCACATGGGGCTGTGTAATTAATGCTCAGGAGATGCGGACTTCTGGCAGAACACATTCCCACAGTTGCAGATAAGTCTTGCCAACACAAAAAACCTGCTCTCACCATCATCCTGAACACACAGGGAAACATCCTCCTGCGGTGGGGCTGCGGCACGGGAAAGGAGCTGCAGTGGTGCTGTGCTGCATGGCTGGAAACAATACAGAAAAATGTCCATGTTTGTGGTCAAGGATGGCATGTGCTGGGTGGGGGAATCACAACACAGAAACCATCAGGGAAAAAGTTTCCATCCTGCAAATGCCGGAATTGAACCACCCTTATCATCACCAGGGCTGCATAACAGCACGCTCGAATGATCAAATTGCTGCTCTATGAGCTTGGGTTAAAATCCCAGCAGAGATGATGTCTGGCTTTAGCACAGTGTTTTGCACTACTTACAGGTAGTGCAGCTCAGGCAGGCACCTCCCTTGCAGCTCTGCTCTCAGTGACACTGGCACATCTGATGAGACTTTGATGGGACAGGATGCGCCTTGGTGACGTGAGCAAGGAGCCAGCAGCCAGGACACCGGTGCCTAGGACCCCTCCTGGGGCCAGTCTCTGAAGCCCCTGAGCCAGCAGGTTTGAGAGAGGGCCCTAGACAGATCCACATGAAAGGAAATGTTATATCCAAGGTTGCAATCCCAGTTTTACCACAGTGAGATCCCATCCTAACCCCTTTCAGTTCCTTGTAACCTTGGAAAATAAATGTTACGCACTTGACATATTTCTTCCCTGCATTCAAGAGCAAAGCAGGATCCACAGGGTGAGGTATTCCCTTTTATTAGACCAGCTGGAAGCACTGGAGAAGAAAAAACAGACAAGTTATCCATGTCCAAGCTTCTCTTTAAACTGTAAGAATATTCTAAACTGTGGTTTGTAACTGAAATTTCTGCTGATTTAATAATATCCTAAACAGATTTCTTACAATCTTAATTGAACATTTGTAGATCAGTACTGGTTTGCATGTCTCAGGAAAACAGTTTCACAAGTTAGCCACAATGAAAGTGCAGAAGGAGCCCCGGGTGGTTATATATTATATAGCCCAAAACCATACTGGGAGAGAAAAGAAGCTCCTTACATGACAAAACAAGTTTTTCAAATAACAATGCCTTTTGAACAGAAAGTTTTCAGTTATATAGCTCTTCCTTTTCAAGCAAAAAAAAATTAAAAATTAAATGTAGAATGGTTTTTCAGTACCAATTCTGGTTTTTAATCAATAATAGTTTTTCAGTACTAAAAAGAGTCTGTCTTTGACTTCCTCTGAAGTCCTGGAAAAATAAACAACCCTTTAAACTTTTAGGGCAAACTCAGTATTCCACCACCAGCAGTTTCCAATACAACATATTTTTAAAATGTGGGGAAAAAAGCACAAGCATACTTCAGCAACATGTATTTCCAGTAACAATGACTTTGTAGTTCACCTTTGAAACCTCGAACTGCAGCTCAGGCAAGCCCAGATGGCAGAGCACCAACAGCAGAGGTGCAAATCAGACAGGTTGGGTCACATATCAATCAAATTGGTCTAAGTGCTCAGATTGAAATGTGTATTATAGGGAGGAAGAGAGCTCCTAATAGCCCCCATATTTGAGAATGGATGAATGACCTCGCAGGGAAGATGGGGCAGAGTATGGGTAGGACTCTCTGACAACTCGAGCAGTCTGCTCCATGAGCTCCTGTTTAGTGCTGCTTTAAGGTGGAATTAGCCAGGAGTTTTTCCACCCTGAGAGATTCTTTTTATGCAGCAGGGTTTGCAGAAACCCATGGTGTGGAAAATGGGATCAGTTGCCTGTTTTCAAGGGTTGTTATGGTAAAACTTGGGCAACTAGGTATGTTTGATGAGAAGGGTGCCAGGGAGGTGTTCGGAGACCTGGGCTTTGTGGCTGACTGCACTCGTGGCTGGAAGATCCCAGTCAAGTGCACACACTATCTCTGTATCTCACTTTCGGCAGCAGTAAAACAAGAGCATTTCTCAAGAGCGTTAAGAGGCAAATTCATAAATATTTGAAATTTGCTTTGAGATCTCCGAGGGACAGGACGGAGGCTGCCAAACCACGGCAGCACTGCGCACCTTAGAGGCATGGCGAATGTTAGCCAATTAACTGCAGATTATTATGTTTAGAGGAATTAAAATAAACTCCCAGATTCTGACTTGGTGCAGCCAGGAGGCTGCAACGATCCCTCTGCTGTGTAAATATCGTCCTAGGTCCATTAGTGAGGGGTCTCTGTGGTGCAGAGAAGCCAAACCACACACCAACACCGTTCAACAGTTGGTTATTGACAAAAAACGTCCCCGCCAGAGGCTGCCTGGGGACAGCTGGGGGCATTTGCCTTTTATCCGACCTGATTTTGAGGCTCTCATTTCTTCTTACTCCCAGTGTTTCCCTTCAATACTTTGTATTGTGGGAGGGGTGAACACAGCAAACACCAGGACTGATTAAGAACTCTGCTACTATAAGTATTTGCTTTGCAGCCTGCCCGGCTGCAGCGTGAGCAGTGGTCAGTTTCCGAAGGACTGGATATCTCCCACTCTGGGAGCGGGAATCAGAGCCATGCAGATAAGGCTGTCATCAGAGATAACAGCAGTCAACAACCCTCAGCGTCATTATCTCAGCAAAGGGAAAAAGCAGGCAGCTCCCCTTAATATACAAAGTGCCGCGGTTATATATGTCTCCTTTACAATGATAGATGGAAAGGGATAAAGGGGGGAAATCTAACAGAAAGCCTTCAAAGCCAGCCTGCTTCACATCCTCGCGCTCCCAAACTGTGAGCGTGTTTTCATACAGGCGGCAAACAGCCTCCCCCCAGCCCGCACCCACGCTTGCCCAGAGAGGTGGCTCCAGCAAAACAATTTCACTGGCATGGATCTGAGCAGGAGCTGTTTTCCCCTCCTTTGGTTTTAGTGGAATTTCTTAAGAAGGAATAATGAAGCAGTGATTGTCAAACAAGCCTAACTGGAAGGCAAACAAATCGCCTGGATCAGGCCTTTTTTATTTGAAAAAATAAATAGAATAAATGTGAATTTGTTTGCAATGGTTTGATCGCTGTCTGAAGCCATTACACTGTTAAGCTCCTTTTTACCTTCTAATCAAACTCCAGGAGCATAACACACTCCAGCGTGTCACCGTGCCGTGCGAACTGCCCCAGGATCTACCAGGCTGCATCGTCCCCACCATGCACACGCCATACCTGACCCAGCACAGCCTGCTGCTCCCAAACAGGGACCCGTGAGTCAGCACTACAGCACCAAAACCCCAACACTGTGACACGTTGCAATTGCCCTTTCCAAACGTGCAGGCCAGTTTGCAAAGCCCCAGATGAGCCGATCCCCAGAGAAACACCTTAATCAAAGCCCGAGAGGAAGCAGGGCAAATAAATAAGCAAAGGCAAAAGGGAAAGGAAAGTGGCAAAAATCCTAAATAAAATGTCTGGGTCTGATTTCTTTATGTGCATTTCTGAAGTGAGAAGAAGCACACAGAAGGGTATTTAATTAAATCAAACGGTAAAGGAAGAGGTTGCCATGCAGCTTGCTATTATGTTACAGTTCACTAAAATGAAAACTTATTTTTAAACCTCTGGTATTAATTTGAGATTATTCAGATACTTAATTAAAAGTGCAGCATGTGTTAAATATTATTTCAACAAAGATTATCATCAAAACCCTATGTAATAAGATCCTTCAATGCTTAGAGCGATATTTTATGCAAATTTTCTATGCCACCAAATGAAGGTCTCTTCAATTTCCCCCCCCTTCTTCATTTGCTGCAGCTAAATGTTCCAAGCAGGGGAAAAAAAAAAGGTTTCTAGAATAACAAGGATACTACAGATAATGCAGTGCAACAAATAGCAGCTCAGTGGTAGCCACATTTCTGTGCTCAGCTCCCTTCCTGATACCACTCGGCAATAAAGGACGAGATCAAACAGGCTCCCATTAGAGCTAAAGGGCTGAATTTTGCTCCCACTGAGGTTACAGATGGTGTAAGCCAGGAGTAAATTTGCCCTGGCAAAACCCTCTTAGAGTAAGAAAGGCAGGAGTTCGCCCTTCATGCATCAGGAATGAACCCACAGTTTATACCTGGAACATATAAGATAACAAGGTTTTCAGGGCAAAGAATATGTTTTCCTGTGTGGTATTTCTCCTGTGGCCTTTACTCCTGTGGATGAAGTCAGTGAAGTTATGGGAACTAATCCTGTAAGACCAAGGTTGAGTGCTAAGTTTCCAGTGTTCTTTGCACAGTTTGATTTTTTTTTTAGAAAAAAGATTAAATACTTGCTCTAGTGACACTATTCTGACTGAAAACCAGCAAATAAATCCCCCAGGAAAATAATCAAATGCTTACATGGATTTCCCTCTTATATAATGACTTTGTTAGTCCTGTCGCAAACAAACTTCATTTATTGATTGGAGCCAATGCTGCACTTATTCCCTAACAAACCCAGGACCGCTCACAGGCAAAGACCTCATTGTTTAAAGCGAACGTAACGGTCACAAGGAATTACATGTACTGTTTTTAACATATAAAACATTGATAATTCACAATTTAGAAGAACTTCAAAAACAATCGTGCTCGCTATTCAACATGTACTCGATACAATGATTTTCTAAACACTGGGAAGGACTTCCACCTATTAAAGGCTGCTGTCAAACCATAGGAAAAGCAACTACTTTCAGTTTGGGGAGTAGCTCAAGCCATCATGAAAAAACAGCACAAAAATATTCCAGAGCATCAACGATCAAAAAAAATGTTTTCAGTGTATTAAAGAACCTGCCCATGTCTAACACCCGCACCACCACACACACATACCCCCTCTCACATGGATTCTTCACTTTGAATTCACGGCTGTCGTGCAGTTCAAAACGACAAGCCATGTATTCTGCTGAAATCACAAGCCCTAAAAATACAGGGACGGGAAACACTGAAGGTAGATTATAGCAACTGTTAGCCAGTCTTGGATTGTGCTTGGAGGTAAGCTGAACCAGCAACTCGAGCAGGAGATAGTATGGAATAATAATTAAAAAAATATCAAAGTTAACAAATCAGAGCAGCAGAACGACAGCCGCGGCTTCAAGCTGAGAGACAGGAGAGGGGGATTCCTCTGTGTCGGATAAGGATTATTAGTGTGGCTGTCCTCGGAACAAACTGCAGGAAGGGTGCAATAAAGTGCATTTAAGACAAAGAGAAAATTGTGGAGCTGAGGAGCAGCGCTCATTTGTAACCATTTGCTCCGTCCTTCCTGTGGCTCGGTCGGTGCACTTGGGCAGCAGCCGCTTTGGCTGCAGACTCACTGGGGCAAGGAGCTCGCCCTTGTATTTGCCAGTAAAGTTCAGAACTGGGAACTGCTGGTAGCAACATTGGAGTAACAAACCCACATAGGAGCTAAAAGTCTTTTTACTTTTTTTTTTTTTTAAAGGATCTTGTTAATAGGCAAGGAGAGAGTTGGAAAAAGTAATAATCACGGGATTTCCATGCCGAGTGTGCGTGTGCTGAAAATGGGAAAGTAAGAAGTGCTGAAATAACAGCTAAAAGATGATCTATCATGAAATCTACCCATAGCTGTATCTTGAAACAAAGATCTGAGCCTAACATGATATATCATCTTGGGTTTCATACAGACCCACCCACAAACAAAAAGCTGCTTTTGCAGGAATTTACATGTTCTATATATATATTTACTCAGATGTTCTTTAGGGGTATTTTTTGTACAAGCAACACAATATTGTTTCTAGGTATTTCAATAGGGTTTCCCCCCCCCTTCTTTTTAAAGGTTTGTTGGGCTTTTTTCTTTTTTTTTTTTTTTTAATTATGGGGAAAGCTACCTAGGGACACCACGCCAGAAACTCCCTGCTCCACACTGCAATTATACACACACTAAGGGGAAAATAATAAATAAATAAAAAAAGAACAATCTAAACTCCTCCTTATCGCAGGGGTGCTGTTGCCGTGAAGGCCGGGGATGAGCGGGGCTGGGGTCGCTGTGCGGGGAAGGGTTTGGGCGGTGCGGGCTCAGCGCGGGGCGCGGCCCGAGCGCAGGCGGCGGCTGCCCCCTGTGGGCCGCGCCGGGCACTGCACCCGCTGCTCCCCACCGCACTCCCTATCCCGCACCGCACTCCTTATCCCGCACCGCGCTCCCTGCCCGGCCCCGGTCCCACGGCCACCGCAGCCCGGCCCGGGGCACCGCGCACACGGACGGCTCCGTGCGGCGCCACCAAACCAACGCGGAACGCCCGTGGTTCGGCTCGCTGCGCTGGCAACAGCGGTTCCATTCACGGCACCGCTTTTCCCCCAGCGCCCGCTCCCGTAAACTTTCGCTATCGGAACTGTTTAGCAAAACTCCGCGGGTTTATCGCGGGCCCTTTGTGTTTTATCTCGCTGGTTTATGATCCCAAAAAGGGATCCAGACAATGAGGGAGGTGGGGTGGGGGAGCACCAGATTCCCATAATAGCGGCTGACCAGATATTTAAAAAAAAAACAAAAAACCCCCCAAAAACCCCAGATGGGACTTATGACTACCAAAGTGATGGGGGGAAAAGAGCTTAGCAATGCGCAGATATTCACCTGTGGAGTCCCACACTTTGGTGCAGTCGTTTATCACACGGGCTGCAAGCTGGACCCTTGTCCGGTCCCTTACACAAGGGTGTCCACGCAAATGCCCACCTTCAAGGAGCACACGATTGCTCCTGTCCTCACTTCCACTGGTTATGAAAATCTGGAGAAAAGCCACAAAATTAAGTTAAACCAGCATGAGTTTATAATCAGATTTCCAAATATAGTAATTTTAAAGAGTGAACTGTTCTTCTTCCTAATAATGCATAAAATGTTGAGGTCAGTCCTGCTTCCACTGAAGCCATTATAAATACACATACATACGTTGGTGTCTAAGTCAAAAGACAAGTATATGTCTGCACAAAAAGTATATGTGTGTGCATCCAAACTGTATTAAAGATGATAGAGATGCACATTCTCTCTGCACAAACACGCATATTGGGGTAATTAATGAAGTGCTCAAGAAAATACTTTTTTTCCCCTCCCAGGCATTTAGAATAGCTGATGAGACCAGGTACTGAAAACTTACAGAGAAAAAGTTAAGATAATTTAAACCAACTAAGATTAGATTGATCTTTCCAGAAAGAAGTTGGACATCAGCTCCCAGATGTCAACGTATCCTATCTCTCAGGTAATAGCTGAAAAAAATAAACCAAATTGTGGGTTTTATACTAATCTGAATGCGTGTAGGTGCTTCTCTGATGGGGGAACATGTAATTGCCATGGTCTCACGATAGACACAGTTCAGGATGAACTGTGAGGCCAGTCAGGGCTGAACAGCCATCCTCTACCTAACACTGTATTTCATAAAAAACAAACCAAGTTATTCCCTTTCAAAAGGTCTTTCAGCCTTACCTGCACCCATCTGTTAGTTCATAACTGCTGCAAGGTTAAAAGCTGCTCTTAATTCCTGCGTCTGGTGTGAGGCAGAGGACAGAGTTGGTTTCAGAAAGCAAGTCATGGTGAGAGCATGGTGCAATGAAAGTTGAACAGGGCCAGTAACACTTTGTGCTACGCTTTGGAAACTTCATCGCATCTTTTTATTCTATTGCTTCTCAAAATAAATTAGCTTGCAGAGAAAGCAGGCAGTGAGACATGAGGCTGGCCTAGATGGCAGAGTGAAATTTATTATAAAGCCACACTAGTAAAGATTCCCGTCACAGGGAGGTCAGTGTTTGGTGCACAGACACTGTGTGAGCAGGTCCTGTGGATCATGTTTTATTTTCATAAATGAACGCATCTCTACAGTAACCAAACCCTTGTTTGCCTGTATGGAGCTCATTAACAGCTGTGTCATACTTGAAATCCTAGAGTTTACGGCACATGCAAGGGAAATTATTTTTCAGATGATCTCTGGTCCTACTTCTCTGCAGACATTCAGAGCCACCCACATAGCCCACACCCCACTGCAGGGCTTTGCTGTATAACAAGGATCAATCAGTGTTTTTAAACTACCAGTGCCTATAAGCAGCTTCCCATTAACCAACAAGTTGGCTGTTGATCTTCACCAAACTTAAAGGGATACCCACAACACATCTAAAATGCATTTGTCCCTTTTTGGTCTGAAAAAAAAAAACAAACGAGGAAAAGACACACCTCTGTTCAGTAAAAAAAGAAAGCCAAGAACACAGACCAAACAGCAGCATGTTGATCATTGCCTGACTGCACAGTGTAACACCAGGTCCCCAAACCTGCTCTCCCCTGCTGTGTCCCCACCGTGTCTATTAATTGCAGTGAAAACTCCTTCAACGATTTGAAACGCTCAGTTATCCAAAATTCTCCCCTTCTCCCCCATTATGTTCAGATAATTGAGGCTGTGTGGAACACACTCGCAGCCAGTTAGAAAGAGAGAGCATTATCTTTCAGCTGATACAACTATCAATAGCAAGTGTACAGCATATACTACAAAAGCTTTATTGTGCATATGTAGGGAGATAGAGATGAGATACGGTTCTGGGAGGCAGTTTGTCTAGTGGTTACAGTACGGAGTTGGGTGTCATGAGACTGAAGTTTTAATTACTACCTCTGCTACTGACTCTGTTACTCAGATAAACCGCTCGCTGTCTCTGCATGCCAGCATCTCACCCCGCAAAAAAAGGGCACTCTGAGAATTACCCACCTTTGTCAAGCACTTTGATATCCTTAGATAAACAGCTTTTTGTGTGTAACTGCTGAGTGTTACTGTCCATTTAATTGCATTTTTAAAACTCTTTGGAAAGAAAAGACTGAAAAAAAATAGCCAAAAACATTTGAGAAGCATAACTTTGGTTGCCAGAGACTGGCACAGAGCTCAGCAGAGCCGTGCTGATTTAAATCAAGGCAGACCTGGCCTTTTAAACACAGTTTGCCAAATGTGACGTGACCAGTATGAACAATCTGTACCTGTGCTAGGTACAAACCACCCAATGCAGATTCATACTCATTGCTGCAGAAGATCTTTACGCCTTACCATAAACTGGTACTGGTACTTGGTATTTGAACAAGAACAATACAGATTTCATTACAGCAATAATCTGTTTGTGCTCAGTATGCTCTGAGCAAAGTAATTTTGTTTAGAGAGTCCCAAAACTTTCCGCACAGAAGCATCGGCATCAGTGTGTGTCCTCCCTGCGGGTGAAGCCAAGCGATGTGCAGCACATCACACGCCGGCACCAGGAAAGGTGCCAGGCTCAAAAAGCACATCTTAAAACTCGGTACCACTGATGCTTCCAACACACAAAATGCACAAAGATAATAGAAAATAAAGGTCTTTGAATAATGATAAACCTCCTGACTGCAGGTGAGGGCTGTACAAAGCTGTAACTGCACGCACAGCACACCTGGACACAGTGCAGACGTATTTGTAATCACCACCCACCAAACCCCTTAAAAGCAGGCAGAACACAACCCTGTGAGGTAAGGAGAAGGCACCTGCCACTCTGCTATCTTTCTGCTTTGTCTTATAAGCATCTGAAATTCTGTTTCAAGGCTTTTCCATGTGGCGCTTTCTGTAAATCGCCCTTCTCGGCTGGAGTGCTGAGGTGAGGGGGAAAAATCCCATGCTCACTTAAAGCCTTTTATTTCTCTTGTAACATGGACATCTTGGAGAGCAGATTAGCCAAAGAAGAAAAAAATAAAAAGCAAATGGAATACTGTGACCTAATCCTTCCTCTCAGAAAAAGAAAGGGGAAAGAAAGCCTCTTGTGATCTCCAAGGAGGAACTTGCCTTGTAAACTAGTCTCCTGTTTGAAACGGAAACAAGAATGTGAATCCTGATACAGAGAGGCTACCAAAGGCAGGGAACAGCTTACCAGGCTGGAGATTTTCCCTTTCAGTGCAACGCAGGGTATTACACAGGTCCTGCCTATGTTAGAAAAACAGGCAGCAAAAACTTAACAGGTTATAAAGATCCTTTGGCCACAAAGACATCCAAATGCAGTTATTTTTATACACTAGGCAGGAGCGCAATCTGTGTCCAAGTTTATAAACTGTGCACTTGTAGTTTATTAAAAGGATTCTGTTACTGGCTCCTCTCTCTTCAGTTATTGTATCCAACGCCCCCGACATGCAGTTACAGCCCTCTCAAGACTGCCCCTCTATAAAACTAGGAATGCTGCCCCTTCCCCCTCCTCCCCTTAGGGAATGGGGGCAATCAGCATTAGAGTAACTAAATATTTGAAGAAGAGATCCATTTTTACTGGCAAACATTATTTAGAATAAAAGTTTGCACTTCCTCAAGTGCTCAGATAAAAGGGCATGAAGGCACACTGGCTGCCACTGTCCTCCTCTTCTCAGGTAAGAAAGCTGAGATCCGGGGTAAGCTTGCTGGGCCATGGTAAAATTGAGAACAACTCCCCAAACTCTTGATTTCAACCCCTACCTCCAGACCCCTTCGTGTCATCAAAGGCAGACAATTGGCCCACTGAGCCCAGTCTCTTCTCTCCAGCTTCAGCCAGCCAGACCACTCCTAACAGCCAATTTTTGAGACAAATTTAACTTCCCCTCTTGCATGCAAATGCCCATGACTACGTTACTTGCTCCCCCCATGTTTGACTGTCTAGAAACACTTGAAAAGGTGAAGTTTTTTGCAGTTTTGCTGAACTTCTCACTCCATTCTCAAGGAGAACTGCAAATGTGCTCTGAGCACCATGGTGGCATCACTTCTGCTCCCTCTGAGCATAGGATCTGAGCACCACTGGCTCTGACACATGGACACAACTAGAATGAAAAGCTTCCAGGAATACTCACGTTTGTATGCTTTTTTTTACCCTCCAGAAACACAAACACCAGTGAAAACCTGAATCGTCAGGAACACATGCAAACAGAATGTCATTGCGGCAACAGCTAATTCATCTTTTAAATTCTAGGTAATATCTTCAGACTTCTTTTTTGGCATTGTTCCCCAGCTCCTATCCAAGTATCCGATGTCCACGGCTTCCTAAAACATGGTGGCAGATGCCATTCTGATAGCAAGCCAGAAATTCCTTCCTGACCCAGCAGATTACATCATGCCTCTGAAATGAAAGATCAAATCCAATCCAGCTACCTGTCCATCTCCAGACTGCCTATCAATTAGCATTAGACAATAATTTGATTAAATTGGTATGTTGAAATTTTATTTGATTCCACCTAAGGAGTGTAATTCCCCCTGTGTGTTCTCTGTAGCCCACTAATTTTCCAATGGAATGGGAAACACAAGTTAGGATTTGGAGGCTATTTCTTCTACTTGTTAACATGTGAGCTTAAAAACGCAGTAAAAAATAAATCCATGCAACTTGGTAGAATGGGACTTGCCAGTTTAAGAGAAAACGGCTTTTTACAGAATAACCCAGATGGGGGAAGAAAAGCATACATTTAACTCTGAAACCTGAAGTGTTCTTTGAGGGAAAACGAATACATTTTAGCCTTAAAGGGATCACAGACTGCAATTATATAATTCTTGTCAACTGATGTTAAAGATAGGCTGGAAAGAATGTATGCTGAGGCCCTGCAATAAAACGAGCTCCTTTACTCCTTTCAAATGTTTGCAAGCCTTGGAGGTTATCCAAAGGTCGAATACAGGAAAAGTCTTGGTGAACAGAAAACATAATCATGAGCTTTTTTAATACGGGCTCTTTTTGTAATAAAATAAAATTATGGTAAGGGAAGGGAGGGCGGGCTCTGTCTCCTCAGATCTAGGGCCAGGGGGGCTGAGTTTTAATCAGACGCTGCTGTTCTCCCCTCCTCTCTCCTCCCCAGCCTGTCACTGCACAGAGAGAGAAGCCAGCGGAGGGCACTGGGTGTGCTGCAGAGGGGCAAAGACCCAAGGCTGGCACTGAAATCCCTTGACTTTCTGCAATACAACGATGTGTTTCCCAAGAGGGAGATGGAGAGGGGTCTTCACTGCCAGCCAGCTCACACAGGACAGCAGCAGATCCCCAACACCCTCCCCCTCCCAGGGTCTGTAGGGAGAACAGCTCCATGCTGGAGCTGTTACCAGTGTGCTGCTGCTTCTGGGGTGCACCAGGACAAATGGCAAGTTTCCCACAAAAACACCCCTGGAAACTGGAAGTAAGGTATATGGAGAATATCACATTCAGCTGAAACTACAAAGGAGTTCAGAGATGAGTTGTCAATGCTCTCATGGACTTTGGGGCAGAATTTGGGACTACAGTGTTTACTCTTTCCAAACGCGCTACGGCTTCCCTCATGATCATCTGCAGTCAGGGAGCTGCTTTCTGTTTCCCCTGGAGTACTTGGTGGCACTGCCTGGTCACCCCACCTGGGCTGCAGCCACAAGTCACACACAAGCATTTGCATCACCACCTGCATTTACTGCAGATTTGACCCCATCTCCACAGTCTGCTGAACACAAGACTGGAGCAGCAAACCATGAAGTATCTAGAAGGAATTAATGAAGTGGACACTTGCTGAAGGCATCAGACACTTCTGAGTTGTGATCATCCTTCATCAGAAAACCTGGGAGACATGCACCAAGAGTGGCTTTGTTCTAATTCCATACTCTCTGTAACACCATTATCACCATTTACCTCCCATGGTGACTACTCCATCATCCAACTCTTAGTACAACCCTGACTTATCTGTACTTCACAGGCTGAGAAAACAATTTTACAACAAACTATAATTTTTCCTCTCAAAAATCAGAAACCTGTTCTAATGATCCATCTGCACTGCCTGGGGAATATCATTCATACTGACAAGTCCACCACTGTTTCGAAAATGTTTTTTCTTGTCTCTTGAACTTTTTCTGGACTTCCTTTGCCTAGCATTTTACCATTATCCATATGTATGAAGAGACCTTTCCTATTCCCTACTTCATATGAATAAGAGCAGGGGAGAGAGGGGAGGAGAAATAAAAAGAACATACCTACCATTCCCATCTAGGCAAGAAACAAACTTCAGGGCTGAAGAAATCTGTATAGACTGGTAAATGCACCTGCTCTGTTATGATGTGAAACTAATTCACAACAGCACTGCTCCCATGGACCACCTCTTAGCCTACAAGCATGAAAACTTGACCCCATATTTAAAGTAAATGTAAGCCTTGGGGCTGTCCTGTGCAGGGCCAGGAGCCAGACTTTGACTAGTGGGTCACTTCCACTCAGGATATTCTATGATTCTATGAAAATATTTCTTTTTACTATAATTTCACACCAGTAGCATGTTTTCTGATATGAACAGCACATGTTGTTCTCCCTCATCTTTGAGGAAGGTATCCAGAGCTGCCATTTCACAAAACCAGGAGACAAAGAGCTTCCAAAGACCCTGAACATGAATATGCCATATATTTATTTTTAATAGTATAGTCAGTCACAAAAGAGATGTGATTGGTAGCCCTATTGTGTTGCAGGAGTGGTCACAGTGTCAGGGTACCAGCCCCCCCATTAGGAGGTACGACCCAGAACAGCACCTCTTCTTGGTTTCATTTCACCTCTTGCTCTTTCACCCAATCTTCCTCCTGCTGAGTGGCGTTCCTCGGCTTTATCCACATGCTCTTCCTCTTCCCTTTGAGCTGAAAAGCCAAGAGAATAAATACATGAGCACTGGAAAAGTCACTAGAAAGTCAGTTGCTGATTTTCAAAATAAAGGTCCCTATTCACAGGCTGATTTAGAGAATTGTTTGGGCATGTGCCCCAATCCAGTTGATCTCCACAAGACATGAAAACACACCAAAACTCAAACAGACATTGAAGAGCCCTTCCTGAGTGAAGTCACTTTCCCAAACTGGGGGATAAGTTAAAAGAAAATTCCATGTGCTTGGGACAGCTCTGGGGCCCAGGAAACTAGGATAGCAGTAACCTGACCCTGCACACCAGAATGAAATCAGAGCCTGGGGAGATGGGATCCAGATTTTCCTGAGAGCAGAAGGTGGATGCTCAGTAGTGCTGCAGGCAGGCAGCTCTTCAAACGAGCTCTGCACATGGGAACAAACATGTCCAAAGCCCTCACACCCAATGGGAAGCTGCTGGGTGCCGAACACAGCTGCAACTCTGGTGCTCAGAGTGGGCACTGAGCCCTGGCAAATCCGACTTCCAGCCCTGCTGAAAATCTGTCACCACATCGTCAATGCTAAAAGACAGGTTTTTCAAATGGGAAAAGTGCGTTTATCACCCTCAGCAAACTCACGAACAACACAAGGCATAATTGCTCCAACGTCAAATAAAAATTCTTGTCTGAGTAAACACCACGCGTGGACCTTTTTTGATCCCCAAATATGAATGCTTTAGAACAGGATGAGCATGTGGCCAGCGGGGCTGGAATGGAGAGTGCTTTGTAACCTTAACTACACCAGGCGTGATAAAGTGCCCGCTATCATGAAGAAAAGCTCATCTAAAAGACAGAGGGAAAACAGATGGGAAAAGAGCACAAAATCTCAGCAGGAATTTCAGGGATTTTTTTTCCCCCCCAAAACAAAGATCTCTTCCCTTTGGCTCTAGGCTAAGCAGAAAGGTGGTCCCATCCACCTGAGGCATTCTGAGGGTAAGACTGAAAGGCCAGGGTTAGCTTCTGTGCTGCAGCTGCAGCCTCCCCTCATCAGGATCTGTGAGCCCACCCCACGGGAGCATGTGCCCCCAGCCCCTCTACCCCAGTGGGCACCCATGGCTGCAGGGGTACCTACCTCAGCTATTGCTGCCTGCAACACCTTGGTTACTTCTGATACTGCAATTCTTTCTGCTGCCCGGGCAAATGCTTCAGCATCTCTTTCTGCCTCTGGTTTTTCTGATCCTTCCACCATTGTCTCTTTTGCTCCTTCAGGAGCGACCACCTTTCCACACAGACTTGTTCCCACTGGGCTTCCCACCTCTCCTGTCGCTGCTGCTTTTTCTACTCCTTCCACCTCAGCTTGTGATGCAGTTGCATGCTTTCCTCTTTCCTGTGGTGCCATGACAGCCAGCAGCTCCATGTCCCCTCCAAGGTGACCAGCAGTCAGTGTGGCAGAAGGACCCTTCCCAGGGGACAGCACAGGCCTGTGCAGACGTAGAGCTGGCCTGGAACCTGTTGGTAGAAATGCAGAGTGTGAAGCAGCACTACTGTAAATAAGTGCATTTTCCAGCGTCATCATAAGTGGACCAGCAACAGGTTCTGTAGCCAGCAAGGACTGGTCAACAGTCTACCTTCTCTGCAGAGGCCCAGAGCAAGAGCCTGGGACCAGCAGTACTTGTGCAGTAGCACAGCTTTGACTGTCACAACCCAGCCCCATGTTCTCGTGTGGGCAGCAGCCACTTTCACAACCTGAACTGAGCACAAGCACACAACTGTATTCCAAAACATGTCAGTGCCTCATATCAGGTGGTTTGTGTAGCATTTGGAGACAAGGAGAAGAACAAAATGAAGGCTGACTCTTTCCCAAGATCCACTTTGCTTAATATTCTGGGGAAAAAAAAGCGCCCTCCCACACACACCTAGATCCTTGTGGACACAAGTCAGTCACTTGCTCATGCCATTGAACAAGCTACCTGCATATCTGCTTCATTAAATAGTAACCCTAGTAGGTCTGCTACAGAGCAAATAGCATGGAATCTGGGGAACATGCAAGTCAAACATGTTTTTTCAAACTGACATACCCCGTTGAACTTCCTACAAAAAGAATCCAAGGGTTATCCCCACAGGGAAAAAATAGCAGGCTCAGGTCAGAGAGACATGGTGTGTCTTCTCCCAGAGTTTCTGCCAGTGCATCTCACTTCTGGCCTGCACCTGCCTCCCTGCTGCAGTCTGTGCTCCCCATACACACCTTGGCTGTTGGGCTTCAAAGTCTCTGCAGTCACACAAAGTTTTTAATTTACATGTTCCTCCCAATGCCATGGTAGGCACAGGTGAAATTTTGACAATCAAATTCATTCAAATCAAATTTCTGGTAAATACACAGGGGACACCATTAGAGGATATGCATAACTGTCTAATATACATGTATAAATCAAGATCCCCTACCAAACGTAGCTACTGTCCATTCAGAACACAGAGNTTAACTGTCTAATATACATGTATTAATCAACTTTTGTATTAGAAAGATCCCCTACCAAACGTAACTACTGTCCATTCAGAACACAGAGGCTGCAGTGAAGTAATATTCAGAAGTTGCCATAACAAACTGAAAGGAGTTGTACTGTAGGTGCTACTCCTCCCTTGTAATACCTACTCCAGTCTAGAAGTCAGGACAAGTCTGAGAGGTGATGCCGGATGGACTAAATATTATGAATTCACAGTACCAGTTAAGGAGTCAGAAAGAGCCATTGAATCTGCTCATATTCACTGGCTTGGAAAAAACAAAAATCACCATTTGATTCACTCCCCCAAATTTTTTCTCTCCTACAGAGACCAGCACATGTGAATACACAGCAATACAAAGGGATTCCTTAAGAATGGAGGCATCCTCACGCTGGCTGTAACCCTGCCAGCACAACACCAGGGTTTGGCACAGCTCACAACCCCCTGCACACCTCCACGGGCAGTCTCAAGAAAAGGACAAGTAACACTTGACAGATGTGCTGAGCAACTGTGATCGGCAGGGGACCCCGATGCAAACACACGAAGGATACTGGCTGTTCCCAGCTCACACATGCTCCACAAACCACTGGCAAGGAACTTGGGCAGGCCTGATGAAATAGTGATGACACCACTGTTCAATGCTGTTTAGCATCAGTAATTAAAAAAAGAGGAGGAAAAATAAGGTGGAAAGTTATAAAAGGACAGGATGGAATAAACAAGAGGTGCTATGACTGAAGAAAGGAAAATTACAAAAAAAAAAAAAAGTAAAAGGAGAGCAGAGAAGGCAGGGAGGCAAACTGGAGAATAGGGAAGCAGGCTGCAGATTGCCACTGGTAAGAGGAGAGTTGTGCTCAGCTACACTTAGAGAGAAGATCAGGAGTTGAAAGCCACCTGAAGCGCCCTGCCACACACACCTACATCCTTGTGGACACAAGTCAGTCACTTGCCATTGAACAAGCTACCTGCATATCTGCTTCATTAAATAGTAACCCTGTAGGTCTGCTGACAAGAACATACTTCTCTCTCCTTTGGTAATTAGCCCTGAAGGCTGGTCATGCTCACTGGCCATGAAACGCTGCAACAAGTAGCCTTTTCATGCCTCGAGCTTTACCTTTGTCCCTGTCTGTTCCCATCAGGCTGGTAAAGGCAGGCACGATGCCTGCCTGCCATCGGCTCTCCCCGGCAGCATTCATGCTCTCGCCCCGCCGAGACGGGCGGAGGCATCTCTCAACAGGGCAGATATGAGCTCGCTGGCACAGGCGGCCGGTGACCGCAGAAACCGGGAACTTTCAGCCTTTTCCTTCTGCTCGGAGAAAAAACAAGGGCAGACTCGGCAGCAGCAATTTGCTGCCAGTCAGCTTGAGACAGCTGCAATTCGATATGCTGGGAAGAGGAAGGGTCTTACGAGGCTCCAGAGATACAGGAGAGGAAGCACAGGGTTTTGTGTCAGGATCTGGACAGGAACTGGAGGCTCAGCCCTTCTGCAGGAGGCTGGGCACGCTGTTTGCTCAGCAAACCTCACGCCGGGGATGAGCAGCTTTCTCTCACTTACGCCACCGAGGCAGGAGTTTGGTACCCACGGCATGTGCCATCCGTGACACAGCTCTGACCCCAGTCAGTGATAGTCGTAAGAGCAGTAAGAGACCCAAACATATTTTAACAAACATAAAACGCCTCCTGAAGTTCCTGCAATGTGGGTTGAGTTAAGCTAAAGCTGACATGAACTCAGGGTACAGGATCAAAATGGTTTTGGGCTTTTTTGGGTTTCGTTTTTTTTTTTTTTTTTTTAATTTACTCTCCTTGTCTTGTCAAAAAACAAAAGAGGCAGGTTACAAACATTCCTTTCAAACCCATTAGAAGCCTGAAAAGAAGCATGCACAGCCCAAAGGTTTAGCTTTATGATCACATTTCCCCTCCAAAATATTTTGGAGATAAATTCCAGGCACCTCAGCCTGGAGAACCTCACTGGAGAACAGTGCAAAGATTAAAACCAAACATATTGCCAGTAATTCCAGGCAGCCTGTTTCAGCAGTGAGACCATGGACCTGGGAATGAACCTTCTGCTCTGCTCTGACTTGAGATAAGACCTTGAGTAAGTCCCACCTTCCTCTCTGGTCTGTGGTCCCTCTACTGCAATAGTCTGCAGAGGCGATGACTGAGAATTATCAAAGGTTATTCCTTATTTTGTAGTGACTGAGGTCTGGTCACTGCAAGTATGATTTTTCAGGAAGCTTGCTGCCTGCACAGTTTTTGGATATG
Source organism: Pachyramphus minor (assembly GCA_013397135.1). Classification (NCBI taxonomy): domain Eukaryota; kingdom Metazoa; phylum Chordata; class Aves; order Passeriformes; family Tyrannidae; genus Pachyramphus; species Pachyramphus minor. Next base: position 1,017,955 of record VYXB01000582.1, read on the forward strand.
TACATATTAGCATTTTGACCCACATTTGCATGGGGGTCAATTTAACCTCTTAACCTCCAGTTTAACCTCATAAATTGCTTCTAAGCCACCAGAACATTACCCAGGAGAGCAGGCTGGCAGGATTTTGGATCAAGCCACCCCTCAGCTGCACCACACTAGAGTATTCCATCACCCTCTGCCCAGGTCACTCTGGTGCCAGACCTGCACTCTAAGAGCATTCCCAACCTGACATCCTTTTTCCAAGTACCTGCATACCTGGCTCAAGATGCTAAGTAGGTGACTTCCTTGTGCTGTACAAGCCCCATTCCTTCCACCAGAGACCATTCCAAGGTCTGTTTTCTGCTCTGTGGATATTCTGTTCCTTCAGGGAAGTGGTTTGAAAAGCCCCTCGTTAAAACCTCTCCCGCCACTTGGCACCCATGTAATTTGCCCCCAGCCCATTTGTTCATGTCTGACTAATGTTCATTGCTTCAAAATGAGTTTGAGGCTAATGCTGTGTCTCCCAATTAAATGTTTGATGGAATGACATCAAAATCAAAACAGACAGAAAAAAAATATTTCCCTTTGATATGCTGACCACATTGTACAAAACTTACTATTATAAGACTCTGATTGCTTAGAATTTTGCCCGACTTTAATCTTTTGAATTAAAGCTTTCCGTGCTGGTTGTCTGCCCTGGCTGGAATTCAGGGTGAAAATTTCAGCTAATGTAGTTCAACCACTACAAGAAAACTTTTTACCCTAGTTAAAAGAAAAACAACAAACAACTGATATCTCTTGCAAGCTTTTAGTTGAATAGTCTCAGTGCTATAGTTTGGAGCTCTGTTTTTGGCAGGAAAGTCACAATAGTGCCAGGGAATTATTTTTTACAGGAAGAGTAATGGAGCTGTGGCCAAGCTAGGAGCCCTTGAAAAATCAGTTTGCATATGCTCTGTAGTGATTTGTGATAGTTAGGCACCAAAAATATTTTTCAAAGTCCTGACTTCACAAATTGAATATTCTTTTTGTGCAGTTTTGGGAGTTTTTTCTTTTTTTTTAAAAAATGTAATCTATAAAAATAGCCAGTGACCTTTAGTGACATCTAAACAGGCTCCCGGTTTCCTTCCATGGTCTGAAGGCTCAAACAATAGCCCCAAAGAAATTACTCAATACCACACACACATGTACTCTATTGCCTGGGAGATTGCTGGTTGTTGGTCAGCAGGAACAAGGAGATTCACGCAGTTCCACTGTGCAGCAGGGTCAGGCAATTTGGGGAATTCAGGCATGAAAGGTCTGAGATGCGGGAAGCCAACACCCCCCCAGCCACACCTCTGCACACCAAGCAGTGCGAGGATGCCCGAAGTTTTGAGTGGGTTGGGATTCCATGGGACTTGGTGGACACCCTCGGTGTAATGCTTTCCACGTGCTTTCCACAAGCCTCCCAGCTTCTTACTATAGGTTGCTGAAATCTTTCAGCATGGCAGAGTGGAGGATTTGTGCTCCCAAACCAGTATATTCCTATAGGTAGGGCAGGAGCATTAAATTGCCCTCATTATCAAAGGAGGAGGAAATTTCAGAATCCCATTAGGCAAAATCCACCTGACACCAGGTTTTAACATCTACGCTGTAACCTCAGCCAGAAAGAAACCTTCAACAGCTCAGCTGGTGGAACTGTTGCCTTTAGACCACAAGCAACATGTTTGAAACCTGAGTGAGGAAATATGCAGGTTTCTGAATAAAGCAGGATTCTGGAAGTGGGGTCAACCTTCAGGCTGACAGTAACAACATGGCAACTGCCAGTGTTTGAGGAAAGTGGACAGTTGGCAAGTGACTTACATTGTTGTTCTGAAACCCCTGTGTCCTAAAGAACTTCTTTTCTCTATACCTGCCAAAGCTGCTATTTACCCAACATAGCCATAGCATTGGGTCATTAAACAATAGTGATGGCAAAGCCTGGAGAACTCCAAGCACCTATTGTACTATCATTGAATTCCTCCTTTGATCACCATGGTCAGAAATATCTGATTTTTATCACTCTTTAATAGCTCCCAATCAACTTAAGAAGTTACCACAATGCTCATGGTAGAACCTTTGTCAGACCAGGGTAATCATTGACAAAACTAGAACAGCAGATCTCCCTAGCTCCATGTTGTCAGTCACATGTGACCTTCTCCATGGACTCACAATCCCAGGGACAGGGTTTGAGCTTCCATGTTGAAGATGACTCTGCTGGTGTCAGAGCAAAAAGAGCTGTAAACATAAAAGCCTTTTTCCGAGCTTCTGCAAAAGCCTGGAGAGATTAAGAGGGAAGAAAATTTGAAGCGCGTTTGAGCAATTTCAGAAGGACACACACTCCCCTAAGCATGAAATAGGAACTTCCATGTTCATATGTTGCTACTGGATCACTGAAGAGAAACACATCTTTCCCATACTCAAGACACAAAAAGACTCTTCCTTGTACAATTCTGCCACCCTTCATCTGTGTGCCACATGATGCTTACAAATAATCTAGCAATATTCTGTAGCCACTGTTATGCCCTACAGATACCTGCACTCACCAATCTCCCCCATCTAATTGACCAGTATTTAACTAACCCTAAGCAGCTGCTTATTCAGTACATGCTTAACACTGACAGCTTTTGTTTCAGATTTGGTGGGCCCCTGTGCCTTAATGTTTGCCTAAGCTCTCCAGCCATACTGCTCTAATAAAAGGCATTACCTCCACCTACAAGCCTTGTCCAGCACCAATTACAAAAATCTATCTTGTCTGATTCCAAAATTTGTCAGTCAAAAGGAAATGAAAACCCAGTGCTCTGATGAATGCTTCTGAAAACAAAGTGGTCAAAAGAAAGGAATCTGAAATCAAGTTTATAAACCCCAAGAAATTATAGAAGTTAACAATATTTTACAGATTTCTGTTTTCTGTATGTAGGTAATGTTATTCTCAAGAGGCTTGTTCTTGAGACTTCCTAAGAAACCCTCAAGAACCAAAAACACTGCAAGAGAGCTTTAGGACTAAGACTTCTCTAGGTGAAGGAGATATACATCAACATCCATGACTGCTTGTTTTAGGGAAAACAAAAAGGGTTAATCCTTTTTGTTATCCTTGGGGTTATCCTTATTTTGGATGCATTCTGTGAAACTAATGAAGATTTAAAGCAGTTGCAACCTATTTAATGAATCACAATGAACAAATGACAGGTCACTTCAGTAGAGGAAAGAACAAATTTGCAAAACCATTTGAAGAGGGAGCATTTCTAAGTAATCATAAGTTATGTAATTACATGATTAAAGCCCTAGTTTGAAGGTAGTCAAAACTTGGCAATAATATATATAACAACATGTCTAATCAAACTCCCTAATGTGTGGGTGTAACCCCACGTTCAGATAAGAATTTCTCTCTTTATTACCTACCTGGTGATGTACACTGGGAATTCTTGAATTGATGCTAAAGCTCCAGACATTATCTAGAGGCAGTACAGTGGATACAAGGGGCAGCTGTACCAGTCAGCTTGGGTGACTTTCTAAAGGGTTAAGCCATAATGGAAATTTACAAGATTTGCATGTTCCCAAAGAGTAAGGAAAAAAGGGAAAAATTACATACTTCTAAATTAAACTTTTAGAATAGGCATGTTGGTATAAGCAACTTAGGGAATATGAAATGAAAAACATAGAGTATATGCACCCTCCCAAGATAGCAGCTGTGTATTCTGGTGGAAGAATTGGTTTCCTACATCTAACACATGCATACATTCATGTCCCTCAGTTACAGATCCAGTTACTTTATCTTGTATAGTTTATGAAATCGTAAGGACTTTCATTCTCTGGTGCATTTTGGGAATTTTGCAGACTTTCAGTGCTCCTATTCAAGTCAGCCATGCAACCAGATGATTAAGCTAAGTTCCCTTAAAAGAAAATCTTTATTTAATACTCAAACAAAAACATGGATCTCAAAAGCATTAAAGTGTTATTTAATGATCATTACGGCAGTATGAGAGCCAGATGCAAGCTGTTCTGTGCTGTCCAAGCTCAGCTTCACAGGAGTGACGCTTTGCATGACATAACCCCTCCCAGCAAAAAGTCTGACAGCACAGAGTAGTTCCATAATGATTGTTGAGGTTGAGTCTTTGACTCAATGTAGAGCCAGAGAGAACATCCAGCTCCTCTTGCTCTGGGTGGGACAGTGGGATTGAACTCCTTCATTAAATCCTTAACAGAAGCAGCCTTGTGTTGCATCATCCACTAAATTACATCCATCGCTCGTTGCATCAAACTGCAGTGACTCACAGAGCTGCTGTTGGGCTCTGGCTCTTTCCACTGAAGCCACTGGACATCTTGCTAAGTAGAAAATGGGAAAAGGCCTTCGGCACTGTAAGGCAGCACAGTCCATATAGAGTATGCACAAATAATTCAACCTTTTCCAGAAAGCAGCTGTCTCTGGCTTAGAAATCAATGTCTGTTTACTAGTTAGCCAATAAAAAAAATTTAGGGATAATAAAGAATAAACACCCATTCTCTCAGGAAAACCTTTATAGAATATATGGATGCACCAAGCTTTTCATTCTGTGAGGTCTAATTACTGAAAAACCAACAGACACAAGTAGCCAGACCATGCTCAGACTCTCAGAGGGGCACCTGAAAAGCTTGCCTCTAATCACCACTGCATCAGAGAAGCAGAGTTGGAAAAATTCAGGCAAATCCCTTCTGGATTCTTAGAGGAAGCTCTAATTGAATCCTACCATCTACTGAAAAATTATGGTTTTGAGGGAAAAGGACCTGTCTCCTATCATGAAAGTTTCCTCCAGCATCTGAGCTGAGCCAAGTGCAAATGAAACCTTGAACCTATGCCCAGAATGATCATCAAGAATTGAAACTTTCAAATTAGGACAATATAAAAGATGCCAATAAAAATTTCTTTACTGCAAGCCCTCTTCTGATGTATAAATCTTGCCCCACTTCCCTTCCAGCCCAGCTAAAACCCTGGGGAGACCCCACTCACGGTACTTCTGACACAAGCCAGGGAGCAGTTGAAATTACAAAAGACAGTTCTCAGATCAAAGAAATCCACCTCCATTTGCATGAAGTTTTAGATAAACACACACAAAAAAAAAAAGTTAAAAGTTCACTGAGGGACTGACCCTTTTCTGCAGTCACCCTCACACAAATCCTGTATTTGCTGTTTGTCTTGATGGGTGGTAAGGTCTTTAGGGCAGGCACCAGGACTTCCTATGCATTAGTAAAATGCCAGCACCATCAGCCTCTGGTTCTAAATGGAGCCTGTGTGCCCTGCCACAATATAAATAAAACTCATAACCCATCCAAGCTCTAACACATGACTTCATGATCACCCTCCCCTCATCTATCCATGCTGCTTTAAGTTATTGAGGTCAAATTTAGTGACACTTAACATGCAAATCATACATGGTATGTCCAAGTGATCACAGACTGGGAAACAAGACACATGATCAGGTCATATCAGAACCAAATTGAAAAATTTATAACAGAATTCATCTCTCTCTCATTCATCCTTTGCTTTAATCACCAGATGTTCTCTATTCAACTACCTGCTACCCTCTCTGAGATTTAAATTAGACACAAAGTACTCCCAGAGACATGATCACAGCACAGAAAGGTTATAGGAGAAATATACTTTTGCCTTGGCATCCTATGTCTGGTAAAAGATATGAAAAGAACTAAAAATCCTGTGATGACAAGCCAGCTTCGGGCACCCTAACTAAGAGCTCAGAAATCTCACTCTTTTTCTTGTATTAGAGCGAGCAGCTTCACAAAGAGTCAAACCCTAGATTATCTTTGGGGTTATTGTGAGGTGACTGCGAAGCTTTCTCGTCAGGCTGCCAGTGGGGGAAAAAAAAAAAGCTTTCTGAATCAGGCCCTTATCATTTATACCACATTACAATCCAAAAAGAAAAATTACTTGCTCTAGATTTGATAGAATAAAGCATCTTGAGATGCCACAGAAGTACCCAATTTTCAATAAAGACATTAAACCTAAGCTTCAAAAAAAAAGGAATAATTACATCGTTTTTTGCTTTGAGTTCTAATGTTAAAAGTGTCAATTTATACAACTAGGTGAACATCCACAATTCCTAAGCAGACTGCAGCTAATTAGACCCCTTTTGATCTTTTATTTTGCCTAGAAGCTTATTTAACAACTTTACACAAAACTCAAGGTTTTGACACACTAGTGGACTGGGGGAGGGGGGAGACCACAGAAAAGAAAATTCTTCTCTGCTGCTTGCTAAGGCGGGAGACTCATCCTTTCCTGAAGCACACTCACTTGAGCAAACCTGGGAAACTTTCTAGCCATGAAAACAACTGTTTTTTATTTGAGCTGTCTGGATGGAGAGGTAATAGAGAACAAAATACTAAAAACTAAATCAAACCACAGATCAAGTTGTTACTAATGCTCCAGGCCTTACATGCACTATTTGTGTATGTGAATCAGTGGCTTAGATGGAGGATCACAAAACATCATGACTCCAGAGCAATGGGATGGGTTGCCTTTACCTGCTACTGCAAATAAACTCATCACTGGCACTGTAATATTCACAAAAAGGACTGTGCAGTCCAGAGAGAGGAGGGAACTGTAGTCTCCTACCTGAGCAGCACACATCTACCATTCAGAGGGGGTGTCTCATGGGAGTAGGATGAGCAGAGCTGGTCAGAGAGCTAGAGCCCATACTGTGCTTTGTTCATGCTGCACCAAAACAAATCTGAGCAAGCTGACTCCATCTTGGGGCAGTAGAAGCGACTTGACAATTTCTCCAACCCCCTTTCAACCCTCCTTCCCATGAAAAGCTGACATTAAAATAACCATGAGGGCCAGGTGACAGAATAACCACTAGGACCGGGCACTCGTCATTTCTGCAACCACATCACATCTCCCTCCTTTCTATAATAGGAGAGACAGACCTCCATGTCTCCCAGGAACTCACCACAGCAGCAAAGTCAGGATTGTTGAGGGCAAAAAGCTCCTTGTCCTGTTCTGAAACGAAACAATATCATTAGACTTGAAGGACCCAGGTGGCTGGGCTCATGCACACAGGCAAAAAGCAAAAGACACAAACATCTTTCCCCCGTAACACAGCTGCAAGAGGATAATCCTGCCTCGGCATAGCAGTGGGTGTCTGCAATCTTTCTCAGGTGATGGGAGTTTTGCAGCACCCATTTATGTTGCAGCAGCCTTCCTACTCCCTTTGGGTGAGGGACAGCCCTGAAAGCAGGAAGCCAGGCTAGGAAGCAGGGCATGGAGAGGGAAGAGTGACAGAGGCAGGAGAGAGAGGGAATGAGCTGCTTAAAACAGCATAGCTGTGTCTGCAGGAATATGCTGCTGTCTGCCAGCTGATCCCATTGAACAGGGAGCTGGATAGATTTGAAACAACCATAACCATCTCAATTTACTGATTCAGCTGTGTTAATCCTCTAACTTGGGGCCTGGTCTAAACCTCAGTCCAGTGTTAGTAACAGACTCCCAGTGTTGCCCCTGTCGCCACTTAACTATCTTCAGTCTTGAGGTACAAAAGTCTACCCAAGATTCTCTGTTCAAGCAGGAATAAACATGCTGATGGTAGCTTTCAACTCCCACTGAGCTGTTAAAGCCTCCCCACACCCACTCTACACAGCCCTGTACCACCCAGAGGACCCCAGGCCCAGAATGCGCTCCAAGTCCCCCACCCCAGACTCACAACCCCTAAGTAAGCTTAAAACATTACCTTCAATTTCCTGAAAAATTGCTCTTCCTCACCCAGTTCCAAGGCTGTCCTGGCTTGCAACTTCACTTCCTTTTCTCCTCACTCTCCTCCAGGTGCATCAGCTGAGTGAGGGTTCAACAGAGGAAGGGAAAAAGGAAGAGATCAGAGATGGTACCTGCACAAGAGCAGCAGAGCTATTTCACCCCTTACGCTGCACATCGCAATGTTAATGATTTTAAAGAAAACCATTTGCACAGCTAAAAGCTTAATGTAGCAACAAAAATCAATACTGTGCTCAAGAAAGTCCCCTGATGCTGGAGACTTTAAAGCATCATTCAGGTAGACAGCACTGGGACATTCCCTCTGGTAACGACTGCCCAGCAGACCATTAGAGAGGGGAGGCTGCTTTAATTTATGCTCTTTGTCATTCCAATATATAGATCTTTCCTTTTCAAGTGGTGTTTGTACTTTATACTGCAATCTGGATTCAGAAATAGAACAAGTCCTAAAAGCTAGGATCAATATATCCAACATCACCTTTCGTATGGGAGGAGAAAGCACATCAAAAGGAGAGGGCCAAAATGTCCTGCTGGCATAAGCAGTGAGTTCCCTGATGCTGCAGTTTTGCCATTTAAAATATGAGGGCCAATTTATTACCAAATTACCTGAGAATTTTAAATAATTTACCTGCAACTATCCACAGGCAAAACAGTAAACAGAAAGGCTCCTTCTGCCTGCAAGAGCAAATGCTGTTTTGAGGTACAAAAGCAATACTTTGAATCTACAGAAATTATGATCCCTGGTTCCAGAAGAAAACTTCAAATGCTGAGAGTCTGGTCTGTCTCTCTTTAAGAAAGGATTATTCCCAAGGTTTGCTTGTTTGTTTTTGTATGCCAGACTCCTGCCCTCTGAGCCGAGATGGAAAATAGGAAGGCATTTCCCTGTGTTGGCCACAGTGGGCCTGAAAAATCTTTCTGAAGGAAGCAAGCTTAATAAACAACAGCCAACAGTCCAACAAACCTTCTCCTTAGCTCCCAATAAAAAAAGAGCAGAATGAAGTGGATTGAAAAAAACACAAACTACCACCACCACTCCCCACCCCCCGCCAAAAAAAAAAAAACCTGGAGGGAAGATTTGGAAAAAGTGACCTGTCAGTGTTCCATTTTGCCCCTGTATGTCAATCAAATATTTAAGAATTTACATGTGGGGAAATTCCAGAATGAAAACTGATGCATGCAGTCAAGTCTCATGCAGCTATAACAGTTAAACAAGAACTAGCTCTAGACAGTTTATAGACACCAGAATGACATTCAGGTACAGAAGATGATCTCCAAAAGTTGCAGGGACAAGTGACAGGTTAGTGCACAGTGTACACTGTACATGAAGTACATGGGTCACCCCTGGGTGCTCTGAGGTGTCCCTGTAACCCAAGATCATTCATGCATCCTTAGAGTGTGCACCAGGCACAGAAACTGACCTATAACTTGCTTTTTTCTGACCTAATTGATATAGGTTTTCAATTTCGTATTACCCTAAGGGTCACAGATACTCTCTACTTCTATTACATACAGATGCCAGATCCATATAGCTCTATTCCACAAGAAAGAAATCCCCAAGGATTCCAATTGTTTTAAATGAAAAACCTAAACAAATGAAAAACAAACCCTCTTCTGCCACCTACTCAACAAGCACATGCAACCTACCAAAACACACTGCTGCTAATGCTTTGCAGCAACACTTGCTGAACACCAAACAAAAGCACCTATAAGTCACCAAGTCAGTTGGCAAAATCAGATCTAATATGTCAAAATATTTCAGTTTCACCCAAGCACTCTTGGTTAGTTAGTGCTAAATATTAGTTCTATCTCTTAATCCTTCTGCCAGGCAAGCCAGATTTCCTCCTAGCAAACAAAGTCAAGAAATGTGTCTAAGATCACAGAGGAATGTTGCCTGAACCGAAATAATAACTAACATCTCATCCCTCAGTTTGTCTTCCTCCAAGGAATGAGGGTCCACTCCTTCAACTTCAGTACATTTCACCTTGGCTTTTGTCCACTGCTTATTCCTCTTATTTCCTTTGTCCTAGAATCCAAATAAATCTGCATGGTGCTAACTGAGCTCCTACAAAACAAATGGTGGAAGAAAGGTATCTCAGCCCCCTAATTGACTGAACAGCTCAGGCAGCCTGAGACAGTGAGCAGCCACAAGTCCCCTGCGGCCACACATGGCCCTCAAGGTGACTCCTTGGGGAGAGCAACCACCATTTCCCCAGGGAAGTCCCATTCTGCACCTCACCCACTCTCTCTGCTTTAGCACCAAGGCTGGAGCCTCCAGTTCTGCCTTGCTGTGCTGTCTCCTGGGTTTGATCCAGTCCCTCAACCCTTCCACTTGTTCTTTGGAGCTGAGGTGCACCAGGGAGCATTAGGACACATTTACAAGGCAATGGCTGAGAGTGTCTAGAAAGCTCTATGTGTACAAGTACTTTTGTTTTCACAAGAGAAATGTCTACAGGGCTGCATTTAGGGAAAGGCTGAAGAAACATCTGTGTGCTCACAGCAGCAGCACAGGCACAAGCCGCAGCTGCAAAGCCCCTCGAACTCTGCTGGTGCTGTCTGCTAACTGCTGGCATGAATATAGTAACAGGGTTGCACATATGGCAGGCTGTTTAATTTTAGAAATCAAAACTGTGGAGTGATTAAGTTAGTCATCCTTCCTCAATTTGGGACCAATACAACACTACCAAAGGCAGTGGTCATAACCACTGTGGTTTGTGAGAAAGATGGTGCATGTGCATGCTCCTGTGGGAGCGGGGAACACCAGAAACCCCATCCTGCTCTGCCCAGCCTTGTTTTTCAAAGCAGGATCAGAAAAAAGCAAGAAAATCCAACTTAAAACAGCCTTCAAATTAAAACTGAGTGCCTGCAGATCTGCACACATAGAGTGCCCAACACCCTCTGCATGGGCTGCAGCAGAACTGCTGCCCTGAACATGGTGCTTTCAAAGAGTGAGATTGAAAATAATGCTGGGCCAATTGGCCTCTGGAAGCAAGGTCTATTCAAATCACAGTCAGAGACTTGAATTTCCCAAGGGAAACTAATGAAGAGGGAAATGGGAGTCCAGTTCAGCCAACACAGCTGCCCGGGTGCCAACATGTCTGAGTCGGGAGTAAGAGCGAGCCGTGTGCTGGGACACTGCACAGACCCATGTCACCAGTTGGCTGAGTGTTACCGTGCTCGGCAGCCCAGCCTGTGCCAACACTCACACACCCTCCCCTGGACAGGAGGGGCCTTGATGCATTGCAAAAGCAGCCACTTCCTCCACAGAGCCCAATGGCTTATCCTCAGATGCAGCACCAGTCGCATCAGGAGGATGCAACCCTGCAAAGCCCACTGGTATCTTTCCCTTCCAGTGAAAACCAATGAAGAAAGCAAACAAGTCATGGAGGGATTTTCTGTTTCTCTAGACAAACACTCTAAGAGCAGTTCAAAAGAGGCTAATTAAATTCCAAAATCCCTGTGCAAATACATTGATTTTGAAATGAGCAGTTAACCAAGGAAGTTTTCAAGGTGGGAAGTGTTTGATACAGAAGAGAGTGCGAGGAAGAGTTACACAGACTATGTTAGAAACAATCCCTTTAGCTAGCATACATGTTCAGGGGAGTGGGCAAAAGCAAATGCTCCTGGGCCCAGCAACAGCAGTGTCCCCAGGCTGGCAGGGGGACAGAGAAGCCAATCCCCTTCATTCCAAATCACCAGGAAGACAAGCAAACACTAAATGACATAGCCATGAGTCTGAATGATTGCTGCGTAGCCTCACCGAAAAGCTCTTCTTACCCATTTCCAAGACAGAGGAAGGGCAAAAGACACTTTTTCTCTCCTGCTGTCACAACAGGAAATTTCCAAACACCAGATAAATCCTTTTTGCCTTCCCACACAATCCTAGGCAAATCAAGGGAAAAAAAGATAATCAGTTGCTTGTAACACAGGTGTAGGAATTACTGGTGGGGAAGGGGTTCTCCACAGTCACAAAGACCTTTTGCCTTGTTTTTCTTGTTTCTGTAGCTTGTGTCAATAACTGCACCAATGGAAACAGTTTATGAAATGCTACTCTTCTAACAGGAATTAGAATTTGTCCCCCTTGTGCACGAAGCATGAAATGATGAAAAATGGATAACCTGTTATAATTGCTGATATGGAGGGGTGGAAAAATACAATGCTGTTACATGGTCTGCAGTCCCATGGTTCAGGGAGCCTCTCACTGTTAAATGCCATCGTTCTTACAGGCAAGAAGAGCATGAGTACCATTTTTCATTTAATGGTGGCAAACCAAAAAGAGAAGTGATGTGAAAAAACACAGAAACAAAGTGATACATCTCTGTAAAGACCGTGGCAGAGCAAGGAATTAAACTCTCTGGTTGAGGCCCTGAACACCAAGCCACCCCATCTTAGTAAAATCTCCAATCATGGTCACAAGATTACCCCTCCTATACTTTTCCCTTTATTCCCTGCATGTCCTTGCTCAGCAAAATACAATTATGTTTTTTTCAGGTACGATCTCATGAGATACTGATTCATATGCTTGTTAAAATCCAGACCCATTATACCTCTTTTTACTTTCATTCCCTAATTTTATTGTCCTATAAAAGAAAAGATTTTCTGGTGAGATACATTCACTGTGCCGCCACTACCGCTAAAGGCACACAGCTGCCATCGTCTTCCGGAAACAGGTTTGTTTAGTTCATAAATCCTCATTTCAGTATTTCGCTAAATACAAAAATTACGCATACAGGATAATAAATTCCAGGATCATTCTTCCTTAGGATTTGACAAATAGAACTGCAGTTCTTTCCCCAGCCCCCAGGTACCTCTTTTAAAGAGCAGTCAGCAATCTGATAACTTTAGATAAACCATTTAATTTCCAGAAGGAGCCTTGTCTGTATACACATAGTCCATTGGGTGTTCTCCTGTTCTCCCTGATTGCTCCCTTTTGGGCAGCAGAGGCTTTGGGTGAGTGAATTGGCAGCCTCTGCTTTCTGCATCACAAAGTCGTCTCATTCAAAATTTAAGAATCACTTTCATGAGCCACAAGAAACTGTGTTATATACCTCTGTTGCAATACAAGTGTGCTGTTCCTCAGTTCCATGATCTAGGAGAAGAGACTCAAAAATTTTTTTTACCAATTATTTATTTGTGCAAAACTAAGCAAGAAAGTGGGACATTAAGATAGAATAAAAAAATTACAAAGGATTGTGAGGAACTGGTGTAGGAGAGAAAACAATGAAATAGTGAAAAAGCCATGCACCTTTGACATGTTTAAATGCTCCAAGAAAGGAGAATAACTTAGAGGTAAATCCAATTGGTAGAACTGGAAGAGAAGGAAGGAAGTTAATAGGTTAACTGCCAAATTCAACTAGATCACTAGGAAAAAAGCCTCCAAGCAGTTTCATTCTTTATGCCACGGTTAATCCTGCCAAGGAAAGGGAGAGAATTCACATTTAAGAGCAGTTCAGATAAAAGAAACCAGAGGTGTGACTACCACACAGGAGCAGACATAAGCTACCTTTACTCCTCTACTCTAGCTAAAACTTACACACTGATAGCAGCAAAGACAGGAACAGGATACCTCAGTGCAAACTGATCATTGGCATCTCCACAACTTCAGATAAATTCTTCCCAATACACACATTTCTCTGAGAGCTCTGTCACATGAAATGCATAGAAGAGCAAAGATGTCCAAAGGTGACAGAACTACAGGATGTCAAAATTTTTCTCCTTTTAACGATCTAATTCTCTTCCAGGCTTGCCCTAGGGCTGAGCACAAGAATGAGCTCTCCCCATCATGTGCAGCACAGCCCTTGCCACCCACACCACTTGTGTTTCTTTATGAAATTGCACAAATCAGCCTTTTTGCACAAGCGCTGCAGCACACACGTGCCCCGCTAATGTGGAGCTGCTGATCATCCCACCTGGAAAGGCAGTCACCTGGGGAAAGGCTTGCACCATTTGGATTTGCACTGGGGTCCTTTGCAGGCACACAGATCCTCCATGGACAGCAACTCACTGCCAGCGATAGAAGGCGGGTAGCAGAATTTCTGAGAGCGTGAATTTGTCATAATGGCAAAGATGTGTTCTGCCCATGCTAATGCTTCCTTTTGTCCACCCAAAGCTCTCCAGGTACAGCCAGTGTTACAAAGTGCAGAGTAAGACTCCATGAAACCTCCTGTCTGGAATCTAGGGACTACTCATCAAGAAAATATTGTGATTTTTTGCCTGTACATTTTTATGTATCCCGGGGTAAGAATTTCACCACACCATTCTCATTGCAGCTAACAGTACTGAACTCCTGAGGAAGAATGGTCATAGAGTGAAGAGCCTGACTGCAGAGAGTTTACAGTCTTTTTCAGATCAATGACTACAGAACAACCAGGCTAATCCTGATTAGTAATAAACACCTTCACTGTGATTATATTGATAATAACTACTTAAGGCTTCTTTTGTCAGGTGGACTAAATTTCATTCTCACAGCTGTGTTTGATATTTTAGCCAATTCTCCATTCTTTTTCTCTCTTGTCCATTCTTCAACATACTGCTATACTTCAGGTGGAAAAAAAAAAACAAACAGGAAAAAAGCTAGGAGCAATTATCAGAATAGTAGACTTCCACCACTACTACTTCTCTCTACAACTGAGGATTGCATTCCTGTTGGCTCTCCCTTTCCCTAGCTGAGCTTGGAAGTGCTAAGCCACCCTTAAAATCCTCCTTGTTAGAACAGGTCTATCATGTTGTCTGGGATAGAATAGGGTAAAACCAAAAAAACACCAAGGCTGTTTCGCCTAGAGAATGGTGCTATGTAAACACTTGAGGTACCTGCACTGCACAGGTATTTGAACACCTTATGGGCTGCTCCTAGAGACAACAACCCCTGGCTAAGTGCCACATACAAACAGTGAGATGACAGCTAGGCAGGATGAGCAGCCTGGTGAGTATGCAAGCACTCAGCCAGACGTTGTGGGATAGGAACAGAAAGGGTTGGCACATGCAGAGCATCAGTTATTTGGGAACAGAGACAATTCCTTGGCTGTGCTAAAGCATGCCATACCTCAGTGAGCCCATTTGCAAGGTAGCTTTCATCATATGCAGTACAGCAACGTCAAATCCCAAGAAACATTTCACTCATCTGCAACATACTGTAATGTGAGAGAACACAGAGGTTACTTGCAACAGACAACAAGCATAAAGAAGTATCTGTTTTAACCAGCTGTCCTTTTTGCTAGAAAAGGTCTGACGTCAGGGCCGAGATGCCTGAAGGTCAGCCAAGTTAGTCACTGGGCCAGAGCAGGGCATCCTGGCTCCTATTCCCTGCTTGGAAGGGTGCTTTTGTCTCTTAGTCAAAAGCAGGTGAATCAAGTTCCTGGTTCAACACTGACTCACTACATAACCTTGAACAAGATGCTATGCCACACCTTCCCCCCATGGAAATGGTATAATTTACCCATTTCCCTGTGCCAGTATGTACAGTGCAATTGGTGCCCATAAGGTACTTTCAGGTCACTGGCTCAAAGGTGCCAGGCAAGAGCAGAACCTGGATGTTGTAATATGTCCTGGGCTTATTCCACTCAATGTTAGAGCTTGGGTCAATGTACATGAATTTTTTCCAGCACTCCATGAGTTCTTCTGTGAAGCAAAGTTAAAGCAAGCAAGAGAGAGAGAGAGGGGGGGAGAGAGAGAGACATTCCCTTTTGATTGGCTGTGACTAGCTGCAATTAAAAACTATAATTTATTACCCTGGATTACGAGTATAATTTCAATGCAGAGAATTAAGGTTTTCTTCTGAGATGGAAATAAAGATTAATTTTTAATTTCCTTTCTCACTGCACATTTAAGAGCAATAGACTCCATAGAAAACTACAGGTCAAAATAGTTTTATGGAGGAATGACAATGTTCCATTGCCGAATAATTTAATGCTCTTGCTGCCTTTTTAATATTTGACTGCAGCTCCCTCATGCGAAACAGCAGCAGCAGACGCTGTACACGTTTGCTGCAGCACTCAGGTCAATGTGACTTTGAAACAACAATGTTTCACTGCTCAGGACTTGGGCAGCTCTTGGAGTTCCCTGATGCAGGCAGCTGCCTTCTCCAAGAAGGGCACAGGCAGCCCTTCCATCATGGGAGGCAGCTGGTCTGGGGATGGGAAGAGCAAGGATGGAATTAAAGCTTGAGGGAAGACAAGGAGACCAGAATTGACTGGAGCCTGAGTGGAATAGGTGCACAGGAGGTCCATCCTAGCTCGGACATGGACAGGCATGATCCGATAAAGCAGGAGAAGCATTTCCACCCAGGAGTAGGACAGTAGGACTTGGTGGTTTTGCTTGCAGACAGAGTGTGTTATTCCAGTTTCTACAGCTCATCAGCAGAACATAGGGGAAAGCTGGGAAGCATGAGGTCATGAATTCACTTGGTCCTGGACCAAGACTAGGTCACAGCTTGTCACAACTGCTCCCAGCCCCTGGAGAAAACAGCCTGGGAAAAGCTGGGAAATCCACACCATCACACACAGTGCTCCTGTAAAGGAGAATCCAACACGAGAAAGAAGAGGTCTGTGTACATCCACTCCTCCCAGAAGAAGCACCTTTCAGGACAGGATTTTCTGTTGGTGTTCACAGCAGGATGATGCCAGCACATGCCTTAAGTCCAGTATTTGACCCTGGACAACCTGTAGTGAACAGAAATGTCATTGAAGTTCAGAAAGGTTTTAAATAATTGCTCTGATAGTAGAAATTACCAAAACAAATCAGACAAACAAAAACCCCACAACACACCAAAAGAAAAAAAACCACCAAAACCCAAAAACTTCCCACCAATCCCCTAACAACTTGGATCCCAGTTAATTGAATAACCCTTCACTGACAGAACTGCATCCTTGCTGGCCAATAACAGGCCTTTCCGTTGCAGGGTTTTTAAAATTTATTTGCATCTTGCAACTGGCATCTTGGGTTATAAATGGAATTAGGTGGCTAAGTGATGCCGCTGCTGCTCACACAAGGGGTTAGGCTGAGCAGGAGGAACAACCCCCCCAGAGACACAGTGGTGACATTGCTTTCAATGTGGACCAGATCCTTTGAGTACCAAAGATCCCCAGCTCTCTTGGTGGCTTTTAGATGAAATCTGTGTAAGGAGGGGAGAGAAGATTTTTTTTGTGAAAAAAAAAAAAAAATCTTTCTCATATGTGAAATCCATTCACATAGGGATCTCAGAGGAGATTCAAACAGAATACTGAAGCCAATTCTCAAAGTTTCAGCAGCTCTGGTCCCTCAGGACTCCTAGGAGGCATTTAAAGTACATCCATTTTCAGTGTAGAACATCAGCACAGTTAGGAGCCCAGATTAGGACAAGCCCACACCTGTCTGCTACTGGCATCCTGGCTTACAGACTGATCCTGTGTAAGATGGCAGTTTCATGAGGAATCTCCTCAAAAAAGAGGGCAAAAAGTCAAATGATACCACTTTCTCCCTGCAGTCTCTCCTTTCCAATATTGACATATTTTCTCATCTCCTCCAAGGCTAACTGAACCAGCCTCCCATCAGGCTGAGACAGAGCTACAGACTAATATTGTGAGATGAAATGGAGCTTTTATGGATTAAGGGACCTCAGAAGGTTGCTCTAGGTGGGTAACATGCAGTGAAGACATGTTTCATCCCAGGCCAGGGGAACAACACAAGCATTTTCAGGTTGCCACTGTTCAACTTGAGGAATCAGCTCCTTGCTGAGGAATTGAGTCTTTTCCAGAGTGTGAAGGTTTGTTAGATGTATTTATTTCCCTAGCTGGCCAGAGAAGGCAAAAGCTTGATTGCTTCCTGTCAGACTGGGAGATGCCAGAAATCATACAAGCGAAATGTATTCAGACACATTACAATGCCTCCAAAGGAACCCAGAAGTCTCTACACAAACTATATCTCAACCTTTTCATGTTAAGTCTCAAAATAGAAAATACAGCTTCCCATAACCGTCCCTGCCCAGGCAGCATGACTGCTCTGAGTCTGCTGCTTCTGCAGGGGCAGCTCCAGCCATTTGATGTGTGTCTGCTCATACCAACTCACAGAAAGATTTCTCAAAGCTCACAGGCAAAAGCAGTTATTTGGGAGCCCTCTAGAGAAAACACAGAAGCTGAAAAAATTAGGGTAACAGAATAGAGAGTCCTTCTTCCTTCAAGTCAGAAGTGGCCCCCAAAGCAAACCTCTTACTCAGTGTGAGAGTTTAGAAAGGAACTCCAGCCAACTACAGTTCATGGAGATGCCTCAGCACTTCTTGCAGTAGGGATGCTAAGTAACACCCAGACTGATTTCTACCTCAGGCATTTATCGTGTCCTGACACCTTACAGAATTCTCTGCAGATTTCCTTCACTGTCTGTCCTAAACAATTGTGTCCAGACGTTGTTCACTCTAACCAATCAAATTTCTATTCCATTGTGGCTGCCTTTCGGCAGCGACTGAAGCACTCAGTAGCTACAACAAGTTTTCTTCTGATGGCTGATGACTTACAAATCCTGCAAAGGGGATACACACCTCTCTGGATGCAACCAGATTTTGGGAGGGCCTAGCTTTATTCAGCCCAAAGCACACTGCATTTTGGTGAATTTTTCAGAAGTACCTGACCCTCCACTGCTGGGATGCTTATGGCCACTTTTACCAAATACTCCAGATCTTTGGATAGCTTGGAAAGTCTGGGCTCCAGTTTTGGAGCTCCATGGAAGCAAAGGAGACACGGAACCACCAGCTACAACGGAGCATCTTTGTCACAGACATGCAACATCAGCCCTACCTCTAGTAGCCCACCCTGGTATAACCATCCTGAGTGCAAAGACTGGTATGTGCCTCCGGAAATGGAGTTTAGATGTTTGTCTTATCTGAACAAGTTCAGTGACTGAACATGCTGCACAAAGAGCGTGAGCAACCCCGACAAAGCAACTGCCGCCTCCTTATCACGGTCTCCAAAAGGACTGAAAAGAATCAAGCCTCAGAGACTTATCTCTTGAGAGATGTTCAGTGCCCATGCCTGGCTTACCAATCAGCTCTAACTCCCTTTTTCACTAGAGTTCTTTTGCCTTGTTTTTGGCCACAAGGTACAGCCTTGCCACTTCCTGAGTGTGGAGGAGTTGTGAGGCAAAGGGGGGTGAGGAGGATGGGCCCTTTTGCCCATGCTATTGTCTTGTATTTCTGGACAATGGGATGTTTTTACCCATGACAGTTTTTTACCCTTGTGATAACCGTAACAAACGTCCATCCCAGTATCACAGAAAGCTTCTGAAGTTCTGTGTGATGACAGTGAAAGGGAGGCCAAGAACAGGCTTCCTTGAAGCCACATTAACCTGGGGTCCTTCTGATGGCCTACATGTGCACTCAGAGCTCAATGTGGGGTCCTGCTGCCAGTGCCAGCTGTGTCAGGGAGAAGTGCTCACCCTAAGATGGGACAGGGCTCTCGGTTGTGGCCTACTGCCAACTCCATTTGAGCCTTTTGGGTTATGGTGTTACACAGCAAGAACAGAGGCATCAAAAGTGTCACTCCATGATAGTGGGACACATCTGCCAACTGGCCTTTCTACATTTGTGGTGCCTTGAAGCAATGGCTAAACTCCTTACAGGTCAGAAGCTATAAAAACCAGGTTGGGATTGGTCCCACACTAGCCCCATTTGAGATGCTGTTACAATGGTTATAACCCTCAACTGATCTCCTGGCATTACCCTATTCAAGATGGTAGAAATTAGAATGCAGAAACATCAGCTCTAGAGAAGGAGGATTCTGATTTTTACACCCAAATCCTCAATCCAAGTATCTTAAACCAGGTCAGAACATCCTATATCTCCACTTACTATCATATTTGATCTCCTTTCATCCTCATCCCAAGTTCTCAAGTTTCTACAAGCAAATATGTTGATTTATACAGAACTACAACCTAATATACATGCTTTTGAGACTACTCTGAGTTTTGATATTTCTTAAACAAGAACTATTTTCTTATTGTGTCTGGCATTCTGAATGCAGAAAAGGTACACAACTATCATCATACTTTATTCTCAAGACTACCAGCACCTCTCTCCTCAAAAGCTCAGGGTCTAAGTCCTCATATCATGAGAAAGATGGTAAAAATAGCAATATCATCACTAGCTTACAGGGCTATTCTTATTTGTCACTTGCCCACATAAGCCTGGGGTGACAGCAGTGTTTAAGGACTGGGCAGAGCTAGAAGACCTGCAACCTGGCCCAGCTTTGTTGCTCCCTTCTTGCACGCAGTCCTGAGCAGGTCACCTTACCCCTCATGCTCACCCTCCCTCTGCCCAGCTGTCTGCCCTGGCTAGGACTGTCTCAGGCTATTTGCAGCAAGGTGTATCTCCCCAGGCATATTCTGTACCTTGTTCAGTGAAGCTCTACTATGACCTAAGGTCTCTAAGCACTTCTCTAAAACATATATTCAATAATTACATGAAATGGATGTGAACCGGTTGCGCAAATATCCCCATTTCCCTATTAAAAAGGTCTTCCCTCCAGAACACACACATACTCAACACAAATGTCAGCCTGAAATCATGCAAGGCTGTAATCACAGCAGATGATGTTTACTGAGAAGTCTCACTGAACCAGCTTTGCACAGTTAAAGTTCTTTTATCGGACATTTCCCCCTCTCTTGCTGTGCTCAGCGTAACATATACAATGGGGGTTGGAGGGGAGGTTTCAGCTGCCAGATAATATCTAATACTTGAACCCTTTCTTCCATGCTTTCAATTTTGGACTTTGGGCACACGGGTCGTCACGAGCTCAACTTAGCTCATGGCTTCACCTCAACCTGCATGGGACAGACTGGAGCTCCACAGAAGTTGCTCAAACCTCTCCAGTAACAGTACCAGAACCTAAGCTGTAATAAAAACTTCCCAGCTATTTGTCATTAGGCTTTTTCCTTAGGAGGATATGGACAAGGATACACCAGGTGAGACAGTGCTCCTCTCCATTGCTTCCGATTTAAATCAGTCTGATATTTCTCACATTTGTCTGAAACTGTGACTTAAGGAACAACTCCAGACCCTCACCCACAGGATCTATGCCCTAGAGCTTCAACAAAAACAGGGCATCCAGCAGCCTTTGCTGCATGGCCCTGAAATATTATTTAGAGATGGGGTAGCTGAGAACTCCTTCCACAAAAGGAAGAATTCATCAGAGGCTGTAGATAGTCCTGGCTGGGCACTGCTCATGGGGCACCCATGTTCCTTGGCAATCAACATGAGAAGAAACTTCATTACAGCTCAGACCTACTGAACAAAGCTTCGAAGAAAAGCACATTTTGTTTTCAAACATTTTTCTCTAACAGGCATTAAATGAAGAGTGGGGGAAAAAACCCAACAAAAACCCCAAGCTCTGATGAGAAAGATAAATTCTAAAAAACAGTGACAGACGCCCAGAGCAGATACTGGAGGAAAAATGCCACCAAGATCCGATTAGCCCACTGAACCAACACTGTGGACAGTATCTCTAAACCAAACTACTCTTCCCTTTTCCTCTCCCACAGTCTTCTTCTCATCATTGCAAAGTGCTCCCAGCCCAGAGTTCCTCTGCCCACCACTCACACACTTGAACTCTGACCGCGCTGTCGTCAGCGCTGGCTCACACAACGCTCTCTGTTGAAGCTGATGAGGTCAATGCTGGTGTAGTCACTGGGACCTCAGCTTGGGAGAGCTGCTCTCTCCCCAAAGACAGTTGCTGACCCCTGCTTCCAACTTACCGTTAGACTGCATTTGGGACAATATCTGTGCCCAATGTAATTGAAAGGGATTGGGTTGGAACATAGGGAAAAGAATCTTTATGTGAAGGATGAGAAATGTCTTTTTATCAAAGCAGGACACAGTTGTCAGGTGATGTTCTGATGCATTTTCAGCCCAGATGGATCATGTATTACCAACACAAGTTTCCTCCAGGGGCTTTTTGAATTGTCTTAAGAAGAAAGAGATAAACCTTCTAGAAGGCTTCTTGGCTTCATGACCCTGGGGTCTGGAGGCTTGAGTGAAGAAGTATCCCATTCCCTGCTCTATTGATCTGGCCCTGTGTCAGCAACTGCAACTGAAGACATCACCAAGATATCTCTATACCATCCAGTCTGCCAGGGGCTGTGCACAAATGCATTGGTGTTGGTTGGATGAGGAACCTGTACCAAGCTCCATGAAGCCAGAGTATACAGGAAAAATTATGTGATTCAGCCACAGCTAAGCAGATGTACCTTAAGTGCCTTCCATCAGTTGAAGCAAGAGACTGAGCCAAGTGGTGCTGGAGAGGCTGCCTCTGCTCTCAGCCAGCATCCCTGGGAAAAGGAAAAACTACAAAGGATGTGAAGGCAACTGAAGGCATATTGCTCTGTCACAGCACTGAGTTTCTTCTTTTCCTATAGGCAACAAATAACAGCCACAGTGAACCATGGCAGTGACTGGAACAGCAGTTGTGAGAGGAAAAATTATCTCCAAAATAACCAATTGTGGTAAAAGAGTGAAGAGGCAGGAAGAGGAGTGGCAGGAGGATCCTGTCCTGAGCTGACAGAGGAATTCAGTCAGGTTTTAGCTATTTACAATCCCCCTGCTAATTAACCAGCAGACCTTTCAGTGACTTTTCCCAGCAGTGAGATGGTTCCCATACTGTAAGTGGAGTCATATCACTCCCGTGCCGGCCAGATCGAGTCATAATTTCCAGACCAAAGGGGTACCAGTTTGGTCTCTTCAAATTCAAGAGACAAACCCAGGAACAAAGCCTGGAGCTGAGAATACTGCAGCCTTGCCAAACCACTGGCAGCAATGTTACCATCTAAGCATAAAGTTGGCCTCTATTTGCCAAACTGCAAGGGGGCTGCTCCAGCCCCCAGCCGCAGAGTGAGCCCAGTGCCACTAAGCACAGCAGCTCTCCCAGGCCTCCTTCTTCTCTGTTCTGGGGCCAGGATCAGCAATATCTCTATGGAAATAAGCTCTAATAGTTGCTTTGGGTCCAGCAGGAGGAGCTGGCTAAACACACATTTTTGTCTTAATGTAGGGCCTAAATAAACAGTCAAATAAGAACTCAATTTAAAAAATACTGTAGTTTAAAGGATTCCCTCAATTCTCAGTATTCCTTTTATTCCCATGGCAACTGATACAACTCTGATCTGCAGCCCAAGTATTTGCTCCTGCCTACTTTTCTAATATAACTGGAAACACATACATACACAAATTTGATGTTGGCTTATACGGTTTTTGCAAATACTGTAACACATTTATCCTAAGTAATTGGTGAAAACATATTGCATTCTTTAAAAATACACATCAACCCCACTGATGTACAGGCAGAACATCTACATAACTGAGAGATCCAGAACTACTCAAAGGCTTCCTATCCATACATTCAAAGCCTGCAGTGCAGGGACTCAGTTAACCAGTAGTTTCCAGCCATGACAGAGCC
The DNA here is from genome assembly GCA_013397135.1 of Pachyramphus minor. Taxonomy (NCBI): domain Eukaryota; kingdom Metazoa; phylum Chordata; class Aves; order Passeriformes; family Tyrannidae; genus Pachyramphus; species Pachyramphus minor. The sequence continues at coordinate 1,041,112 of VYXB01000582.1, forward strand.
CATTCATGCAGACAATGGTGCACAGACCAGCCCAGTGGTTGCCCACACCAACCCAGCAGTAGCCCAGCTACTTCTACACACAGTTCAGCCAAATGTCACCAACCCCAGCTTTTGCAATAATCATCCTCCTTTCAGACCTTGCTGCTACAGCCACCTCATTTGGCACTCAGTGCTCTGGTCTAGTTGGCAACATGGTGATCGGTCAAAGGTTAGACTCCATGAACTGAAAGGTCTTTTCCAACCTAAATGATTCTGTGATGTATCAGTTTCTGTTTATCCACAAACTGGTTTCTGGTCCTATGGCTAATGAAGGCCAAGTTCAACCACAATTCACTTGCTACTCAGGAACTGGAAGCAAATGGAAAGGGCTTTCTTTGGTTTAAACAGAGGTGTAGAAAACCATCACCTCAGTCTTCAGGTCTTCCCTTATGATTTTGTCATCTGCTGGCCAAACTGCCATGTCGAATCCTCTCGAATTCCTACCCTGTGGTAATAAGCAGCTTGCAGGACCAGCTCTTTATTGGACACACCAACCAAATTAATTGGCAGAGTTTGGATCACTTTTCAAAGGGTCCATGCTCTAGTCACCAAAACATACACTTCCTGAGACCCTTTAAAAACTTTGCAAAATATCTTGCTCAGCACCTCTATCCCTTGTGTGAGTCCCACTTCCATTAAATAACAATAAAACAGCTTGTTCTCAGGTTGGGAGCATGCTCTTTCAGGGGCTAGGAGGCAAGGACTTTGCAAAACTGTCAGATATATGCACCTGCTTATGAGTGGATATTTTGTCCCATATTTTTGTAGCAGAAAAAGAAACCTGAGGTTTTACCTGACAGCTTCTTACAATCCGGCCAGTGTAAGGTATAATACAGTCTTTTTTTCCCTTGCTTCTCAGATCTCAGGAGCGTGTGCCAAAAGACTGTCAACTTGTTAAAAGTACATTAATGCAAATTCCAGAGCTTTCAGTTATGTTTATGCTAATAGAAAGCCTCCCGCTCTGTGACAGGCCCAAGTGAAGAGTCAGTAACAGGAAAATTAATTCCAGCTGTTGAAATTGATTTAAAACTAGCTTATTCATAATAATAACAATGGGGGG
>VYXB01000582.1:1042237-1058437 GCA_013397135.1 Pachyramphus minor
GGGGAAGAATTCCTGAAATAAAAATAAAAAAGGGAAATACAGAAAGCACAAAATCATGTTTACTGCATGAAAGCAGAAAGGGCTTCTCCTGTTGGGAAGAAATCTTCCAAATTTAATCAAGCCTGGTTAGAAGAAAGCTCTAGCTTGTTATCGGGTTGTAAGTGTAGATTAACATGAAAAGAATTAGCTATGTGCACAGGCTGATTTTGCAAAGGAAACACAGGGGTTTTGTGCATGTATTTTGTTTTATATTCCTCATGTCTAATCCACAGGCAAGGAGACCAAATCCAGATTGCAATGGGACAGGTAGTACTTTAGATGATAATGGCTGCGTACTGAGAGCACCAGAGCTCTGAGTGGGAAGATTAGCTACCCATGACCGCTGCATTTATTCAGTGCCTTTACATACATTTTTGCTGACTTGAGTTCTGAGTGATTTCTGTGTTTAGACAACCTCAGTCTTGGGATCGCATACCCCAACTTTGCTGGGGTTTCAGAGTTCAAACTAAGATCTAGTGGTGAAACTGCTGGCTACCCTGCCATTTCTAAAATGATCTCAAATGTCCATATCCTTGACCTAAACATCCAAATTTTTTTATCTTAATTTTTTTTTTAATTCCCCAAAAATGATCCTTCTGAGTCCTTGACCGTGTCTGTGTAGCCCTAAAAATGGAAGGAACATAACACCTTGCAAAATTCAGTTTTGACATGGAAGGGGAGGCAATCTGCAAAAATTTGTTCAGAAACAGATTTTCATGCATTCAACACCTACAACTCGAACCAGATTTGAAAATACACTGGTTTCTGCTGTAATCATCCCTGAGTACAGAATCTGTCCCTTTCCTGACGAGCACTTCTGAAAGACCCAAGGTCTTACTTAGGGTCCTGCTTAGATGCTAAGCCCTACGTTTTACCACAGTGGTATCCATCTGATTAGGACCATATTCCTTGTTGGTTTTGAAGGCACTGATCCAGAGTTCACTGACATAAACACAAACCTCTCCAATGGCTCTGCAGACTTCACATCCAGCTTTAAGGCACAGTCTTGCATTTCATCACTGAAATGGCCTAACAGACTCCACAGACTGTGTCTTCACTGTACTCCTCTCTTAGTTCCTTATCCCCACCTTGTATATATTCACATTTGCCTCCATGTTAAACACCACACAGTTTTTAACAGGCGTGGATGAAGTGGTAAAGACAAAGAGATGCCATGACTTACATGGATCCTAACCAACTTATGACACTGAGGAATTCACATGCGTGGGTGGATGTGAGGATAAAGGGTTGGACCAATTTCAGCAAGAACCTTGAGAGAAGCCAAGTCAAACCCATGGTTATTCAGGAAGCTAACAAAGGATGCCAGCCCTAACCCTGTAAGAAAAGAAATGGTGTGTTTGCAGGAGGTTCCTTCCTTTTGAGGGGGAAAAGGGGGAAGGAAGTTCCTCTAGAAATCCTGCTAGAATTTCAGAAATTTGCCCCTTTATTGTCAGCTATAGAGAATGAAGATAAACCTTAGAGCATGCCACAGCTCAGTCAAACAATGAAACAGGCAGATTAACTACCGAAATGGAGACGCTGTCGGTCCAGAGACGGACAGTGCCCCTGACTCATGCCATCAGAGGAAGGAAAAAACAACAATGAAGAAAGCAGGGGTTATTTCTCAGAGTGCACCCCATGACTTCTGCTAGCTCATGCTGGGAAAGAAGGACACTGTACATTTTTAACTAGTGTGGGCAGCTAGAACCATAATTTGAACTTAAAAGGGCATTTCACAGCTTTATTTACCAAATGCAGTTAATCACGTGGAGGAAAACAACATTTCAATTTAAAGAAAACCTGATTAGCAAAGGAGAAGGAAGAGATATCTGTTGCAGGAGTGATACTTCTCTCCTGAAAAATGAGAGTTTATGTGTGGAAGCAGGAAGGATTTTCTCTTCTCTCTTGAAAAATGAGAGTTTATGTGTGGAAGCAGGAAGGATTTTCTCTAAGGGCTGCTATTTCCCTCCATGGCACTCAGTCCTTGCTCACACCATTTTGCAGGCACTTGGACACCAGGTTTAACAGGCTCAGGCCATTTTCAAGCAAACTGATGATTCTTGCTTCTCTGTTCTAATGCAAGTCAGGCTTCTACCTGCCTTCAGTTCCATTGGCCCCAAATCAGCAATGCAAACCCAGGAATTCAAATACCATCAGTTTGGGGAGAGGGTAGTGATGTTTGTTTTTAATAACGATCAGTTATGGATTGTTTTTCTCTGCCTTCTGGATCCTGAGCCTTTCAGGCATAACCAGGTCACACTTTCAGAATACTGGGGGCTTGGGGGTGTGGTGTGGAGTTCACACAAACAGAAGGACTAGAAATATGCCTTTGAAATGAAGCTAAAATTCTCAAGCAGTTATTTAATTCCCAAAGACCAGGCACTAAACAATAAAAAAATATCATTATCCTCACTGGAAAAAAGACTGGTGGCTGCAAATCCCCTCCTCCTACATATTTTCTTATTCACATAAAGGAAGTTTGACTTAAGAGTTGAGGAAAAGAAATCAGGATTTAGCCCTATGCCTTAAAGAAACCGTCACTATCCAAAATCTGTAAGATTTGAGAGAGCAAAATCACAAATCTATTTTCCCCAAACAAATGGGGTTTGCTTGAAGCAGGCAGGAATCGTGTGGTGTTAAAAGTCAGGAAACAGTCTGGATCAAAGGCCAGAAGGAATACACACACAGGCAATGTTAGGAGGGCTTCTCTGCCTTGCTTTTGCAGGGCTTTTGAGCCCACCACTCTAGTCAGGATGATGATGAAACACAGGGATTTGAGAATAGAGGCAAAAAGTAACCATCACCTCAGCAGCATCCTGGCTGCACTAGTCTGAAGTGATTCCTGCGCCTGCGGGGAAGACCAAAACACGCTGGATCCCACACGCACAGGGTCGAGGTCAAATTCTCCATGTGCTGCCCTGCTCCACATCCTCCTGCAGAAGCCTGGGCTGGCTGAAAAAGCCAGAACATTTCAAACAACCTCAACACTGTCCACAGTTCATCAGCTGTTTCCCCAAAGCCTCCTTAGGCTGAGCAGCGCACATACACCTCCTGCTGGACCCGGCCTTCAGTTCAAGAAGCTGCAGCTACGGAAGAAAGGAGCTGAGTTCTTTTACAAGGCATTAAGTTTCATTTGCAATTACTTGGGATTTTATTGCACTACTGAATATTACAGGTTAGTTAACTGGGCCGGCAACATTGTACCCATATGCCTTTTTAACAGTGCTTTTCTGTTATTGTTTCCTTATTGGTCTTTTCCCTTTTGCTACATGCAACTGGATTTTACTGGCATCCAGCTTGTGCAATAGGTCCCAGGTGGCTCCTCTGAGAACCTTATTTGTTAATTTGATGGCTGAACAAGTACATGAGGAATGAAAAATACTGAAATGCAATGCTCAAGATGCTACTTCACAGCAGTGGCAACAACCCAGGAAACATTCCCCAGAGTAAGGCTGCTGGGTGGAGTGGAACATTGTCCAGTTCATCCCTGGAAGCAAGACACTCCTTGCTAACACACCTACTTTTCTCTGCAACCAACCATGACTCCAGCAGGACCGAAGAGAGCTGTTAACAAATCACCCCACAGGAGCCACAATGTGCTGCAGGGGATGGAATCACAGGGAGAAGAGGCAGGGCTGCTGCTCCTGCAAGTGTAAACTTCAGAGCCTGCAAGACTTCAGTGTGCCTCAGAGACAGTCAACAAGAAAGCAAATTGGGCCCTAGATTTGACAAGCCACAGCATTTCCATAGAAAACATTTTTTTTTTTTTTTTTTTTTTTTCGCAAAACCTCAAAAAACAACCCTGGGACAGTCCAACAACTTTCGCTCAGAATGTAATGACCAGGTTTTCAAAAGAACTGAGCACCTACCAATGTCCACTCTGCTAAGTGCTTGAGCTCCTTTGAAAATCTGGTTCCCTGAACAAGATACCAGTAACTGATGGTTGAACATGAAGTACGTACACTGTTCTCTTGCTCCTGCCTTGTTAAATAATGCATTTCTTTCTACAGTGGATAAGCACTGAAAAGCCTTGTGGAAGAAATACATCTGAAGGAGGGATTGGAACAGAAAGATAAGCCTGTGGTGGAGAAGGAATTCTACTTGCAGAATTCCATGTCAAGATTTTTTTCCCCACGAAAAATATCCCACCCCTCATCAGAAATCTCAAATTATCATGAAGAAAATGTGTGGAAGAAAGAACTGATTCTGATGGATGCTCCTGACCTGGGAGAAAATGAGTTTCAGGCTTTTGTTTGTCTTGACTCTTCATTTCAAATGTTCTAATTTACACTTGGACAAGACTTGAAATAAAAATAGCAAAAATTGAAATTAGATGTTTTGGTTGTTCAGATCGTATGTCGCCTGGGGCTTTAGGTCTTATGGTGGGGAGGGCTAATTTGTTTTAAGATTTTTCAGTAAAGACATCACTTTCCCAATTTAGGAGATTATTTGATTTTGGCTATTTTTCTTGCGCTGAGAAATTCTCCCGAGATGGGAAATCATGGTGAGCTCTGTTCTAGACCCAAGTACAGGGAACAATATCAAAAGGCATCACCACCCGAGAGTACTTCCTTTTGCTGAAACAGAATCCCAAAACATTTGCTTTGCCAAGAATAAGAGAAAGAATAGAAACAGGATGCTCTTGCTGGGGTTACAAGCCATCATTAACAAATGCAACCTCGTCATCTCCCAGAAGAGAGCATCTCATGCAGGCTTACTGATGCAGGGTAGCTCGAGTTGAGCAGAAGATGCAATCCTGATAAACCACAGCACAGATGAGAAAACTTTACTTCTCCTCAGCACTTCTCCCCTCTTACCTTCTCAAGTTCTGATACTCTAAGGCACACGGGATGACTCTTAAGGATGGTTCCTGTGCAGGGCTAAGAGTTGGACTCAATGATCCTTGTGGGTCCCTTCCAACTCAGCATATGCTGTGATTCTAAGTTTTTCCTTACATTATATCACACAAAAAAGTGAAACACAGAAAAGGTTTGATCCAAGGAAGCCCTGCCCAGACACGTCCCCTCAGCCCTCCCCATAAAACCCTCTCATGTAACTCTTCACCTCTCCCCCTTCCCAAAGCCCAGAGGAGCCCTGTAAGCACCTACCCCACTGGTGCCCTGGACAGCTGAAGCAGTGCAGGTATCTCCACATGAAATTTGGCACCAAATCTGAACCTTTCAGTGCTTTCTGGAACACCCAGAGCTATCTTCAGAATCCCAAACAAATACATTAATTGCTTTCAATTTATCAGCCTCAAATCATTCTGTCTAATTACCATTCATCTAGAGTTTGTGTTTTTTTAATGGTTTATGGGTATTGTTGGTAATCTTTTAATTTCTCATTAAAAACAATATCTTGTACGCACTATGTGTGAAAAGCCCTAATCCGATAAATCAAGCAAGAGTAACACAGTTAAAAGGAAATCAGTGGAACAATATTTGGGTTTATATATTTCTGCCAGTCAATTTGTAATTAAAAGTTGCTACTTTAAAAAACACAGTTGTTGCTGTGAAAGCCATTATCAGTCGGCATTTTCATATGAATACTGCTTTAATTAATTAGCAAAAGTAAATACATTATATATCAAAAACCGCTTTCCCACTGAACCCATGCGTTCCAGAACAAAAGGCTTAATAAACCATACAAAAGAGGGACAAATTAGCTGATCCCACCCTCCCTTTTCAGGTTTAGAGTCTTTTAAAGTTCTCCAAGGTTTTTTTCCCCCACACTTGCCTTTTTTTTTCCCAATACATTGTTTGTTTTTCTTCAGAAGTGTGTATGAGGGAGAAGATGCTACACAAACACAAAACATGCCATTCAAACTAAATTATTTGGAAATCAGTTTAGCTGGTTCTTAGAAAACAGGAGTGTTTATGATTATTAAAACCCAAATGTAATTACGATCACATACAACACAGTCCCTTTGGAACAAATTATTTGCTGAACATTAAGGGGTTAGAGTTTGATTCACAAAAGGAAGTGATGTGTCTGAAAAATTCTTTTGTCTAGGGGCATTCCAGAGACTGGAAACAGCAGAAGAAAATTCTCCATTTTCACTAACAAGCTGGAGAGAAAGTGTGGATGAGTGGTGTTGTTTCAGACTAAACCCTATAAGATAAGAACACCTTGAAACATCCATGGCACCTCTTATCTCATGGGTCTTTAACAAGAAACAAGGGTCCTGCCATCTGAATAGCAAACAAATCACTCACCTCATTCCCAGCCCTTTCCTGTTGAACTGCTGAAGTGCTGCAAGCAGGACCCGTTCGTGGGTATGGAGCAGAGAGGAGGAAGCATCTTAGTTGACTGATGGCTGTGGCCAGGGCTGAGCTCCCTCAAGACAGCAGACTGTGGAAGGCAACCCAGTGGTGGGACCACTCACACAGGTGTAGAATTTGACCTAAATAAAGAAACCCAACTCAATAAGGCTCTGTCTGATAGATAAGACAGACTGATTCCCCCAATTTAATTACACTTACCTACAGAGCTGGAGTTCCCTGCACAGTGATGAAGAGCAACCTCAGTAGGCTGAGCCTCACCACCTTTTCAACAGCATAAACACATATTGGTCAACAGGTGAGGCCAAGGAGTGCAAATACCAGGTTGGATAGGGCTCTGACCAACCTTGTCTAATCGAAGGTATCCTTGACCACAGCAGGGGGATTGGGACTAGATGATCTTTAAGGTCCCTTCCAACCCAAACCATTCTACTATTCTATGAAGCACAAGAGAATTCACTGGAAAAAAGGAATTATCCAAGGGACAATTTTTTGCATCTCCTTTCCATGACAGTACTGGAGGCTTTCCACCAAAGGATAGCTCCAAAAATAAAGATCAGCACTAAGAAGATGAGGATATTGGACCAGTTAATTCTATGGCTATTAAGAACCTATGCAGGCATTCAAAATTTCATTAACATAGGAAACCCAAGAGTGCACTAATATAAAGGTTGTTTGCAGTCACCAACTCCAACCCTCTCCACCAAATTTCCTCTTTCCAGATATTTAATTTCCCCCACTCAGTCCTGACCCCTAGCTATCTTCTCTCTTGCACGAGGTACTGTCAGCGTGAGGTAGGTACAGTGTTAGGTAGGTACCATTAAATCAAGCCAGAATCCCCCCAGCAAAGGGCACCTTTCAGCAGACACAGAGCAATGTGCAGGGATGAGACAGCATGGAGTGGGATACCATGAACAGCACCGTGCTGAGGGATGTTTCTACAGAGAAAAGCATGTGCCTCATGCAGGCCCTTTAGCACAGGCATTTTTTTTCTCCTCACATAACTGAATTGATTTTTATCATTGTTATATTTGGTTGAGCCGCCCATCTGGAAAGTTCTTGCCTCCCCTGGCCCCCATAAATAACCAAACCCAGCTCTAACCAAAGGCAGTTGACAGAATCAGCCCCATTGCCCTTTGGCAGTTCTTCCAGGAATTTTTAGGGTTTTTACCAGTCAGGAAAAGGCTTTGATGCTTTGGAATCAGGATTTTATGAAGATCATTTTGTTGGGTTCAGCCAACTCATGAAGTGTCAAATGGGGGGCACTCTTTCATCTCATCATTGGATGGGGAAAAGATCCTCCCTCTTACCGGAATGAGGGCTGGAGAGGGGGAAAACAGAGAGATGAAGGTTCATGAATAGAGGGGAGGGTTTCTTTTCTCTTCATAGAGTCCACCCACTGCATTCCCATCATACTGATTGCTGCAGTCCTATCTGTCTGCTCTCCAGGCTACATCAGATAAGAACAGAACTGCTCGTTCACTCCGGTTCTGATGCTGTGCTAAGGGGCCTCCCAGGTTCTTCTTCACCTTCCTTTTCCAGCTGCCTTTTTCAATGACTGCTGCATCAGTAGAGATGCTGTCAGGGAACCTGTCACATGCAAAGAATGAGACAGTAATCTGTCCAGCCTAAGGAAATTTCATCATCCACTTTGCACTTGCAAACACCCACCTAAAAAAAGAGAGCAAGAAAATCCCTGTGCTTCGTCAAAATTTATATGCAAATTCCTATCTAGCCATGCCTAGGCTGTTAAGGGCTTGGTTGCCATTTCCCCCTGAACAAGTCCCACCATGGATGGCATTCACACACACTGATGGGCTGTGTCTGAAGCAGCTCCATTGCCTCAATAATTGTGGATATCACTTGTTCAAGAGCTGCAGCCACCAACTAATGTCTATGTGGCAGAACTGTCTGTTAGGCTTCTGCAGGGCTGTGTGCTACACAGCCCATCTTTATCTAGCAGCTGATATTGTTCCACCTGGTTCAGAGCAGCCAAAGTGCACAACAATTGCATGTGTCCTCTCCCATGGATGGGCATGGTTGCATTGCCCCAGCTTCCCCCAGTGAAAACACCAGCTTCTTTGTCTGGGTACTTTGCTCAGGTCAGACTACTCACAAATTATTCCTTTGCTGGCTGTTCTGTTTGCTATGAGCTGTCACTCATGGTCTTTGTACACAGCAGGTCATGCATGTGAGACTTTCAAATGCCAATCCCTCTACCACCAAGCCCATTGAAGACCATTCAGACCAGTGAAAACACTGGGGTGCTTCAACATTGAAGTCAGATGCAGTTTACAAGATTGTTGCTCCAAATAAGATGACTCAGATCTAACCTGGAGAATCTCATAACCTCAGCAGCCAAGAAGCGTTCTTGTGGGAGAAAGTCTGAGCAGGACAAAAAAATCCAAGTTCTCCTGCTGGTGTACCCCTGGTTTAAGCTACATTCCAATCTAGCATGTTAATATGTACAGACCTGCACCCATGGAGACCATCATGATGTAGTAGATAAAATACTTCAGTTGCTTTTGATTTCTTACAGGAGGAGAGCAAGCAGTAGCACCACAGTGCTCTGGCAAACACACAGACACTAGATACATGTACTAGGAGAAGAGTGAAAACAGCAAGCAGGACATCCTACATCCAGAGCTTCCACTCCTCTTCTGCAAAGTAGAAGCCAAAGACAGTGTTAGCAACAGTTCCAGGGAATATAACAGCAAAAAAGCTGACCCTGGTGATACTCTTCATTTATCTTGCTTCATTCATGTTCACAACTAAACACAAATAGAGGCCAGACCAGGGTTTATCAGACTCAGAATCCAACATGAGGCACACAGACAGCATGAACATGGACACTGATGGCACAGGAGACTTCTGCTGTATCTGTACAGTGTTGCTAAGGTCTAAGTGGGGAGACATGGCAGAAAATATTTTAAGACAGTCACATGCCTCCAACATACTGCTTTGCAGGGACATAGCCTCCACCACACCAGAGAACATGAAACAACTACTGAAAACAGCCATTCAGTCTCACAGTCATTTCCCAGCCAACAAAATACCAGTGAGTTTCACTGGAAAACTGCACTTTGGTGCTGTTGCACCAGATAGATTCCTGTATCTTATGTCTTTTGGGTCTGTTACTAAAGGTAGAAGACTCAGGTACTTTCAGTGCTGGAGTAGGTCTGCCTTCAGTTCCCAGCTCTGTATATATGACCTTGAAAAAGTCGTTCAACTTTCCAATGGCTGAGCTGTTCAACTGCAAAACAAGGCTTTTTCAGCTTTTGGCTGTCTTGTCTGTTTAGACTGTAAGCTCTTCAGGGCAGGGACTGTCTCCTATTAAACGATCATAACTCTCACTTAATTAGGGTCTTCTACACATCCAGGGCCCTCACAAAAATGTCATAAAACAAAAGCTTTCTAATAAATTCTGGGGGATTCCAGATTCTGATCCAAAACTGCTCAGTGGTTTTCCCTGCTGAACATGGTGCCGAATCCCTTGTTAGTTTGTGTGTGTGAGGGGGGAGGAGGGAGACTATAATTTAAAGAGATTGCATAAAAGACCGTTTAAGTCCTTGTGGCTGTATATTTCTTTTAATTAGTTTATGCACAGTGCATTTGCATGGGAAGCTGCACAGCGTGTGGACAGACTTAATTAGGAGAACAATACGTTCCCTCTTAAGATAATGACTTGAGGATTATGAAAATTATTATTCCAGATCCATCCATGGGTCATTTGAGGTTCAGTATCCAGCGAACTTTTAAAATGCATTGAGGTCAGCAGTTTGGATACTGTCAGTAAAGTCACTTGATTTTACTGTTGCTTAAATGATTAATTATGAACAGCGGCTGCAGGCATCCCCCAAGTTACACAATAGCCTGAGGACTTGCTGCATTTCACATATGCCATCAGCTACTCTGGAGGGACAGATGTGCTGAACGGGGCTGTAAGATCCACTGTAGTCATCTGCCAGCAAAGTCTCTTTGAGAGCTCTCTCCTCCACCCCCAGCTCCCTTTCACCCATCCTTTGCCTTTTTTTTCCTGGGTGGGGAGGCAAGAAATTTCTGTCTCTGCTACTGAATCTTTGTAGCTGGAGAACCAAGACATCACCTAAGTGCACCTCAGCTTAACTCATAATTTGGTGGGTCTCAGAAAAGGCATTTTTCTGCCTCTCTCCAAAGTCCAATCCCCTCTTAGGAAACCATGAATGTTTAAAAAGTGTTCTTGCATCTTATCATGACAGATAGGAAAACAGTTTTCTTCGAAAGAGCTTCTGCAGGGACTGTATTTCACAGTCAACTCAGTTCAAATAATCAGAGCACCCATCCTACTCCCCATCTTCAAAAATGGTTGCCATTGGGGTAAACAGCTTCCTAACTGCAACAGGGCACCCTGGAGCAGGGCAGCCCTCTATCCCCAAAGCTGTACAACTCCAGCTGTCAGGGCTATGGAAGCTACTGTCCTCGAATCTGAACCACCAGGTGCAGAACAGACAGCAATCCCATCTTTCACCTTAGAAAGCAGAGCCACATAGGTAGTTGATGAGAACAAGGTCAGCTCTTTCAGCATCAAAACCCATGACTCATTTAGGAATCACAACAATTGCACCTTGAGGATCTATTTCTTCCTCTGAGTTTTCCACTCAAATGCAATGACNGCAATTGCACCTTGAGTATCTATTTCTTCCTCTTCCCTACGATGATAAGGCAAGTTTTCCACTCAAATGCAATGACTGTGAATTAAATCAGGATTTTTAGTAGCAGTGACAGCAAAAGCTTGGTGAAACCATTATGTATGGTGTTGCTTTTAGAGCTGAGAAAGGAGCAGTTCTGGAGGGATGAAGACAGAACATCTTCAGTTGTGCCTCCCCCACTGAAAACCTTTGATTTAGGGCAGGTGATTAAAAATCAACATTCACATCTGGCAGGGGGGGAGAGGTGGGTTTGAAGGAAAAAAAGAGAAAGAGAGAGAGACAGTAGAGGAAAAAAAATTTCAGAGGGTCAGTGATTAAATCCCTCACACTTTGTGCATCTTCTCCAAAACTTCAAACCAAGAGAAAGAATGAGATGGCATCTCTATGCTCACACAGGCAAAAGGAAAAATCTGGTCTCATCATCTCCCTGCATGTGGCCATCCCACTGCAGGGCTCTCCCTGGGATTTTTGCCAGGGGTGGCTTTTCAGAAGGGAAGATCCATACTTCTATCCTTAATTGCTCAGGTGTTTGCCAAGAGAAGTCACAGATCCCTTTTAAGAACTGAGGGTGTGCTGCAAAAAGCAATGCAGAAGCTCTCAGGAGCTTGTGAGAATTTTTCTTTACAAGAATACACCTAAACCAGCAGATGCTCAGGTCCCTTGTGCAATAACATTCCTCCATGGCAAACCAGCAGCAGGAGTGTGCAAGGGAGCTGAGCTCCTGGTGAAGACAGACTAGAGAAAACAAAAGGCTGGGCCAACAGTCTGCTGGCCTTGTTTCAGATGCAAACATGCCCCTGTGTTTGCTACCTTCACCATTTTAAGGCTTCCTGAAGCCTCAGAAGATGCTCTACAGAGAGTGAGTAGCACAGATGAGCCACAGCAGCTCACACTGGCAGCAAGGCTGTGCACAGGCAAGGGGCACAAACCCCAAGGAACAGCTCAGCAGCAGATCCATCCCATCACACCTATGGCCAGAGAGCCCAGCAAGGTCCAGTTACTACGGGGATGAGAGGCAGTGGAAAAAAACCAAAACCACTATTACTAACAGGATGAGGAGAGAACAGCTCCTCAACTCTGCAGGGTCAATAGACACACTTTGTGAGCATCGCCCATTACTCAACCACTGTTGTTGATAAGATGGCACCCCAAGCATGCCAGGCACTGTACAGGGCAAACAAAGATGTCCCTGCCCCAAAGAGATTACAATCTAATTCTGATTTTACAGTCATATTTCAAAAGCATAGTGAGATCAAAGTCCTGCTCTCCTCCCTCAGGCAGTCATTCTCTCTGGTGGAATATATCTCAATTCATAAATCAGAGAAGTTGCATGTCTCAGTGAATACTGCCATTCAGGACACAAAACAGAACACAGAGATGCCAAAGGTAGTCCTAACATCATGTTAGTGCTCAGGAGAGTAATCCGGGGGTGCAAGAGAAGGGGAAACACACAACAATTATTATTTTTGCATTACCAAAGCTGATGCCTGTCCAGCTGCAGCACAGACAGCACTAACAGCACGTGACAATAACCCATGACACTCTAGAACAGAAAATTAAAAAAAAAGATCATTCTAGAAATTAAAGGAAACTTCAGGACATGTTAAGTGAGATGGTCTGAAAAAAAACTTAAAAATTGAGACAAACATTAGAGCAGAGTAACAACCATCTGGGAAAGGACACTGAATTAGATGAGTAATCCCAATGGCAAACCCCAATGTTCACTGTTTTCTGATTTATTCACAGATAGTACCAGCAGCATCAAGACACACTTAAGACACACAGGAGTAAAGACAGTTGTCTCCCAAGCACTATCCCCACCGCAACCTCTGAAGGTTTCCCCTCCAGAAAAATCTGCAATTCAAACACTGCATTTGCTCCTGAATTGCTTAATCTGCAAGCTCCAGCGATCTCCCTGCAATGGGGTGCACAGGCAACAGATGTTCAGAAACCGAGCTGGCAGTTTGCACACCTGAATGTGTGACTGGGAGCAAGACAGAAAGCATGCACGTTGCCTGGGAACATCTGATAACGCCGTGCCCTTCAGAGCCTGCACAGCAGTGAAGGGGCAGGAGTGAGGCTTAGAAATAACCAGAAGCTTTCTTCTTCTTCCATGAGTCACTCCTGCTTCAAGGAGCTGCAGCCTTGATTATTAACTGGGCTAGTCAGCTAGATATTTAAATGATTCCCAAAAGTCATTAAGAGCCCAATCAGATATGCAGTGCTTGACTCTAGCACAGGAATGCAGAGAGGGAATTATTTGCATAAACTATGCTTTAGAGAAAACCTCTGTGTATTTTATATTTCAGGGTATGGGAGAATCTGATTTAACCGAGTTAAAGAGAAGAAAAAGAAGCTTAAGCAATTTAAGGGACCACATTAAACATGGAAGAGAGAAAAAAATATAAAATAAAAACATCAGCTACCTCAGGGATTAGGAATAACAAAATACAATGTCAAAGCGCTCTTCCTCTCTATACTCTAATCAACAGGCAGCTCCTTTAGATTTCCTCTGACTTTTCAGAGAGAAAATTTAGCCTTGAAGTCAAAACACTGCCAAAAGCTGTATGCCTGATCGGGAGATCTCATAACCCTTCCATCCTCTGTCCCAGAATGACATCACAGATGTGAGCTGATGCAAGAAGTGAAAGGATGCACAGACACAGAAAGCTACATTTACTTTAAAAAACATAGCTTTATATTCCCCTAGCCTTCACACCAGAGCCATGACATAGGCTCTTGGCCAGCAAAGACTTAAAGCAAATCTTTAGAAGATTTTACAAATCTTCTGTGGAATTGCTTTTATAGGAAATAAAAGCAATATAGGGTGGCAAGAAACCCACAAGGTTTGGTACCAGAAGACAATAGCAGAACAGAAAGCAGTACCAGAGTAAGGATATCTTCAGAGAAAGGCAGAGGGTCACCTAACCCTGCTGCAGCTTTGCTGGTGCTTTGTGACTCACCTTACATCTGTGTTACACCCAACCTAATAGGTAGCTCCTGCCACATCCTGCATGGAATCCAGCTCCTGGGACAGCGAAGCAGCACAGGGCACTGTGCAGGGGCTCATTCAGAGGAATTGTACCTAGTACATTCCCTCCTTCCTGCTTTAGGTTAAAATCAGAGCCGTGGCAAGCAAATCTCTCCCATATCTGCAAAACAAAACCAGATTCAGGGTGAGTGGAAAGATGGACTAAGCTCGGAATTTGTAACAAAACAGGAAGGTAAGACAAAAGTGGTTCTTACAAAGTTCTGTGGGTGACTGTCCCTTGAGAAGCAAAAAGCAATCAGCAACTCGCTTCCTAGCCCTGCTTTTCAGGTAGAAAACTGTGTTCTCACAAGAAGTCAGTAACCAGGAAAACCTGGTTTACCCATCAGTTTCCCCATCTGTACAATGGGGGTTAAAGTATTTTACACTTTCTTCTTTCCATCAGGGAATGGGAGCTGACAGATTAAACACACTCATGCCTACAAAGCCTTCTTCAGAAAGAAACTGTCATAAGGAGGGTAAAAACATATTGTTACTGCGATTAGAAACCAAAGTCCTCCTGAGCAGTTATTTAATTAAACCATAAATACAAACGGATAAGTGACTAATGAGCCAGCTCTACACAGTGTATTTATATTCCTCCAAAAAAGAACAATGCTTAAACTAGTTGCAAATAATTGTCCTCTCTCCCAGCCTGGTTTTCCCTGCAATCAGGAATCGGGCTGCACAGTAGTTTGCTGACAAATTGGTTCATGTTATGAAGATAATGAAGGCATCAAATTACTTTGCACTCCTTCCCCCTGGAAGCAGCGAGGCTCTTGCAGAAAGCGATTGCCAGTGTTTTATTTGTGCATGCATGTGTGTGTCATCTGTGAGCAGACAAGCCCCAGAGGCCTGTCAGCCAAGGCAGGATGGCTCCAGCCGCCGCTTCCTGGCAAACTCCTGGTGCTGCACTGACCTTCTGGCCATGCACTTGTCAGCGCTGCCAGGGAGGTGACTGTGGCAAAGAGCCACAGACCCTGAAAGGTGTTTCCTTCCTCCAGTGCCCTCAGAGACGCTCCAGGTTGTTCTATGAGTACTTGCAAGGGTACCAGAACCATTTAGTGATGTAAGGGCAGCTTTTCTCTAGGTCTGATACACTCTGCTTTCCAGGAACAAAGCCTAAAGCAGCAGATCCAGCAAAGCACTTAACTAAGGAGTTGAACAAGGTCATCTGCAGAAGAAACAAACTACTTGGCTGGAGCACAACCCTTCTGGACGCTGGCTCTGGAAGTTTTTCTGTTTCTCCTTCCTTGTCCTTTTCTGCCCAATAATAGGAGGTTTAACTTCTTATTTGGAGATGGTTCCCAAAACTCACATTTAGAAGGATAGCAGAGAAGAAAATATTCCCATCCTGAGCTGGTATTAATAAATATATAAATAAATTTGGAACAGGTAAGATTTCAGTAAACTGGATCCAAACAGCTTTTTAAAGCCCTCCAGCCACTATGAGCATCAACAAGCTGAGCAAAGCTCTTTAGTGATCATAACAAATGTGTCAGGCTTTACCCTGCAATTGATTCGCTTTTGGGAACATAAGTTAAGCTTTAAATCTATATTTCATATATAATCAAGCAGCCAAATCAGCCTTTTGATATAGAACCCAGACCAGCCACTGTGTCTTTATCTCAGAAAGCAGGAGGCCCAACAAAGCTACAGCCAGGGAAGTGACAGTTCTTCATTATTATCCTCCCTGATCGTGCCCATCTTCTCATCTCCCCTATCAAATTTCTGGGCCTTTTTGATAAAAAATAATTTAAGAGTGCGCTCCACAGGAAGCACACCAAGATTGAGCAATGCCTGGGAACCCCTTTTTAAAAGGTGCAACCAGGAAAAGGGCCTGAGAATGGGAGCTGCACGGAGGCCCTGCCAGCAGCACAAGAGCAATGCCAGTCAGACATTCCAGGAGAGCTCTCCTTCCTTCATGGTCACCAACATCACCTTCTTCTGACAGAACCCAAAAGAGGAAGGGCTTTTAAGCCTCGCTGCCTAGGCACTCCTCAGCGTTGCTTGTTTTCTTCCCTCTCTCTCCCTCCTGCATTGCAAGCTTCCAAAAATAGCCCCCCTTCCCCACTGTTGGGTCAGGTAGAAGAACACTGATCTTCAGGTGTTTCTTACAAAAAAAGCACTTAGTTTGGGTTGGGTTTTTGTTGTTGTTGTTGTT
>VYXB01000582.1:1067926-1213994 GCA_013397135.1 Pachyramphus minor
AAAAAAAAAAAAGCCAGGAGTAAATCAGTCTAATTAATGGCTTTGCTCATTTATCAGGGGCAAATGCTAATTATTCTTTTTAATCACTTTTCTGCCACAGTTGCTCATTCTCTCTGATTTTTTTTTTTTCCCCTGCCAGCTCTGCTTAGTGAGAGAGTCTGAAGAAAAGCAATCTAAACCTCAGGCTTATAAATAAGGAAAGCACAAGAGAAAATGAAAGAATGGATAGAATCATTCCATGAAATCCTACCAGGCTTGTCTCCATCTGGAAACCCCCAGCAACCTTGCTGGTCTCCTACCTCCCTTCATGACCTACAGGCTAGAAACCAAAATGAAGCACAGGCCTTGACAGAGAGGCTAAAAGATCCTGCAGACAGCTTTTAAAACCAAACTCTCTCCAAACTCTGAACTCCTGCTCACATAAAGCATGTTTTTGTCCCTTATTATTCCTCAATACCTGCACAGACAGCTTTTGTTCACACCAATTTGTAGGAAGCAACTCTGTACTGTAAACCCAAGAGCTCAAACATGTGAGTATTAGTGTTTAACTTTCCCTTTTGTTGTTTTATCCACAGTGTGCAGGGCACGGCTCTCAAAAGCACTGAGCAACGATGTTTGCACATCACCAGATGCCTCAAGAGCTTGGCTTTGAGAAGGCAGCAGACACACCACCTTCTCAAGCCTCTTCAAGTTGGTTACCCAAAAAAGTAACTAATTGCCACCATAAATCTTGTTCTTTTTCATCAAGTGGTGAGCAGACTTGGGGTTTGGTGACCAAATAGAATTGGTGACATAAACAGAGACTAAAATCTGAAACAAACCCACAGACTTTAAACAATTCAACAAAACCACCCAGTAAATTGTCAAAAGAAGCAAAACCAAAAGCCTGTGCGCAGAAGCAAAAGCCAGTTTGCAAACAAGTCCCAACAGAACAAGACTCCATTCAAGGCTGTCTGTTTGGACTAAGATGTGATGAGCATCCACAAAGAGACAAAGATGAAACATGACTGCCAGACATGACAGACAGTATTTGGGAGTGTATGTGAGCAGTGCTGTTCTGTCAACACAGCCAAGACCTGAGATCCTGGTTTTCCTTACTAATTTGCAGCAGGAAACAAGTTACTCACCCCAATGAGCCAGGAGTATATGCCTAACCTCCCTTCCCATTAAGAGCAACAGCACCCATGGCAGAAAGACCAGGAAAGCATGCATGAGCTGTTAGAGGAAACTCTATCAGCACAGCAGCTTTCTTCAGTCACAGTTTAAAGGTCTCCAATAAGAATTTAATTCAACAATTCAGTTACCGCATAGTAAATCCCCTGAGTACTAGATGTGTGTCTTGATAGCTGCTAAACCTCAGTAAACAAGTCTTTAATCATCCATTGGTAATTAATTAGCAAACAAGAACTAATTGCAACTAGATAGCTTCTTAGATTCAAGACAGTTGTTCTACGTTAATTAAATATAAAGGTCTGTGAGTTACGCAAATACATTCTAACCAACATACATGCAGGATTCTAAAATGCATTTGATTCCTAATGAGCCAAAACCCATGAAAAGTGTCCAAAGGAAGCAAATTTCACAGTGGTGCAAATACTGGCACCTGTGACAGTTGCCCACAAGCACCAATATGCTCACCCAGGTAAGAGCAGGGACACCACAACGAGGGATAAGCAAGCTCAGGAAACCAGGGCCCAGAGCCTAACACTTGGTGAAAGGCTGAAAAAGAGAAATTATAAATACACAAGGAATTTGTGCTTCACTACATTTGTACTCTGTTCCATGTAAAATTACTCCTTGAAAAATTGTTTGCCTGACTTGGATGGCAGTCCTAATGGCATTAAGTCAGACTTCTGTCACCAGTTTTGAAAAGAACCAAAGTTTTACCCTATGAGTCTCTTTTCCAGGCCTGACTTTATAACCCCTTAAAACAAGCAAAACCTTGTACCAAGCTGAAGAGATCTTATTACAAGAGAAATGAAAGGCCCAATTCCGCATTGCCACACCAAAGATCTGGTGTAATCAAATAAAAATGTGTGTTTCTTGCTCTCCTACATTGCTATTCTGCAGCATTAGAGGTTTCCCCTTTGCTTTCTTCCCTAGATTATCATTGCAGCATGACAAGTCTTCATCTTGCTCCCTCCACTTCCCTGTCACAACTACTTGCATCGCTTGGATGTCTGGGGCTGCAGCATAGCGGTTCATGGGCAGGGAGAGACAAGAAAGGACAGATGATTCCTCACTGAAGAGGTACAAAAGAGAGGGAGGAAGCCAGGTAGATAAAATTCAACAATTGTGATGCAAACACACAACTGAAAAACAGCAACAGAGTGGTGTGTGATCCAAGTCACAGATGCTGCAGCTCTTGGCGGCAAGGAGAGTGTGTCATGGCCTTCCCAGACACTGTACTACGCATGGTTGCAAGATAGTGTCATCCAAACGTGCAAATATGCAAAACAGACCATCCAAAGGGCTTGAGCTGAAATGCATTAATGACTGTGGCATCCCAAACTCCCCCTGTTCATCTCAACTGACAGAGCTTTGCTGCCCAAACTCCTCCAAGGGGCTGGCACGCAACTCCTTTTTCATATCAGAGGACGGAGGAGGCAAAAATCTGTGCTACACTGCAACCTCTTATCTGCTCTCATTTACCCACCCAACAAGAGCTGGACTTGAACAGAAGTGGAGGGATCGAAGGTGAGATTTTTCATCTCAGCTGACAGATTTCACCTCATTCAGCAGCCTCTTAGCTAAGTAACACATCTCTTTTAGGGGTCCCCCCAAAAAACACATGCACCAAGTGTGTGTTTACAAACACACCATTTATATAAGCATGTCAAATGCTCACAGACAGACAGCACAGGAGGAGAGAGATTTAAATGAAAAATATGTCTTTCTCCATATACTGTATGTTCCCATGGTCTTTTCATTTCATTCTGCTTTATCTATCAAAAATATATTAACCCAAAAGCCTGTTTCCATCAAAGTCTCGATTCCATGAACATTTAAAGATAAGCCTTATCTTATTACTGGTGCATTAACAACAGAAATCTAAAGGGCTACTGTCAATCATCTCCTTTTCTGTTTCTTTTTCCTCTCTCCTCAAAACAGCTTTACAGAGCACAACTGGGACCTCTCAGGGGTTCTGGCAGACACGAGTACACACAAACACCAACAAGCACAAAACCACCACCCCTGCCCCAGTCAAAAGTACCATGGGAAGATCTGAGGGTTTGAACAGGGCCAAGCATGCACACATGGAAAAGGAAAGAAGGCAGCATCAGGCAGCACCCAAACCCACACTGATACGTACCTCTGTGCAGAGCTTGATGGCAGATGATCTCAAAGTAATTTTCCAGAAGTTTGCACTGGAGAAATTAATCACTCAAAAAATCCAAGGTCACAGAAGTCATCTACATTTCTAAGCCCATTGTATCTATTGTTTTATTACAATTACAATTTTTTTCCCTTGCCATCCTTAACTACTACTTTCCTAGTGTCTCATCCTCCCCACATCATGTATGCAAATTTTTAATGGTTCTTATTAGGACATCAATCTCAGGCAGCATCCAAATATCTTGGCAGAGATGCTTGTTTGAGCTTTTAAAATTAAAAGGTTCTAGATTACTTATGGAAAACAGTGATCATTTTCTACAGTGATCTTCTCGGGTAGAGCAAACTCTGCAGTGGACTGTCATTCCATGTCTCTGGGGCAACTAAAATATCCACCTTAATTTTGCAGCAATGTGTTTTCCTTCCCTTGCATTTTTTTTTTTTGCTTTCTAATTAGAAGTTTTAATTCTGCAATGAGTGTCACTAAGAGCCTGAGCCAAAAATAACACAGCCTGTTCCAAAGGCCCTTTGAAAAGCTTTTATTTTTAAAAGCCAGAACAAGACAGATGATCCAAGAGCGATAAATCTAAGGTTTCTGAAAAGAGCTGAGGATAGCAGGAGGGCAAAGAGACAGCTAGGGATGAACAGCACGCACAATGTGGCTCGTAGTGAAAACAAACTTCTGCTCACAGACAGAAATGTCAACTGCGCGTGTAAGTCTCTCCCATGGATCTCACCAAGCCTTGTTACACGCTAAGATAGTTGTCACCGAGGACCTTCAGGCTCAAAGCCTGATGCCCTCTCACATCAGCAGCCCCTGAACTGGGTTTGCCATCTTCTTGTCCTGGTGTAGGACAAAGCAGAAACTTTGAAGGTCTTTTCTCAGAGGTCTGTCCCCTGAGCAGTGTGGGAGAGTGGGTACCCTCCTGTGGTAAAAGGGAGTTACTATCCTTGAAACAGAGCTTTGGGGCACTCAGCCATGTGCCTCCAGTAAGGTGAGTGCAGTGAAATCTCTGCATATGATCAGTAATTTCCCAGCCATGCATGTTGGATCAGTTCTATCTTCACAGGCCCAGCACAGAGAATCCATTTGGGAGTGCCCAGCACTGCACACAGGTGGAACCTGGAACCAGACCACAGTGGCTACAGATGATGCCTCTAGAAGAATTTCACTGCACCTTCCGTTCACACCTTTTCCAGCAATTAATCTGTTATATTCCCTCAGTTCCTGAAAACATCTGGTCTTTAGGTAAAAAATCCTACTGTAGGAGCCTACCGCAGAGAAACAGCAATTTGAAACCAGAAAACATTAGGATGGTGCTAGAGCACATTTTTGGCCTTCCACATCATTCCTATGCATTCACTCCTATTATTTAGGTCCATATCATCTTTTCCCAAGGACTTGCAGTTTGTATTTTTTCGGACCCTGAGAGTTGCATAGTTGGATCTTCACATCAGAGGGAATCAGCTTACAAACAGCCCTAAAAAGAAGCATGATGCTTTCAGAAGATCCTTGCACTTCAGCTGTTCTCTGGTAGAATCAGAGGCCAACTACAAAGCTGAAGAGCTCCCAAAAGAGAAACTGACAGCTTCTGCTGCCTTTCTTTTAAGCTACAGGAATTTCAGGATGAACACACTTGATTTCAACTATGGCTGCACACAATCTAACACAGATTCATAGAATCACTTAGATTAGTAAAGATATTGGGAGACCATCTAGCATCAACCTCTGCTGAAATCAAAGGTAGTTCAGACCTGGTTGCTCAGGGCTTTATCCAGTTGGGTCTTGAAAAATTTGCAAGAATGAGATTCCACAATTTTAAATGATAGCCTGGCCCTACCCTACATGGCCTTCTAGATTGAAGCACTGTCCTTTCCCTCAAGTGTATTGAAGGGGAGAAACAAGGCTAAATTGTGTAAAATGGTTTAACAGTTCACTGCTAGAAGGAGAAAAGCATTTAAGTATTTCTCTTAAGCACTGTTTATTAGATCACGTAAATTTGCACTCAGATAAACTTGCCTACAGCAGCAATCAGGTCACGATGTTATATCTTATGGATGGTGGGAAAATATAAGAATGAACTGTGAGTCTTCCAAAAATACTGCACGGGGACACAAAATTTTAACCAGGAAAACACATCAGATGTTTATACATGTTAGGTGTTTATTTTTCAATCAGGTACATGTGCCCAGATTGTGACAGGATGTTTGAACTGTGCACATCAGGTCTTTCACCCACTGTTTATATGAATGTCATTCACTATCAGGCCTCTGCGGAAGATAAACAGATTGAAGAGAGATGTGGACATATCAGAGTTTTGCATTGCTTCCGCCCTAGAACTCCGCTCCTGGTGCTCTAAGAAACAAAACCTCTTGACCAGAAGCATGTCAGAAAAGACAGGGAAGCGGAAAAAAAAGCACTGGTCACAAACAAGGAGGCAGAGAACAGTGCAAACCAAAGGCATCTACCAAAATGCTTCAAGATGGGTATTCTTAAGAGCAGAGTAATTTTTCTGGAGCCTGAAGATGAGACACACAAAGTAGTTGAAACTAAGACCAAAAAGACATATTATCCACTTATGTGGCAGAAAATATTTAACATGCCAGAGTGACTTGCTAGAAGTGCCAAATCCTTGCTGCCATTCAGATCACTGAGCTTTTTTCCCTCAGAAGCCACAAAGCCAAGCAGTAGGCTTGGACCTGTGCATGCAGGGAGAAGGGCCTAAAGGCTAAAAGTTAATCACAAACTACACCAAAAGTGCCTGTATAGCTTTGCTGCTTCCCATTCCTAGCACCCTCTTCACCAGAAACCTTTATACTCATTTGAGTAACACCTACTGAGAAGACCTTAAGCATTCACTGCTTCCCAGGTTAACCAAGGAGTATCCAGGGAGGACTCTGAAATCTTCAAAACTTCTGCATGAAGTGATACATACCAGTAAAGCAAATCCACAAAGCCTTTAGCAAGATTCAACATGCAACTGCTTTGGATTATTCTTGGTACAGTGCAACACCATGGTCAAATTGATATAAAACATGGTCACAAGCTCTAAGTCAGAAGTATTTTTTTGTGGATCCATCCTTGCCTCATTTTTGCAGTGGATTATCTTGAGGTTTCACACACTTTTATAACCAAAAGACAATATCCAAATGCATTCAGTGGTCTGTGCTCATGTGCTGCATCCCCCAGCTGTTTTCCCTTCCTTTTTCCCCTCCTCTGCACGAAAACCAGAGTTTACTGAGTATGTGAGAAGAAATGTGGAGACTATTGAACAGGCATCATAGTATGTCCTACACATTAGAGATTAAATCCCTGTGATTTGGGGGAAAATGCCCTAATTCTGTTGGAGGTCAACCAAGGTCACTCATGCAAGACATACAGTATAGCAACTTGGTTTGGGCCCTCAGCTGCATGCTGTGGGTACACCTCCCCCTAAAGTTAGCCATAAAAATCACTTTGCCTGTTGCAAGAGTAGATTTAGGGCTCCTGCTTCTGAAAATCCCACTCACAGGATACCACCTTTACCTTCAAAAAGTAACTAGAATGATGATTCTACCTATGCACCCAACACAGGCTGGAAAGCTAAGAGCAAAAGGTTATTTGCAGTGTTCATTTCTAGGTTCAAGCTTTTAGAGCACAAACTACTATCTTAGCTGTTATCTAAAGGTCATTCACCCTGACTAGAGATTAAGATGAACAAAAGGCAGCTGATATGGGGAGCTCTCCCTTTACACACTTTATAACACTTCCTGATTGAAATAACAAGTGAGAGTTATTATGCACAAAACCCCAACAACCCCAAGACTCCAGCGTTACTGTTGTGCTCCAGCACAACACTGTTGCTGTACAACCCCAGTGCTCCAGTCAACTGCTCATATACCCAGACTGCAAAAGAAAACAGCAAGTAACAAAAGAGCAGCATTTAGTAACAAAACAAGGCCTTAAGCCTGTGACAAACAGCAACTTGCTCACTGTACACAAGTGCACTACTGATAAAAACAGTTGGTGGAACAAAGGGACAGAGAAGCAGCAAGGATGAGGTAAAGATAAGTTCTTCTGCATGGGAGAACCAATGAATCAAATATCTGCAAACTCAGAGTGGAAAGACCACTTCCCTTACATTCATACTATCATGCATTTGCCTTCAAACTCTGATACCATCAAAGCCCAGTGTACTTCCTGTGTGGCACACTGTCCCTTGCCTGAAGGGTTGTCTTTTTAAAAGACAAAACCATCAAATTCTATGTATTTCACATGAATCATCCCTAATCCCATGTGCTTGAGGTGCAATCTAATCCTGCAGCAACATGGGAACAGACACATATACCCATGATTCCTGCTTTGTGAAAAACCAGAGCATCAAGGCATCTTTTGAGCAGTCACATTTACTGCAAGGTAATGCTACAGCACAGTGTAGGCTCGAGCGTCCTTGGGGTGGGTGAAAGGGTAAGTAGGTTGCTGCTTAAGGCATTAATCCGTGGGCACAGTTGAAAGGGTAGACACTATAACAGACTATTGTCCTCATCAACTTTGGGAGTGGTAACTTACCCATGCCATCCCCAAGGTTTTGGAATGAAGATTTCCAGATGCATACACTCCATGTCACCACCTGGGGCCCACACCAGCATCATGTATTATTCCCCATTCCTATAGATGAGCCCCAACCCTCACTTAATGTGTGGCATTTGGTTCATTTCCCACATGGCCCCTGAAAGACAACCCTGTGTCCCTACTGCTCCTTGCTACGACAGCTGCTGGGTAAGAGCACTGAGTCCCAGTTTCAAGCTTTTTGTTTCAGAGTCTCATCATTTCCCATCACAAGCTGGGTGGGGGGAGATAAAGGCCGTCAGTCTGTCTGCAGAACAGGCTGGCTCTGTTTGCCCCGTGCCCCAGCGAACAGAGGTTGTCAACTTTTAATGGAGCACTCAGGTTTCCACCGATGCCAGCTGCAGATAGAACGGCCCAGCAGCAAACAAATTCAGGTCTCTGGGGGCTGCTCAGATTCTCCTCTTATTTGTTAGTTTACCTGTAAAATGCAGTTGGGCTAATTCTCACTTGCGTGGTTGCAAAGATACGTTTCCCTCCTCTTTGGAGCTACTACAGGGGAAAAAAACCAAGCAAGTGCAGTGAGGCTAATGGAGTAAGAGAGCATTTCCCATGGCTTAGGCAATAGCAGGCATTTTCTGTTGGGGATTGTTTTCTGAACACCCTGTGCAGAGGTGAAGTTGTGCAGCACTTTATAATAACTAAGACCTATTCATTACACACAAAGGTGCAGGAGGCGTCCTAATATCTACATGTTCAGATGGGCTTAAATCCAATAGCTCCTCACGACGTCAGCTGTTGAATTTATTATATGCTTATTACAAGGCCAAGAAAGGAGAAGGAATTATCAAAAAATGTTCTTATTTGATTTCTAAATGTTAACAAAAACACTTTAATCACATCTGAAAGCATTGTGATACTAAAATGGGCCGGAATGTTCACCTGCAATTCAAATCCTCACTTATTCCATACATGAAAATGAGCCTGAATGTCTCCTCAGACTCTTTTTAGGATTCACCTTGTCACCAAAGTGTTGTTAAATTCAGCTGCAAAATTTGCTGCTTCTTAGCCCCAAAAGACTTACAGGCTGTGATTTAGACAGGAGCCACAAGAGAGAAAAGCTGCAGTACTGAACCTGGGTCCAGGCTGGGTTTGGATGCTTGGCACCCACGTGTTTGATGATAGCTCTGATTTAGGCCTGTATGTACAGCCTACTTAAATCAGGCTGTGAACACAGTTTTGCAGTCTTGAAATGCACCTACAGAACCAGGAAAACTTGCATATCACCTGCATACAGCATATTTTGCAACAAAGTAGTCCACTTCCCTGAGCATATTCTCACACATTAAAAAATTTAACTTTTCTCTGAAAAATGGATTCTAGTACAAACCAAAAATAAACACATGCCTTGGGAAAGCAGGCTCCACACAGATACAGTTTTGCAGCTTAAGCCAAATGAAATCAGAATGAAAAACTCTGAAAACATCATCTAGAATATAAGTGATGTTAACCTGATATAGAAAAAACTTTTGACAGTTTTTCATAAGACATTTGCATAAGCAAGCTAGCAAAAAGTCACCTACAGAAACTCATTATAGGCTGAGCATGACGCTGTTTGGAGAACATTAAGAGAATAGTTATCAATGGTACACTGTTTGGGAAGATGTATTAAGCATGGTTCACAGAGGTCTGACCTTGAGTTAATTCTATTTTCAGTATTTCCATTAATGATCTTGATGACTGGATAGATCAGGTGGGAATGAGTATGTTGGAGGAAAGGACTGGAATTTAAGTGATCCCAGCAAACCGGGAAAGCAGTCTGAAAAATAAGAAGTTATTTAAGAGGGGATGTTGAAACGTGTAAGTACAGAATGAATAATGAAAGCCCATATAACAGACCTGCAGAGGCTCCATGATCTGAGCTCACACATTAAACTCAAGGCAAGAAACTCCTGATTCTGCAAAACCCACAGATGGGGAAGCAGAAACAGGAAGATGTCCTGAGACCCCCTAAGTTAAAATCCTGCTTTAATCACTCAGTACCCATGAGGCCTTAGCTGGAGAACTGCCTGGCTGAGAGAAATGCTCTTAAGGAAAGACACTGACCATTTGGAGAAACTCAGAAAGACAGAAACAACCCCAGATCTGCAAAACACAGCCCCCAAGGGGAGAGGCTGTACCAACAAAGAACATTTAGTCCAGAGAAAAGAAGATTGAGCATGGATGCGATACATAAAGAACATTGCAAAGTGAAAAGGAATAGTCTGTTCTCTGTATCACAGTGGATAGGGATAAGAAAAAATAAAAGTAGGCTTACACTGCAACACGAAAGATAAAAGTAAGATACTGGGAGAAAAAACCTGTTCCCTTGCCCTCTCGAACAAGCCCAATGATAGTGAAATTCTGTGACAGCTAGCGACAAAAATCTCTAAAAACAAGTTAACTGGACACTACAAAAGAAAAACATGCATACAGCTGATCCCTCCTTTGGGTAGGGAGAGGGACAAGATGACTTTAGGATTTCCTTCAAGACACAAGAGTTCCTGTCATTCTACATAGGATCTAACAGATGGCAACTCCTTACTGAAAAGGTGCAGAGAAATGCTTATCAATGACAGATTCTAAAGAGCTCTTGCTAATGGACAGGAAAAAAGAGGATTTGCTTTCCTTAATATTTTCATATTGATTCTAAATTGGACACAGTTGCTCCAAGACTCAGTGACTAGTTTAAAACAACTGGTTCTCTTTAGAGCATCACTGCTAAGTTCCCATAACAAAGCAAGCCACAGGACTCCAAGACAAAAACACAGACGTCAGAAACAGAGTGGAAACTCAGTATACATCTGATCTGGTACATGAGACACTATCATATTGTCCTCCAAATCATACATGTAACAGAGCTCCTCCACACACCAATGCCACAAGGATGGACATGGCAGTACTGCTCTGTAACTCACTGTGCTGTTGCTGACCACCCTCCAAGAAAGGCTGCACCCCTGGAGTTAATGAAGGAATTCTCCTACCTCATAGTGCACAATCACTTACCTGGATTTGATATTTCAAGCTCAGAGTGACAGAAACTCTGGTACCCCAAGCACAAACAGAAAGACACCTAATTTGCAAGCCAGGAGCCACAGGCTGTTTACACCAGAGTGTCTCAGCCATAAACATTTAATTAAATCAGCCTTTTTTCAATCATGGCACATTTTCTACATCACTGCTCATTTTCAACTTGTTGCAAAGCCTCTCCTGATGTTCCTTTTTTCAGGCACTGAAATGCTGGACTCAAAGTTACTGCTACAGGCAGAAGTTAGGAGCACCCAAGTGCAGAATGGTGACACTGGGTTTGCTCAGCCCCTCCTCAGGAGTTGCCCACCACCATTCATGATAGCTGCAAAAGTCCTTCCAGCAAAAACTTATTCCATGATGCCTTCTGACAGTGCTAGCTTAAAGTTCACATGAGTAATGAAAATTTCAGCTTTACTAATTTAAACAGAATCTGCTTTCACAATCAGGTGACAAATGCGAGAACTTGTGGTGATGCCTGATCCATTTTTGTGATCAACTCTGAACTAGAACAGCTCAGCAAAAAGTGGAGATGCTTGATAACATTGATTAATTATCAACTGTTGATGCAGGTTACTGTACTTCTATATGGCAAAAAAAACCCCAGCCAAACAAAACCCAACAAGAACATGTTCCTGAACTACATAAGACTCTCTCTTATTTAGTTGGTTTTTTTTTTTTTTTTAAGTAGCCAGAGTACCCTTAGTCACTTCCATTGATTGGTATAAAAAGGACAAGTCCACTAAGTAACTGCATAATCAGCAGAAAATTATAAAATGCCTCACTGATTACTGAAAGTATTATTAAATGATTTACACACTAAGAGACATACGTGTCTTAACTACACTCAATTACCAATGTTATCACTTCCATTAAAAGAGAACTTACAAGCTCTCCAGAGAATTACAGACCAGTGTGAGCTTACCTCAATGCCAGATAAAACCATGAGGCAACAATTAAAATCAGGCTGGTCAATCATCCTGATAGATGTCATTCATTAAGCACCAGAAAACAAAGAAAAACTGGGCACCTCTCCTATATTGGAATTATCCACACAGGTTGATAAACCATTGGCTTACCAAAGACTTTCTGCAAAAAACGCAAAAAAAGAAAAGGACAAAAGTAAAGTAAGAATCTGGCTTCAAACAAAGGAAAGATTAAACAAGTGCTAAAAAACTCCACACTAACTCACTGTGGTTTAACTACTGACTTTCCAGAAAGGGAAGAATGACAACTGGACAAGATTTGCAAATAGAAGAAAGTAAATTTAGTTGGCAGGAAGAGGAGAAGGAAGAACTTCAGTACCACCAAAGCTAGGCTGAAATTGAGTATTGACAAGTGAAAGTTAACCACAAAGGATGTACAAATTGAACTACACTGATGCATTAACAGAAGACTCCAAGATAAAAAATTTGAGCATCACTGTGAACAGCTCAATAGAACACAGGCCCTGCACAGCAGGACCCTGTGGGATAGATGCTTAACGGACAGATACTATTGAAATTATTAATATGCTACTGATGAATCTTCATTTTGAAGAGCATATAGATTTACTAAAACTATTAGAAGTATGGATAGTTTTCTATACCAACAGAGGTTGCAAAGACTTGCAAACTTAAACTTCCAAAGAGAGATGACATCTGATAAACAAATTAGCAGCAGGAAGGAAGGGAAATCATGACTTTTGTTCCATCAGAACATGAAATCAATTCAAAATAGCAAATTATAATTGCAGTTTCATAATTAGCTTGTGGGTTATAGCGCTACAAGATATCTTGGAAAATGCACTTCAGCAGTTTTTTAAATGATTGTGTATTTGTCTGGCTAACAGAAAAACCCACACTTACTCTAGACAGAACAAAAATACAAGTTTTCAGGCTCAAAGGACACAAGATATCCACGAAGTGTGAGGAGTTCTGGGGAAACAGTTCCCTTAAGTAGGTTATTCCATAATTACCCATGGCAGAAGTTTTTGTACTTTCCAAGCGTGTGATGCTGGAAACATTAAATGTTAATGTTTTAGAATCTATGTATCCCTATCTTCCTTTGAATCTGCTTTAAAGCAGGAGAGAAGAAAAATGAGGTAAGGGAGCCTGAGCAACTCAAAATACATCAGCCCACAAGGCTCTCTCACACCCAGCGAGTTGCTATGCATGGAGTGTTGCAGACAGCTGAGATCAGCAGATCAGAGATGGGGAAACCTCTTCAGGCAGCTCTTCATTACTAGGCAGGACTGAAAACTGGAGCTGCAGAAGTGCCAAACTTAGTAACTGATCTCCAAAGACAGGGACAGGGAACCTTCCTGCACTGGCAGCATCACAACAGGAATAAGTGGACAAAGGGGCAAGGCTGACACACCATGGTGAAACAGCCCAACAATTCCCCTATTTGTTATTCAGTTCTGAGATTTTGTCTTTACACCTTATGTATGATCTGTGAATCTGCAGCTCTCTCCTAAACTCAGGCCCCTCATAACAGACAAGGTCTGATCAGGAAGATGAATGCTACCTACCTTGAGGAACATTTTCTGATGATCCGACTCAAGCAAAACATACCTGCAGGCAGGAGGGTGTGAGCTAATCCCTGTTGTGCTGCAGCCCCACAGAGACAGCTGATCCTTCTGCAATTCCAAACTGCCAGTCAAAGCTTTAACATCTTAATACACAGCATGCTCTAATTAAAATTTTTAATTAACGGGAAAAAACCCACACATACTAACTAGCAAAACTAATGTTGCAAATTAGCAAGACTTATTTACAAATTGAAGGTGGTCTTTGCTGCTCTTTCATAGATCACATTAAATGTTCGTATTTTAAGCAAATAACTGTGGACAAAGTTACTACAAGTTCACTTCTGCCCATTTTAGTAGTGGGACAGCAGTACCAATGCCCAGACAAGCCTCCTTTGTTGGGGTACATGGCACACCACAGACAATCCATCTTAGCACCTGCCTTTGGAACACAGACCAAACCAAAAATGGACCACGTGGACAAACTCTGTCTGCACTGCCTCAATGGAAGATGAAGTTATTTCACATTTCTTCTTTTGTCTCAGGAAAGAAAGGACAAGTTCTGAGGAGTCCGGACTAACTACCCTGAAGGCTAGCAACAGCAGACTAGGAAGTGGCCTTTGGATGGCAGCAAGGGAAATTTGGGAAGAGACGCAGCAGGAGCTACAGTCTGAAGACTCTGCTCCACCCCTGCAGCATCTCACATGTGACAGCAGACAACTCACAAAATTCACGCTCCCATGTCTGTATCCATCAGTTGGGCATGGATGCACTGCACAGACACATCACTGAGTGAGTTGTATGTAATGTTTTTGAAATACATCATGTATCAAGGGCAAAAATTGTCAAATACTGTCAGCATTTGGAACCGATAAAATGCTTTGCAAGAGCTTTTCTCAATACTGATCTTGCACCAAGAGATTGGATATGTTAAAAACCTGTGATATTTATACATTTATATACCAACAGAATTACTGAATAAATGTGCTCAGATACTGTTATTACAGCAGTTCTAGGTCTCCACAAAACCATTTTAGCCTAAACCTGTGCCTCTCAGTTTTGTTTCTTGACTGCTTTATTTTCATTCCAATCTGGCAAACCTCTGTGCTCTTGCACTGTTCTAAATCCAGATCTCTTGCTGAAACTGCCATGCTTTGACATGAGATTTACAACTCAACTTAGAACTGTATGGAGACCAAACTGTCCATTTACCCAGTGGGGTTGTAAGCACAGATTAATTTTCACAGTTAAAAACAACACAACCCCCCCACACTGAAGTATAAAAGGATTTGCATTTTTCTCCAAACAAAATGTTTCTCTTACCAGAGCTCCCCAACTACCTTTTTAAAAAGTCAAGATGACATAATATCATCCCTTCCTTTTCCCTTCCACATTCGTTAACAATGAAACCTTAGTTCCTCTAAAAAAGAAACAAATAAGATGTACACGAGAAAACACATCTTGAGCTCTTAACCGTCTGCCCCTGTGCCAGAACACTGTTTATCCCATCCCACCTTTCCCTTCAGCTGCCATAGGTTACAATAGGTAGTTGAACACTTGCCAAGGAAATCAGCCAACAGTCTGACATCCTTCTTGTATCTTAAGATGTAAAGTGAAGTGAAAAAAACTTTCCAGTAAGAATTCTTGATTAGTCCAACATTTGAAATCTTTTCCATGGGTGTACTCCTCCACACTAACCTTTGTAAGGAAACAACTGATGATGAGACTTAAGAAACAGGTTTTGATGCACAGAACAAATGGATCTGAATTAGTGTCTCACTCTTACATTACAACTATATCGCACACAGAACATCAGCTCTATGTCTAAATCTCAAGGTATGGAAAAAAAAAAAACAGCTAAAGAAAATAAAAGCATGCTTGCTGACCTTCCTGCAAGAGCTGCATTCTGCTTTGGGGGCATGTGCACTCCCTATGCAAAAACCCCTTTTGAAGGGAACCTTCTGAGCCATGCACACAGCACAGGTCACTCAAACACCCTCTCCCTCTTTTCTCAGTACCTCAGTCCAAGTGCTTAAAGGCTCAGACAGGACAACTCCCAGATTCTTTCAAAGAATGCACAATCCACTCCACATGGAAAGGAGTTCCAGAAGAATCAGACACAACCAAGTAAGTGGATAACAGAGGCAAACAAGCTTTGAAACAGATGAATGCAAATTAATGCACATAGGCAGCAGTTACATGATGCTAAGCTTAGAACTGGGAGAACTGGGAGTGTTAACTCAGAAAAGAGATTTTGGAATATTCACTTGATTGTCTACAATCACTGGCTCAGTGTGTAGTGACAACCAAGAAATCAATCACCGGAAAGGATATAACTGGTAAGACAGAAATCATTCCTATGCTACCATATAAAAATGGGTATTTCTGTAATAAGAAATGGGAAGTTAAAGACTACACATAGACAATGAAAACACCTCAGATGCCTAATTTTTTGGGGGGAATAATTTTGGTTATTTCCAATTCCTGTACAGTAAGCAACTAAGTACCCCATCTCCATTTCTAATGCCCTCACAGAGAGTATGACCAGCATTCTGCAGAAAAAAAATTCCATACCCATTAAAAGGGCTGCGCACCAATGTAGATATTTCAGTAACTTGACAATTACTAGGAGAGCTTCTGAAAGACCTTGATCATCCCAGGCAACAAAACAGTGTTCTCACACAGGGTGCAGAGTTCAAGTCAGCTTTGGTTGAAGTGCGGTTTAAGACAGAAAACTAGATGAGAGATGACTTTAGCAAAGAAGAAGACATTTAGGCAAAACCACTGTTTGGTGTCTAATTTTCAGCTTGCCCCTGTGGAATGTTCTGGGAATGAATTCACCATGAGGGCATGGATTCCTCCTAACTGTCAGAGTGAAATTATAGGCACTAAAATATCAGTTCTCAAAGAAAATAGTGTAAAAGAACTGGTTCCTACACATCTGAATGGGGGCCACATACAGCCTAATAAAAGTAATTTTTCAGTCCAAAAAGGATGGACTCCGATTGACATGAATGAGGCCCTTGAGAAATCTAAGCATGATCAATCTAAACACAAGACAACTGCATTACTTCCAATCAAAGGAGAAGAAACTGATGTAAACAGAACATGCTAGAGCTGATGATTAGACTAGATTTCTTACAGGATCAAAAGCAATCAGATCAGTTTAGCCAAAATGCCAATGCAAGAGTGTTAGCAGGCACTTCAGTCACTACCACGGTTGTCAGCTTAGCAGCACTTGATTCAGACCTCAAATTACCTTTTGGTTAAGAAATATAAACTAGAACAGGCAGGACTGGCAAGGACTCAATAGTCAAAAAGACAGTCATGTTATTAAGAATGAGCCTTGTAAAGCAGTATAGGGCTCAGATGTACCAAAGATCTTGCAGGATTTATAATGCTGTTCAGTGAGTTCCTTTCACAGCTGACCCTGAGCTACAAAAAAAGAAGAATTTGATAGATTCCCTCTCCTGTCATTTACTAGGAAAAGCATTCAAATACATATCAGAAATGTGTGGTCCTGAGACAAAGATGTTCTGTAGAGGACTCACCTTAGACAAGCAACAGTCACGTTGAGGGGGAAGATGATCTGAGCCTTGCACACTGATTATATCACCTTGGAAATGCATTTCATATCAGACACACAAACAAAAACAAACAACTGTCATACTTACCAAGGAACAAAAAAACCATTCTACTCTAAGTCCACTAACAACTGGAACTAAAACCAGCCCAGTATGCACAGCAGCAGATGGGGGAAAGGCTCCATATTCTGACCTTGGCAACAGGAAATAAGCAGATCCACTGTACTCTTTCTCCTCTTACATATTGTCTACTGTAGAGCTCATCATGGCTTGGCTTGGCTTCGCAAAGATGTTTTAAACCTATTTTTGCACAGAACAGCAGGAGGATTTGTGGGGAATCCCAGAAGACTGCCAAGATCTTGCTTAAACACAACCTCCCCAAGCCCCTGGATTCCTTCTGGATGCCCATCATCTAGCAAAACTGCCCTTACAAATTGAAGTCCTACCGTTTCTTCCCCTTCTCCCAGGCTTGGCAGCTTAACTCACAGTGTTAGGCTCTATCTTAAAATTATTCTCTCTATATCCTCAGTAAGTTTGTTTAAAACTCATGTGTTTGTACGTGAAGAGCTTTCCAGCTCACTGTGGATATTAAACTACAGGGAAAACACGAAGAGTTTCTGAAACTGTGAATAAGGTAACATTCCTCTACTGCCTTTAATCCTTCATTTCACAAGATCCCAGAGCACTTTACAGATGTAAACACAGAGCTGCTCACCCAGCAGTCCTGGGGTGGACTGTAGCTGCTCTAGGACATGACTGCACTGTTTTTACTCCCACCCACGCTGGGCTGTCCCTCTTGCTCTGCCACCCCGTGGCTGTTCAGCTGTTCAACAGGCAAGATAAGTGCCCACTGCCCAGAAAGAGAGGTCTCTATACACCAGGAACTTCGCTGGTGGAGGTGACTCACTTTTCCATAGTCAGGTACTTGCAACCAATTAGAACAGGATTTAAGAAACAGAACTATTTTCAACAGAGCCAGAAACACACCAAGAAAGGACACTGGCACCTCAGGATTTGGTCAACAGATTAGAGTTGATGGCTCTGTCCTGGTCAGTAAATGAATTGTCTAAATCTCAAGGTATGAGATATCCTCAAGCTTCTATTTTAATAGAAGCTGTTCTTTGAGAGTTGGGTTGCAAGCCTGATTCAAACCCCTCATTCTCAGTTCCAGTGCATACCCCCTCTTTAGGTGGGGAGACTCAGCTTTGATTCCAAGCAAAGGATGCCACCTACTGAATCCTTGCTACCATGAACACAGCTTTGACCCTAATGGCTTGAGACCTCTGGCATGATGCAGTCCCAAAATAAACTCCAAGGAAAAGCAGAAAACAGGCTTGTAAAAACAATGCTTTTCTCCCTGCTACTCTCCCCTCAACCCAAAGATGTATTACTCACCAAACATCTGCACAGCCGTAATAATTTCTAGTTTTGCAACACTGACAACCTTAGCAGTATTAAAAAACACTCCTTACATCTTTATTCCATTTTGGATTCGTTATAATAGAGTCTGACAATGTATCCTAGTACAGTACATTCTGCAACATTTAACCCATGTTCCCAGTTGCCGTTCTTAACTTCACGGCTTAATGACACAGAGTCAGTAGATCACAATATGACCCTGTTAATATTTTTTTAATGCCGTTTTTACAAATTACAGCATAATGCACTGATTATGAGGATGAAAGGAAAGTCTCCACGTCTGTCTGGAAACCAAATAAAAGAATGTTTGAACATCTGTTCATCCTACAAATGTCTTTAAAAGCTTTGATTTTCCCATAATCATTTTGTTCCACCATTTCACCCTTTTTCAAATGTGTATCCAACAGCCTCAGGACAGCAGCCAGAGATCTGCAGTAATAGCACATTATAATCAAAGTTCTCAGGCACACTTAAGTTCTCCTTTTGGAATTCTATATTGAGAAAAACACAAAACCAAACCCCGATCTTCAACAGATTCCTCTCCAGCTCTCCCTCCCATGTAAACCTCTGCAAAATGAGAGGATGGGGCTTTCCAAGAGGGGCAATGCAGAAGGACAGGATACAGTAGCGACTGAAGGGACTCATGTGAGGCACAGCACACACCCCTCAGCACAGCTCCTGTGGGTCTGTGGTACCTGTCCAGGAGACTCTGCCCAACTCACAGCCTGAACAGAGCGACTCCATGCACACAGGGGTTGGTGTGAGCTGAAGGGAAAGAACCTTCCCCGCCATGCTGGGCTCCCACAGCAGGTGTTGGGACCCCTGCTAGCACCCAAATTTACATCTCCTTCTCCAGAGGCAAAAGCAGAGCCAGAGCAAGGAGAGGCAGTGATAGGAAACAGGACTGATGAGGAGGTTAGGTCTTGGACTGAGAGGATGGGAGGAAAATGCTGAGTTAGTATGTTAGTCTGGAAATGAGATGGAAGATGGGGGAAGATTTTAAAAGCATGTTTACAAGAGACTGGACAAGAAAAGGATAGAGGTCCAACTCTGGAAGTCGTTGCTGTTCCCTCCCTTGGAGTACCCCAAGACCCTCAGCACTAGGAGTCCTTTCAGCCACACAGAGGGCTGCAAATCTGCTGTTCAGGGTTAATAAGTTTTCAAAGGGATCAGGTTCCATAACAACAGATTCGCTGGCCAATCCACAGTGCAGGGGGGTAAAACATTAATTAGGTAGCCCTTTGGAAAAATACATATTCCCATTTACACTGACAGCCTCTTCTCCAGAACTACTCAAAAATGCCTTAGAAATGAGGAAGACAAAAACCTGTAACTGCAAGGCTAACAACTCTGGAAGCACCTCTCCTGATCACTCTCCTTTTCTTTCCAATACTCCAGAGTTGGCAGAATTTAGCAACCCATTTAAAATTTGGCATTGACACTAGAACTACACAGATATATGTAGAAGTTCCTTAACAATTCATTTTCATTTCTTTTTTATGAGAAGGTTTTTTTTCTACCAATAATACTTAGACTAACCTGGGATGATAATAACACCATTCCTTCTATGTCATCTGTTTCTCTGTGTTCCATCACTGCAGCATCTTAGGCAGAGGTAACAGTGCAGAGTACAAAACAGGATTTGATAAAGGCTTGAAAGAAAGATAACACTATAAATGTTCTTTCCAAAGACTGCCTTTAGGGGTGTCTAGGAAGAAGTGAGAAATGGGGAAGGAGAGGTGACAGGGGTGTGAAATGCATTTTTTCCATTACAGAAGGATACATTTTCCAGCAAGGTTGGCAGTGCAAGTCACATTAAGCCACAGCTGAAGTTGCCTGCCTAATTCCTCTGGGATCACACTGAAAGCATACCCCATAACCTTAAGGGATGTGCTAAAGCTTTGCTGGGACTCACTCAGCAGAAACTGTTCAGGATTATTACACAAAGCACTAATTCTGTTCTGATTTAAAGGGGCACCATGAACCTAGTTTAGACACCAGACTTGCCCTGTCTCATGCCCAGCTGTAAATATCCTCTCAATAGCTGACAGCTTTGCCATTTGTATCCACTTTGGTTACCTGGAAATTAAAAGGAAAAGATTGAAAAAAATCAGGATCATGTTAGCATGATGGACTCAGGCCCATCAATGGATAAAATAATTAATGATTAATGAGTGTAGTAATTTATTAGTTATTTACTTCCATGTGCAACTAATGCACTTACATTATACACACGGTCACCGTCTATGGTTGACTTCAGTGAATGGGTCAGAGGCTGCTATTTAGCCTCAACAAGAGTTACTCTTTTTGTTCAAAAGGCAGGAACTAACATTTTCCACGCTGACAAGTCCAAGTCCAATTCGTGTTCCACACCACAGCTTTCGTACCTGTAGAATTGTCATTAGTCTTCACATTAAGGTGTCCTATGCACATAACAAAGAAGGGATATTACCAGTGCTCTCCTTTTTATGAGCCTAGGACACGAAATTGAGAGGAAGAACTAAAGCAGCCATGAAATCCCTATTAAACAACTAATGGTTTCTAAAGCATCTTGGAGATATTCATTTTACAAGGCTTATGCAGCAATCTTCTATCATTATTTTAATGAAATAAAGCCCTTGACTATTTCCAGAGGCAACTTTTTCTTTCACACACAAGAGACATTGTGGGTACAAAAAAAACCCCAATCAAAACCAAAACCAAAACAGTTCTGGAATAGGATGCACTGCAGAACAGGCAGGAAATTCAGAAAAGTTATATAAAATGTCACTGAAGATAGGTTCTGAACCTTTGGAACAGCAAGCAGAATAATTAAGGCTCTCAGTCACACACATTATTATGTTTAATATGAAAAACTTTTCTAGATATAAATCATATTTATAAAAAACATCCACACCATCTCTCAGACAGCATCTTACATAGCTGCAGCTGAAGGAATGTGAAACATCCATTTTAGGTTTCACCTATTAAACTCTGCACTTTCTGTCCCCTGCTTTGCTGAGGGAAGTAAGCCTAGAACAACCAGCTTCGCTTTGTGGGTCACATGAAATTCACATCCTGACTTGATTTAGATTAATATTGGTGGCAAACTTCTAAATCAAAACTTCGACACAATTTTCCAGAGAAACAGTGCAGTTACAACGTACACCCAAATATGCTCATCTGGCAGGTGACATTATCTGAGATGCCATAAAGATTCACACATCACAAAGATGACAAAATAAGCAAATTCTAACAGAACAATATGAGACTGCAGAGATCGTGGAAGGGGGCATATAATCAGCAGGAGCTTCCAGGTTCTGTTGTTGAAGAAGGAACAAGTCTAATAAAGTGTTCAGAAAATACATTTCACCTCAAATCATTTCAGTCCAGACTTTCAGGTGCTATTAGAGGACCCCCCTTACTTTCTCAGGATTGAATCATTTTCTTCTGGGTGTCAAAGACATATCTCTTAAAGCTAAGAGAGATAGTAACAGGTTGGGCTGAATCATTCTTGCTGCTTTCATCTTCCTTGGTCATATCCCCCTTCCCTCCCTTAGATTTCTTCTTGGAGGCAACAGTAAGAAGCATCTTGGTATCTGGCTTCAGCCCATCTGTAAAAGAACAGGAACACACATGATAAAACACACTCAACATCATATTTCAGTATAACTAGAAAAAATAAGCAGCCAAGTTGGCATCTGAAATCAACCAAGGAAAATAAGAAAGTAAATCAAATGCATTAGGAAAGTCATATTTCTGCATCAGACTTTTAGAATATGGTAACTTACATGAAAAATAAGAGAAGTCTTTAAACATAAAGTTCACAAAAGTGATACCCCCAAATCCAGTTCAGTATCCTGAATCCTTCTGTTTCCATCTACAGCTTTTAAACTATGAAACACAGGCAAGAATTTAAACAAGCCAGACCAACTTGCCTGGTTTAAGTCTTTTACTTAGCAGGCCTTCCCTATTATTTACACCCAAAGTTTACATACCCAAAGTTTCTCGTCATCACTAAGAATATTTATAAAAATACAAGTAATAATAAAAAGCAACCAGTAAAATACTTATATTATGTACAAGCATAAGAGTCAGAAGGTTCTACAATTTCTTTAAGTCTATTTCCCAGATTCACCAGAAGCACACTGCTTTATTTTATAATTTGAATTCTGGAAATTATACACTTTTGTGTTTGCTTAGGGGGTTTGTTTGTTTTTGTTTGCTGGTTTTTTTGTTTTGTTAAAACACAGTGTTTGTTTATTGGAACAAATAGCACTGTTTGTTGGAACTAGAATTAACCTGCATAGAATTCCACAGATCTAACTTGAGTCTTTTTCCAGACATTTGTGCCAAACAAAACTATTTGTCCTTTTCTTCCTAAGCAGACAGGGTTTATAATAAGTTCCTTTAACTCAACATATTGGTGACATTTTAGATAAGAAATGCAGGATAGCAAAGTCCAAAGAAATGCTGTAAAACAAGAGAGATGCAGCTCCTAAAGGATGACTCCTGAAAGCTGCTTGTATAAAGCAGAAGACAGCAAACTCCCCAGAAGCTTTTCAGTGCCACCTGAATACAGTGCAATGTGGTTCTCAGGCATTTGGCCAAAATCAGTTCAGATATTTTTAACCTGTGGTGTCACATAACCTTATCTCAAACACTTAATCAGCCTCTCTCCGCTCATATTGAAATTCAGATGCGGATTCTCATATCGCGGCCTGACAAAAAGATTGAGATGCTTATGATTTACTGGAGACAGGAGGTCTACAGGCACAGGTGATTTGCTGCAGCTCAGACACATCCAGAGGCACCCACAGCTGACTGCAGGGGGATGTGGCCCCAGAGCCCACCTTCTCATCTTGCTGTGTCAGAGAGCAAATTGTTCCAGGCGGCATTCCCACCACACAGCCAAGGGAAAGGAAGAAACCAGGAAGTGTTGAAGCAAAACCAGGAAACTGCCCATTTGCCAAGTCATAACCAGATGCTGTAAACCAGCCCTAAGGCCCTGCGATGCAGCCACGGGGAGATTTTTGGAGAGAAAGGGGTCAGCCTTGCTTTTTCGGAAAAAAAAAAAAAAAGAAAGAAAAAAAAGATATGAAATGCAAGTGCCCAGAAGAGGAGAAAAGCAGCATGTTTTGTATTTAACTAAATAAATTACAGCCTACAGTAAGGCTGCAGGAGTCTAGCATCAAGCAGAATCAACTTTGTACAGTTCTGCAAGATCTTGCATTTCACAGTCATGGCAGCTGCTGTTTTCTCTTTCCAGATGGCAGAACACAAAAAAAGCAATGATTATTTCATTGTGAAAATAATTGAGACTGTTCCTCCTTGATGGCTGAGAAGTCTGATAATGACTATCTTTGCACGTGTAAGGTTCAATTAATCAAACTTGGTAATACGGGGTGGCGGGACCACATATTTATTATATGATTTTATTACATTGTACAGTCATGTTTGATGCAGCTGTTTCGATTTTTTAATTGGATGCTTTCATATAAATCCCATTAATATCATTACCCTTACAGTCATTCCAACTTCACTGCGAAAAATAATTTATCACTACATGAAAAGCAACTTATTTCCTATTTGGAAAGCTCTGAGAACATCTTGGGTGCTGCCAGAAAAGAAAACCAGCAAGAGTCAAAACAGAGGAGAACAAAATAAAACCAGCAAAAAGACTGACCTCACACAGCCTCACTCTATACCTTTGCAGGATTTATTTCATATTTTATGTTTTCTACTGTTTTGACCAACCTAATTGTAAGTGCCCCTGCACAGGGTTTCCTCCACTTTCCTGGGAAGACCATTTATTTTTTGGACAAAGAAACATTTCATTTTACTTTCTAGTTGGTTTCCCTTTCTAGGTCTTATCACTATTACTAATGTTGCTGTTACTGGCACAGCACTGTTTAAGAAAGATGTTTAACTAAATACTTTCAGAAAGACACACTTTAATTAAAGCAAACAAATCCTAAAACACTTTATTTATGTTAGCAGGCTTCACTAGACTCTAATTTTCAAAAAATGCTAATTGGCGGAAAGGAGAGAGGAAGGGAGGAGATGTGGCATTAAAATTGCAGCCAAAATTTTCCCTTATGGGTATATGAAGTGAGGCACCCAGGCTGTCACTGCAAGCCCCTGCCCCCAGGGACACAGCGGGGTGATCCCCCCAGGGAGGGTCGGCCTCTCACCCCGCTGCAGCAGCAAGTTGGGAAAGTCTCAGCCACAACATAACCACTTTTGGGTAAAGAGGTTCAAAAACTGCCAGCGACATCAGTGAGGCAGCACGACATCAGAAACCTGGCACAGCATGTTTGGTGTTCAAACAAAGCATCCCATGTTTGAAAATTTCCATTTTCGAGAAAAAAGGACGTGCTGCACACGGAACTCTGCTGGGGAAAATGTATTTAAAACTGAGCAATCTCACCTCCTCCACTCTATCGCTAACTTCCACCTAGGAGAAGTAAAGGTATATACCTCACCTGCAGCCCTTAACACCTGTTTGGACTAAATGAGCTATTACAGGTAAGAAGTTTGCAGTAGAAATGGAAGAATGTGGTAGTTCCTACCAGTGAAGTGACAGGCTGACAGCCAAAGGCAGTTCAGGTATTATTAAACTCAAGGTATCTAAATTACCTAATCGAATCCCATGGCCCTCATTCTGCAAACAGATTAGGTGGCTGGCATCGTACCCTGACAAATGGCATTTTCTGTGTTTCTGCTCTGGTGCCAGGAGGTCTCAGGGCTGAGGAGGCTCTGTGACAGGGAGCAGCACAAAGGAGCAGGCAGGGAGAGACAGGCACAATCAGGGTTTCATCTACCTCCGTGGATTTCTCGCGTTACACACAATGCATACTTTACATTTTACAAAACCAAGGAAATGAAGGGAAATATATCTGTCACCGAAGAAGACATCAGACCTTTAATAGCTGAAATGACAGATATTTTTAGATGGAGGTCTAGTTTAACTTACTTACATTAAGAGTCTAATCTCTCCTGAACAATAGCTATGTTAGCTTGAACACATAGTGAGAAATCTGTTCCATTAATTAAGTGCTGCCTGTACTACTCGGATTTGTAGCAAATGTTAATAGATTTTTTTTTCTTCCTCTGTTGGACAATTACTTTATTTTGCCAAGTTGCTAATGGATTAAATTGAAAAGGCCCATGTGTTAAAAAGAAAAAGACTTCAGCTTCAAAGTTCTAAGAAATGCTTTGCATACAACAATGGAAAATACCTATATATTAATATTATTAATGGGCCATCCTCAAAGGCACATAAGATATGCGAAAGCTTAGCAAATTTATTCCCACCCATCAAAACCATGTCTGTAACAAGAAGTGCCCAGACAAGGTGTTATGCAAAATGTTCCTTTAGCAGCAACTAACCCAGGTTAGATATGAAAATCTAGTTGTAAAACAGTTCAATCTACTTCATTCTTTTTGTTTCAACTACTGTTAATAATTAAGAAATAAAAATACGGACTCTTTAATATCCTTTGTCTCAGCATGACCTGAAGGATTTAGTCCAAACTGATCCATTTATAAATAATAATAAAAAAGTGAATTTTTATAAAATTCAAATGAAAAGTAATATCAGGAAAAATTTTTCAAGTTTAAAGACAAATTTCACATGCACAAAATAAAGGATAAACA
This sequence comes from Pachyramphus minor, assembly GCA_013397135.1. NCBI lineage: Eukaryota > Metazoa > Chordata > Aves > Passeriformes > Tyrannidae > Pachyramphus > Pachyramphus minor. The sequence goes on from VYXB01000582.1 coordinate 1,094,022, forward strand.
CAATATTTTACACAATTTTCACAAATAAAAAGCTAGTAGCTTAGTGATTTGCTGTGTCTTACATAGATAAGTGCATTGGAGTCTCGAGTTTTATAATTATTCATGCAAAAAATTTGCATAGTAACATGCAGATTTCAATAACTTCATATGGAAACTTCACAATGTAGAATGCTAGATCCCTTCTTCTGTATAGAAAATGAATTTAGCTCCCCTTCCTCCCCCCAGTGAAATTTTAGGTTTCTCTAAAGCTTTGTTTTCTCCTTACATTAATCCAGACACCAGAACAGGGCAATGAACACCCTGCTGTGGATCCCGTGGGACAGTGTCCACACCAGCCCCGCTGGGAGCACCGACCAGGACACAAATCACAACACACACACACACGGCCATAACCGGCAGGGTTTGCTTTTGCTTTGTTTTTACTACTGCTGAACTGAAAGGAGGACGAAAGCTGACAAAACATCTGCTCCTCTAATTCCTTTGCAGGGTGAAGGAGCACCACCGTGCTTTTTGCCCATATACATTTTTATTTCAGCTGTTACCTGTAAACTTGGGTTCTACTTTACCTTTTACAGAACTTCCCCACTTCATATCCTCCTTCACTTAATGCTGTCATTCCTTATCAACATCCTCTGTCAGCTTTGTTGACTTTTTTCTCTTATTAGCCTTCTGCTCTCCTGCTCCTTCAAGAGGTCTCTAAGGGTGGTCTCTGTTATTTCTTTCTGATTTTCAGCTCCTCCTTCCTTGATTCCCAAATTGCACTTTTTATTCAGCCCTTCAGGAGTTTTATTTCTCTCTCTCTCCTTTTCCAACTTTCTTTTTCAAGTTTTCCATTTCCGTATTTCCATTTCCTATTTTCACAGATCTCTCCAATATTTAGGAATAGTCCTGCCTCCATCAAAGCTAATGAAATGTTGTGTTTGAACAGAAGATTCTAAAGACTGAATGCCAGACACATTTTAGATGAGAAGCAAGATAATACAGTATCTCCTTGTAGCCCAGCCAGAGACAGGAGTAATTTTTAAGCAACTGATAAACCCATCATTGAAAACAGGTGTAATAATATAGGTGCAGGGCATGCTCTCCAGCACAGCCAGGGAGAATAATTTATCTTGCTGAACTTCAACAACTCCCTTCTCATATGCACACTTGTAAAAAAAGTTTATTGCTAACTATCCCAGTGAGCACCAATGAACATGAAAGTATTTGCATGGATGATTACACAGGGGTTTTTTTACAGCATCAAGAATTGTAATGGGAAAAAAAATCATGTTAAAAGATTTCAAGTCTCCCAATTAATGAGAACTTTGCTTTCAGGCCAAAATTAAAAGCCCATCCTACCAACAGGAAAATTAGTAAATGTATTATACCACCTTCCTACACTGGTACTTGCTATGGTTTGCTGGAAAAGCACTGGCTCAGGATTCTTATGATGCTGTTAAGAAAAAGCACACTAAGGCTACACCAGTACCTACCCCAGGAAGGGAAAATATTCCTTTTTGAATTACATATTGAGCAAGTGCTACATTATTCTTAACTTGCTGATATTATTGCCAAACCTTCCATTCCATTCAGGAATTTGTGAGCAGAGTTTCAGTGAGAAACTGAACTGGCTTTACCTTCTGTAAACAAAATGTCCTATTCATTTCGTTTTGAATGCTGCAGGTAGAAGACTCGGCTACCTGCAACTTCTTGTCTCCTGTCAACAGTCAAATGTTAAAAATTGACTGAACATGAGAGAATAAGCAAACATGGTACATTTGATGTTGGAAATAATTTTTATCCGAGGCAAATGTAACCTTTTAATATGACAGGGAGACATTTTTCTTTCTTCCCGAGGGAAGGAGAAAAAAAAAAGAGCAAAACTTGAAAGAGGCAAAGGGTTGGGGATAATCCTCACTCACAATGGATTATTCGTAACAGCTGGTTTTCACAATTTCAGGATTTCCTTAAATGGAACCCTCAGAACCTGAACCCTAATTACACAGTTAGAGAGTGTGTGCCTGCATCAACTCTCCTGCTAACAGAGTACAAAAGCCGGTTGACTTGAAAATCAGAAATAATTAGAGCCCCAGATGGAGACATCCGTGCCACAATCTGATGCAGAGGGGCTGCACTGGAGAAGGGACAAAGACCAGCCTCTCCCCCACCTTACTGCAATGAGGGACCATTGAAAGGAAATACAAACTTTTTTCCAGTACTGCAGGACTTGAAAATCCTGTACTTTAGCACAACACAATTACAAACAAGTTCCTTTTCATTTTTCTTGCAACAGCTATGTGTATTTGTCCAAGACTTAAACTTATTTACCTATGTCCAAAGAGGGGCACAAGGTTCAAATAAAGCAGCACTCCTATCTGTTTCAGATTCTGATTAGCTTTAAAACAAGAATAATAAATTTATCATTGTTTTCCAGCAAAATGAATAGAAACACCAGAGGTATTTCATGGTTCTCATGCAATACAATAGCAAGCACAGGTTGGTTTTCTACCTAGTCTCAAAACATATCAGCAGTTCTACAAAACAGTTATCTGTGTCCTAAAATCATGAAAAGCTCATGTAGTATCCCTAACATAACGTTCTGGAGTTTTGATTCAAACAGAAAGCAGAAGCATGACAAAATCAGAGGATCGGTTTGCCCAGCCCTCCTGTTACAGTTATCTATACAATCAGGGAGAAAGCACAAGAATAACAGAAAACATAGCATCCTATTGCTTCAACTCTTTACACTGAGCTGTCAGTTAGCAACTCTGCTCCTCTGCTCAAAATACACAAAAATCCTACCTTTTGATTTTATTCAAGCTAAAAGTGGTCATTTTTCACCACCAATATCCCAGCAAAAAAACCAAAACATCAAAACCCAAACCAAACAAAAAAGTCCCCAAAACTGAAATGAATAAATAAATAAATAAATAAAAACTGATCAGGAAAAATGAGATCCTTATGAGCTTTCCAAGGACAAAAAAACCCTGTGTTACTCCACCCATAAACACTATATCAGGAGCATCAGATACACCACACCACATCTAGCAGACGGGATCACTGGTCATCTAGAGACTGCTGGTCCTATCCAGCTTGGCATCCTATTATGTCATTAACATACGTTGCTACAGAAAGAGCAGGGATGAAACTGTGTCCTGAACTAACTGGAGCCTGGGATCAGGCAGGAATTCTCTCCCTGACTTCACAGTCAGTATGTCAACAGCTACGAACTTCTTCTAGGCAAAATATTTACGTACAGTTCTACAGGAGCCAATCTACTCTGTTCCTAGGTGTTCATCACTAGGATGAACAAGCATAAAATGATTACCAAGACAATTTCAATGCAACAGTTGACCAGAGATTCACTGAAGAAACAAGGAATACTCCTTTCCTTACTACCCTCAGGAGCTCAGGATGTGAGTTGCAGTTACTTTCACAGATCAGTGAATTTTACTTATGTAAAACTCTTTGCAATTCTCCAGTAATTCTCTTTTGAATTCACACCACCTTTTCCCCATCTCTTGTCAGCTCTCTCAAATATTCTGCTAGAGTTTCAAAATCCAGAGTAGATTCATTTTTCTCTTCTGGTCAGTAGAAAGAAGAACAGCTATTACCACCTCGCCTGGCTTGTGAATTTTAACAGGACTACAGCATGAAGTTAGTCAGAGAACAACCAGCCTCCAAGGAGACCAGGAAGGAGACTCCTTCCTTCCAAATGAGAATCATACTAATGCACAGTGTGGTATTTGGGATCTATGCAAAACATCCATAATTCACTGTTCGATGACAGAGACAAGAAAAAACCCCACATCTCATGGCCATTTTAAGCAGAAGTAGACTGCCCCATGTCCCAACCAAACACTGTTGTGACAGCCAGCCTGCATCAGCAGAGCTATTCCCGCAGTCTCGGCTTGGCAGACTGTTTGGAAATCCTTAACTAATAAAACATTTTCCCATAAATTGGGGAACAGCTGCCCCGTACCACATCAGAGAAGGCTGCAGTTCAGTGGTGAGCAGAATTGAGTCTTGTGTATCAATTTGTTAAGTTTATACAGGCTTTTGGACTGAAAGACATTATTATAAGAGGTGGTACTACTGGAAATAACATGGATTTCATTATGGGCTCCTTCTTAGCAAGGAAAGAGCTAATTGTCCTTGATGAGGAAGACAGAAGCTGTTTTAATTCAAGAGGCTGACCTAGGTGAAGTTCAGGCCAAAGCTGTATTTGGAAAACTCTCACATCAAGTGGACACAACCCTTTCAAGCTCAGTGCCAATTCTACACAATGGCTTGAACTGCACTCTCCGTCAGTCCTTAAAGGCACATTTTGTATCTTGGCTTTTGCTGCAAGCAATCAAGAAAGAATGCAAGAAAACAAAACTGTTTCCCAAGCACTGTTTGCTGGTGCCATAATTAATATAATCAAACAATTCCACAAATTGCTTCCAATTGCTGGCGTCACTTTCATGTGCAGAGCCAGACTTTCAAAGAAGGGCCCTTCTTGTCCTATATCCTTACACTGGTAACCCTCGCTTCACACAATAGTAAACAAGACCTCACTAAATAGTAGAGGGTAATTTGTACTGTAATAGGTCCCCAAGGCACCATGGACACAATTTGAAATGCCATCTAATTTTTCTTTTTAATTAAAAAAGCAGTTACTATATTTAAACAACAACACAAAAAAGTTCAGAGGGGACAGATTGGAGTTTCCCACAGCTCTCTGGGAGTTTTCTCAAGGTCAGGAAGAGTTTTATAGGCTCAATTGGTACACATTTTTTTCTTTAATTAGTCTGCCATACCCTCTGCATGAAGTCAGCGTCTTGATTTTCAGTCTGATATTTTTCATATTGCTAAATGGAGCACAGACTCCAGTACCACACTATATCTACTGGCAGCTGAATGGGTATCAATAGGGTGCTTCCCTGTGCATGCCTTGCCTGCCCTTTCCCTCTCCTCTCTCCTGTCATCTACGCTGAGGAGACCCAGCACACCACGTTGTATTGACGATGCCATTTGTTCAGTTTTATATTTCATTTCCAGCAAGATGACCAGGATATATTATTTGATTTCCCAAATTTACGCAACACAATCACATTTTAACCTTCTTTTTTGGCAAAAATAAAGTGTCATTATTGAACATCAGAGCAAATGGAGCACTGTCGTCCTAAGCCATGTAGCAGCATAGACTTCTGCACTTCAAAAATCCCCACCACGTCTCATACCACTGCTCTGCAACCATCTCGTTATTTAACTTTACACAAGCCGACACACACTTTAGAAGTATATTGGCAGTTACCACAGTGGGTTTTCCAAAATATACCCTAATCCAACATGCCCTTCAGCCTAAATGAAAGCATGGAAATGAAGTGACATTCTTAAGGTCTTCATACTTTAAAATTGGTTGAGAGTACAAAAATTAATCTCATTTCATAGACCAACACACCTTTCAGCTGCCATTATACAGTGTGCCACAACGACCTGTTGGCCAAGTCCTCCTAGGGCAACTCCCCTAAACAGCAAATGGATTTATACCTTGCACTCCTGTATGCTCTACACAACTTTGTGCTTCTCTATGCCAGAGACTCAGTACAGGTTACACGGGATACTCCCATGCACCACGGACCAGGCCCAGGCTACACAAGTGCCCACAAAACACAATGGATCAACTGTCAGAGCTAAAAGACAACCACTATGGTAATATTTATGGCCTTAAATCCAGCACTGTTCCAGTAGCCTAAAGGATATTTTCAAATCAATTTCTGCATGGGCTTTCAGTACAGTAACAAGGCTGCAATTATGCCAGCTGATATATCACACCAGCAATTATTAAAACTGTTTTCACTTGATGGCCACTCAAGGTCCATGCAGTCATTGAGATCATGCCTAAGCATGGTACTCGTTCTCCCAGCATACCTCAGGGAGAGGCACCTCTCATACTGATGCTGTGATTTTTGTCTACATGTTCTTCAAGCTCCCTGAAGCAAAACCTGAGTGCATGGAAAATGCCCAGTGCACAACAGGAGCAATTGGGGTGGGGGGAACAAATAGGGACATCAAATTATTAATAAAAATATGTGCAATGTAGTTGGAACCCCAGGGATACAGACAGGCTGTTGTTACAATTCAACAATAGAAAAATTACAGACATGAAGTATTTAAGACCATTCATAACAGCCAAAGTCAGAACAGTATCTTAAAATTGCAATTACTGTCACTGGACTTCTTAAGAAGTTCTCTCCTTTCCTAGGAGACTACTAAAGAAATATGCAGACATCAACACAATGAGTAAGATTTGGACGAGTCTGTACAACTGCTGTACAGAACAAGTTTTATTGTTGAGGTAGTCTTGCTGATTAAATTCTCAAATCAAGAGGAACAATATGGCAAACATGTCTCCAAAGAGTACAGTTAGATATGCAAAAACAGATCAAGGAACCAGTAAGTACAGGAGCTTTCTTAATTTTAAAGCCTGTGTAATATCTCTGGCACTAAGTTTCTCTCCAGTGAGGGAGTTTCCAAACCACTCAGCAGTGGGCCGGAAGATACTTTTGACTGTGTTTTTGTCAGCACTCCAGTACCTGTAGAACAGTAAATAAACAAAACCAACAATGCTCATGTTGTGTGCACCAAGGTGAGCAAAACAACTGAAAACAGGTTTTGCATTCAACCCAAGGGACTAAAACTTTATCAGCCTAGTGAAAAGGGAACAACAACAACAAAAACAGCCCCAATACCCAATCTCTCCTACAGCAGCCTTTCAGAAATGTATACAATGCGGAAAAAGTTCAGGTTAGCAGATCTGACACAGAATCAAAGGCAATTCATTACAAAGCAGCCTCAAATCAAAGTGCTGGATCCGCAGGCCTTTCTGTAATCCTCCCATCTTGCCTGCAAAACTCTTGATGTGGAGTAGGCACCGCTGAAGCCAGTTAAGCTGGACCAACTCTGCTGACATATCCCAGGCATCTGCTGATCAGCGCTGGTCCAGAGTTTAAGTTTGGTGATATTCATCTTCCCCTGGGCTGCCTTTATAAAGCAATCCTGAACAATGGGACTTCAGAATAAAGAATAAAACATTTAAATTTTTTTTTTAAAACTTCTATGCAAGGGCCTTTAATGCGATTAGAAGGGGAGGGGGATTGGATAGCAGCTTTTTCTTTTTCATGTTATGTATATTGTGTGTAAACAAATATGCAATTTGCTTTAAAAAGATAAGGTGATTAAATTTTTATCGGGCTTGTACTCTGTTGTCACCACAACAAAGAGAATTAGGAGGAGAAAAGAAAGGCCTTTTTATTTGAATTATGCTCTTACCAGAGGTTCTCTACAGCACAGCTGTAAAGCCACTCAATGTTCTCCAAACAGGCCCTTTGATTGCATTTTATTCAACTTGTTTGCATTTGGAGCAATCGAAAGGAAAAGAACGCTCCACATTTTGATGTCTTAATGTTCCTTAATACCTTCTTTAATTTATATTAAGCTTCTTAACTAGGGTGATGAATTCTTCAAAAACAATAAAGACCTAGTGCAGAAATCTTTCACACACCATGAAAATTGAAATTATAATGTATTCATGGCGCTTTTTTTGTTATAAAAAACATTATTTAGAAGAAAGATTTAAAGCAAAAAAAAAAAATCCTGAAGTTGTACGAAAATTACTTGATCCAGAGAAATAGAGGAAAGTTCAAACTAATTATTACAAGGGAAATAAAATGTTGTGGGAGGTGAAAGAGAATAAACAGCATGAGAATGCTGGGTTACTACAAAGTTTTCAGTCTTAATAATCTATAAATTCCCCCTGTATGGCTTTGTATAAAAAAAAAGAAAAAAAGGGACCCTAAAGATTTGTATAATTTTGTTTTACCAAGACAAATTCAAACATTTGTCAGTTCTTTCTTATTATTCATATACTTCTTTCCTGAAACAGCTCTTCACAGCTCCACAGTGTTTTTCCCTCCTAGTGCCTTTCACAGTCTGCCAAGACCAACAGCACACACTGAAATTGGTGAAGATCATAAAGGAGCCCTCAAATACCCACGGATGGAACAGCTGCACGGGGCACACACATGGTCTTTGGTGAGGTTCCCAGATTCAAACACCATGCACAGGTGGATGGAGCTCAGTCAAACAGGAGGGCAGGCTACATGAGAAAAGCAAGGGTCATATAACAAGAAGAGGCCACTCAAGGGACAAAACTGGACAGGTTTGCTTTTACAGACATTTTCCAGCGATAGTTGATGCTCAAACACTAATTATCTGGCTCATGTAACAAAATACACTCTCAATGATTCCAGTGTTCTTAAAAAATCCCTTCTGCAAAAAATGAACACAGCTTTCAGTGAAGTCCATTATGGACTTTTATGTACAAATTATGGACATTACACACAAAGCAGCCTTAGCAAGGAACATCCAAAAGAGTGTATTCAGCTTTGCTTCCCAATTTGTCTACTATCTTACCTTAATTTTTTTTTACTTAAAAATTTTACATTTCAATGCAACTTTAAGTTCTCAGCAGTACATATGCATGTGCACATGAATGGCTACAAGCACCTCACCTTGCTCCCTCTTTCCTCTGCAAAGCAAGTCCAGAGGAGAAACAAGCCACAGCTGATACTTCTCAGAACACCAGCACAGTGCCTAGAGCTATGCTCCAGTGACTGGTTACTGCAGCAGAGAAATGAGCTTACCAAGAAAATCCTGAACGACATAAAAACAAAATACCCTTGAAATAATATACTTGAAAGGGAACATACATTTTCAGCTGAAACAATTGTCATTTTCTCTTGACATTCACTGACTGCTCACTTACCTCCCCCGACTCATGTTTTTAAGCAAAGTCCAGGAAAGCACAATAAAGCCCGCCACATTTACAAAATGCTTGTTGAAAAGCTTACTTAGCTGTACCAGAAATCAACTGGCCACAATAATTAAAACAATTAAAAAAAATTCACGTGCTGCATTTACCATGGAATATAACAATGCTGATCATAATCTAATACTGATGTACCCCGGGTGAAACAACACCTTCCCCTCCTGAACTGGGTCACACCACACCAGCACAGAGCAACAACACCTAAGAGTTCAAGAGCAAGCAGGGATCACTACAGCAAAACTGAAAACCCTCTCTCAACAACTCCCCAGAAATTGCAGACTGCACCAAAGGCAGCACAAAACATCTTTACAAACCACGTTGTTGCCCTCTGCCATGGTGGGATGTTTTCTTCACATCTGTCCTGCAAACAAGTTGTTGCTTTAGCAGGAAACGAGAGAGAGAGATGAAGCAATGCTAAAATAAACAGTTATTCAAACACAGTAATTATTGTATAACAGGTAATCCCTGCTGTATCCCAACTATTAAAACTTTCATCTGCATTTTTTTAAGGCAGCAAGTACAAAATTTACATATCCAAAACAGTATTTATGTATGTAACCAGTTAAGTCTTAACTGCTGTATCTATAAAAGCTTGTGCCTTTAAGCAGAAATGATTCATGAATTTTAATTTGTTTTAAATGTTGAAAAATTCCATCCAAGTAAATTGAGTCAACAAGCCAAATGATGAAGACATGTATCTGGATTTTATTTAAAAAATAAAAAACTCAAGTCTATAAATTTCTTAGTCACCCACAAATCCTCTAGCAGTGAAAAATACTTTCCAATAACTAAGTTTCCTGCATTTCTTTTAATTAAGACACTATGCTTTTCCCCATTCAGCACATGCTGGCTGAACACTATTGAGCCTTAACTGATTCTTTTTTTATTATTTAACTACTAATATTTTTAAATGTTCTTACAGAAATTAATTAGCCAATGATTATCAGAAAGAGGGAAGATTTGCAGAATGGGACTCTGCAAGCTGCTTCAGTACCGTTAATTTCAAAAATGCAAAGTCATCAGTCCACTCTCCAAATAAAAACACTTAAAATTAATATAAGCATTATTTTTAAAGGCATAATTTACTTATGATTCTCCTTCTCAATATCAAAACTTTTAGTTCAATATTCTCATGCTTTTTCTCTGTAAACACAAAGACGAGAAATAAACCTTTGAATATAAAGTTAATGTTTTCTAATAATGACTTCATAGCACTTGGGCTCCAGATAAACAGCCAAGCTGACAGAGTCGAGCACAAGCAGTGGTATGTTTATAAAGGGACGGGCACAGTAAGTCAGACTTTAAATGAGATAGCAAAGCTGCAGAGGTACAGTGACACAGACCTAGCACATATTAATAACTTAATACCTCTATCCATGCCACAGCAATACTTCCATTTTTCTAGGCAAGCACCCAAGGGCTGGGTTTCCTTCCTCATTACACTCTTCCTGGGGCACACACTGTTCTAAAACCCAGTCAAGTAAAATATCAGAAAACACAGGTACAGCCTCTCTCTGTCCAAGTCCAGGGAAGTAGATCACGTTTAGGCTGAAGGAGATTAACTTTCCTGAGCCATCCCCCCAAAAGACTCTCTCTATCCTTCTGAATTTTCCAGGTGTTGATGATGCTGTTTAGAAACAATATGTGGGCAATTGGCAGGGCTCTGAAGTGGAAAATAATAACTAGTGTCCTGATGCCAGGTGGCTAGAACAGAACAAATTACAGCAACCAAACTTACAAGATTCCCACCTACCAGTGCCAAGTTGTTTGAGTGTTTGGGTACAAATCTGGCAGTGAAAGGCAAAGGTTCTCAAATGGTATTTCAGGGTGTTATTTCAGCCAACCCAGCTCTGGGGAGCAATGACCTGAACAGAAGATGCACTGCACATTTCCAACATACCAACTCACTTTGACTTGCACTACAAAAAAAATCCAACCCCCATAAATAAATTTGGTGTTTCTAGTGAGTACAGTAAAAGGCAACATTGAAGGAGATGAAAATTAAATTACACAAGATGTAATATGACCAGCCAAAACACACAAACAAGTTAAGAATAAATTAGCCCCATTACCAAAACCGCAAAGGCAGCATCTTGTGTGATGACTGTTGATTTTATTAAAGTCTAGGTCCTAGTACAGTCCATTTCAGGAGCAGCAGCTCTCACATCTCAAGATTTAATTTTCTTCACAAATAATTGTTAAACATTTGCTTGTACTAACATATCAACATTTATGATATCCTAAAATTACTCAAAGACAACACAGGAATATATTTAGCCTATCAACATAAATGACTTGTAGAGTGACCCTTTCAAAGCATGGAATATCTTTTGCCCACTGATTTTTCCTAGAATACTGGATTTTTTGAAAGGTGGGGAGGATTATACAAATTCACACTCAAATTACATTTTCTCTGATAGCTCCTCTACATCTTCCTTGGGATGATATTGCTCCAGTCAACTTTGCGCTTCACAGCATCTGAAAAGTCATCCAGTAAAAGGAAACAGTGTCCCTTCCAATACCCATCTGTGCCTGTGTTCTCTATTTAAAGCCCTGCCTCAGGGTTTTAATTCCCTCCACCCTTACTCTCTAGTTCGCCTCAGTGGTCCTGATGTCTCCAGTTATTGCTCAGGGCAGAGCTGATCAACTGCAGGTTCTGTGACTGCAACCAAGAAGCCATTTACAATTCCAACAGCTGTTACTGATTTTGCAGCAGAATCATGGCAAATCTGTGGTTCAAACCCTCCCTCCTTACAAGGAAGGGGGAAACAACAAGAACAGCAAAAAAAAAAAAAAAAAAAAANAAAAAAAAAAAAAAAGAAAAGGGAAGGACCGGGGGAGTGTCATGGATAAAGGGCACAGCCCCGGCCGATAAACATTTTGACTGCGCAAAGCTCGCAGCACAGAGACTATCACACTGTGTTACATCAAGCACCAGGTCCTATCTTATCCAGGTTCCTTCCTTACCAGCAGGCAGCAGAGGAGGGAGAAGTCTGCAGCACACCACAGTATTAAGCCTTATTCTCCTTTTAAAGACCCACGTGCCCTGCAGACCATGGCACAGTGCAGGGTATCACATCTCCATGCAGGTTAATATGCCAACATACAGCACTTCCCGCTTCACTAAGCTACATTCAGCTTTCAGGGATCAAAATGGAATCAGCAGGATTCCCCCATCTATGTTGATCTGTCTACATGGATCTACAGACAGTTTATGGTAATACTTCTGCTGCTAAAATTTGAACTCTACTAAAAACCTGAAGTGGAAAGAAAAATCTGAGTGTTCACAAAACCTATCAGATGCACTCCCTTCCAAGTAGGTTTAAACAATAAGTCTTGGCAAGATTTTCCTCAGGACAGCTATTTTATTTTTGGAAGAAATATGGGATGCTCTGAGGAAGATAGGAGCCTGTCTCTTTGGAAGATAACTAGGTAGTTTGCCCAAAAGACAATGCAGGTGGGTAGAGTAAAACAGCATCTTCAACTCCCTCCCTCTCAAGCAAAATCAGCCTCTATGTCTTAAATGCCCATACTTTAAAGAACCCATTTTGAACCCGAGGCTGCTCGAGGTGCAAGAGAAATTATCAGTTTGTAGACAGAAACGAACCAGTCTTATTCCCTGTAGTGAGTAAAATGGAGTTCGCCAAGGTCATTTAGCAGAAAGTCAGAAGCATAAATAAATTATTTTAGCATCTTGTTTCATGTTTACATGCATCAGCTTTGACCTAACAAATTTTTATCAAAAAAAGGGCAGCAGAAATAAAACAAATGTCCAGGTACAACCTGCTCAACTCAAAACTCCAAAAGTATACTTCTAGTCTTCAGGCTCATAAAAAATATAATTAAATAAAACAGCCTTAACATCAGAATAGTCTCTCAGTCAGCTGTGCTGACTTCAAATGAAGGTTAGTCTGTGCTCTGCAATCTAAAATTATAATGGACAGGTAACACTATTCCCAGCTTTTATTCAGTCCTATTTTACTACTCCAAATATATACTACCTAAATTTGTATACTCTTTAACAGTAGTTAATCTTCAATTAAAATACCTAGAGCAGAAACTAAGATAACTGGTTTAAAAGGTAAAAGCTTATTGACAAAAATGTATTCTTCATATTGCCTTTTTTTTAATTCTGCATATTAAAAATGTCATTTTTATGACTTGAAAAAAATCTTCAGGAATAATGAAGGCTAACAAAAGACTGAAGAGCAGTAATTTAAAAAGCTCCATATGCAGCATCCTGATTACTGTATCAGTCCCATTTCCATAACGAAGGGAGAAGTCACCAAACTGCTGCCTGTCCTTTCTGGTGACAAGGAAAGGCGAAGAGGACAGTGTGCTTTCAAGACATCCTTCAGGCTCTAAGGAAAGAACAAGAAATCTCCTGCAGTACAAGATGTGGGTGTCAGTGTCCAGCACTTTTCTGGAATACGGTAACCCCAGCTTTGGTGGTCCCTGCACATGTACTTAATTTGGAAGCAGCTGGGTTCAAAAGTTTATCCTCCCTTTTTGACCTGCAAAAGGTTTAGTGTGTGGGCGTGCACAAGTGTGTACATCATACCACACAAGCTGAAGATGTGCAGCCACAATATACACAGGGTGAGAGTGTTTATGTGTATGGGTTTGCACACAGAACGTTCTGCGTATTCTTAAATACCAACACATTATCCAGCATACACTGGGATGATGTGCAATGGATGCAGCGTTCAGCCATCCCAAGGCAAACACTGCCAGTCTGCATTTCAAAAAGCTTTGGATTTTTTGGGCATAATTTTGAAAGGACAGATTAATGAAAGAATTTATTAATTGCAATACTGCCTATTTACATATAATAGATTGACCACGCTCCAGAGAAAGTACAACCACCAGTTCTGCAAGACTGGCCAGATTAATGTCACTAGTGTGCCCACCACAGGTACACCCAAGTAATGGATTCAACAGCTAAGGAACTGCCTTCATATTTATAGTGCTTTTCATCACAGATACTGAAATACAAAAGTCTAAGCAAAGCAGGGGTTAAATAACAGAGGCAGGAACACTAGAAAGCACAAGGAGGCTGAGAATCTCTGAGCACAGTAAGTTTATGAGTACCAGTGACAAAAGTACAGTCACAGACTGGTGGAACAGCCACAACTCGGAAGAATGAATGTATTCTCCAGCCAACATCTGAATATTTTCTTGAATTGCTCTAAAGCACTCTACAACTGCAGGCAGAAATCTCTGATCTTGGCACAAAGGATATATTTTTCAACCATTTGTCATTTTACAGCTCAGACACAGAAGCGAGTTATTGCCTATCAGCTGAGCTTCGGCAACAGCGAATATGCTCCTCAGCACATCACATGCACGACAGAACATCTTCACTGGGATTTAAAGAGAGATCCAAGGTTATGAATTTATAGCACATTTGTGATGGGGTTTGAGCACTCAGACAGTCACTATCACTGAGATAACAAACAGTAACTCATTAATCCATGGAAATGTGACAGTACAGTTGAGTGCAGCAGTTTTCTCAGCACTTGTGTTATTTTGAAATCTTGAATCAATTGTTTACAGAAGCTCTTCACTTGTGTTCACAGTAGTAAGTGCTCTACATACCAGTGAATCTTTAATAGTTCCTAACGTGCAGCATGTATGAAATAGTGGTTTCTTTTATTTAAATAATAAAAACCAGCACATAATTAATAAATAGTTCATGATGAGTGGAAAACACAAATTTTCAAACAGAACAAGCACTTTGTGTTTGTTGATAAACTTGTAACTTTCAGTCAGAATTACACAACAGTAACTCTATTACAAACCAGTTCCAAACACAACAAGGGGAAAACACTCTGTATGCAACACAAATCAAGTAAAGTATGTAGGCATAATGGCACAGAAAATAAAAGTTATTTAACAGAAGAGCCCATACATCAGCAACAAACTGGGAATTAAAACACAAGATGGTGCCCCAGGGGGAACACTTAACACAAAGACACTACAGACGGCTAGTCTATCAAGACCAGACTACTTGACCAATGCCAAAAAATGCAAGTTTCCCTTCAGAAGTTCCAGGGACAAAGTGAAAAGTTAATGTTCAGAGCTATTGTGCATTTCAAACTTTCCTGTGACCTAAAAATCTCTCCAGCTTTACAGGGAAATTTCTAGTCGTCAACAAAGATGTTTTATACATGGCTCTAGCACCAGATCTGATCCCCTGAAATGTGAAAAATAAAGGTAAAAGCCCTCCAAGAAAACAGAAATTGTACTTTCATTGTTATACACTAACCATAACATCTGGTGCTAAAGTCAAAGAAAACACTTCCTATTTTTGTTTCAACGCAGTAGTATCCAACTACTTTAAAAAAACCCAAACAAATGAAGTAATAAATAATAACAACTCCAATGTTTTACTACAGCAGACAAATAAAACAAAACTCACAAAGCAACAAGAGAGAAGAATAGGTTCTCCAATGCCATACAAGCCCTTGGTCTGACAGCAAGGGATATCTGAGCTAGCTGCTGTGTGTAGCAGGGATATACATTTATTCTCTCATAAGTAAACTGAATTTATCTGTTTTGTAAGTATAAACTGGGGATAACTCCAGACATTCGGTGGTTGAAATGGGAGTACAGTTGAACCAATAACTGTTGCTCAGAACAACGAAAGCAGAGATACAGGTACACCACCCTTAGAGAAGCCCCCAAACTTCTGTACAACTTGCTCTCAAATTTTTACAGCCCTAATGAACAGACATTTAGATTGGCAATTAAGAAACCCAGGCCTAGGCAGTTTTGGTTCTTTGGCTTCTATCAGTTCACAATATTATTTCACCTCTGTCTCAGCTTCCCCACTTATAAAAACAGGGTTACTAATACTTCAGTTCATTATACAATACCTTGGAATACAGAGTCCTTTTCTAACCTGAAGAAAAGCTACATATTATGTATAGGTTTACAAAGTGTCATTGTTGATGAAACAGCCTGTTCCTTTTAATTCCATGTTTAAACAACTCCGCTGAGGTCTGAAGATGTTGATTTATTTCTGATTTTACAAATTTTAAAAAAGGCTTTCCGTGAAGATGTAATTCATGAGTTTAACATTTCATCAAATATGCTTTTGTTAAGTGTGGTTAAGCAGGCACATTACTCAAGGTCATAAACTTTAAGTCAAATCACAGGCAACTGAGCAGCTCCTGTGCTTTTTCTATGGTCTCTGTGCCTTCACAGAAGGCTAATTATTTTACAACAAAACTTGAGAAGTGTATTTTTCCCCCTGAAGCCATATTTGTTCCTTGTTTCACTGTTTCTGTTTCCAGAGCAGGAACTCTTCTCTGCAGTTCATATTTTCCCATCAGAACTGCAGTGATTGAACCATCCACACAGCAGCAAGAAGAATTATGTCAAAGGTAAATTACATCCTTCAGAAGCACTAACTTTTGAGCAATGTGAAGTTTAAACAACAACAAAAGAAAACACAGATACTGAGTTCCAAAGTCAAATAAGAGTCAGAAGTATCTCTCAACTTGCCTAGGCTGTGGGTCTTTCAAGGTTGCTAATAAGAAAAAGCAACCAAGCAAACAGAAAACCCACAAAACCTCACCACCAGCCATCTAAATTCTTTATATTTTCCAGAAAATTATAGATTTCTGCTACCGTTTCTGTACCTGGACCATCATTATGACTATTTTTTAGTCCATAGTACACTGAGAAAGTAATTACTAGCTAGCTCTATTAATTTCTTTTATTTCCTCCCTTTAGTCTGTTACTTTGCAAAAGAGTCTATAAGAATACCTGCTATACATACATTCAAAATTTCAATATTTTTCTCCAAAATTGTTCACAAGGATGATAAAATCCTGCCACTAGCTCTTTTTTTTTCTTTCTTTCTTTAGGAGCTAGTTGAGAAAAAGTACCTGTGACTATCTGGCAGGACACCAAGAGCAGGACAGTCTGCAAACTTCCTACAGCATCTCAGAAAACAAGTGTGAGTTACGTATGTTATGCATAGACATTTTAATGAAAGAAAGGACAGTCTACTGAACATCTTCCTCAGTATGTGGCAGGAACACAGATGTGTATCAAGTGTTTTGGAATAGGAAAAGTCATGTCACAACATGATCAGAAGGTTTCCGGCAGAAAAAGTGATAAAATCAAAAACTAGTAAGTTGTATTTGCTAAAAATTTGATCTTCTTGTGTCCTTACAACTATAATATGCTAGAAATTATGGGGAATTATTAGATCATCCAGGGAACATCTCAATCTAAGATAGGCTATTTCCTGTAAGTACATTTTTAGTTACCTTACCAGACTATTTTATCAATCTTATTAATTAGATAACCAGTTTTCTTCAGAAGATTAATCCCCAATGGAGAATGAATACACACCTATGGAAGATTTTTTTTTTTTTTTTAAAACTATCAACAGTCAATGGCAACAGGCTGCTGGCTGAGCTGATAACTAACCTGAAATAGAACACACTGCAAAAGCTCCAGAAGATGATCTTACACCAGTGGTAAACCAAAACTCGAGAGTCCTCTCCACTGCAGTGCCATAAACCTGCTGGCAACTTATTTACTCTTTCTAGATCTCTGTTCCACATCTTGCTAGGGGAAAAAACCAGAATAAACTCCACCTGATGCAAAACATGCAAGCACTAGGTGGGGACTACCACTACCAAATGCCAGGGAAAAGGACTTGAAAGAGTTACAACCATTATACTTGTATTCACATAATAGATATAGCAATAAAATTCATATATGAATATATAAAAATTCAAACTGTCCAGCTTCACCCATAATCTTGCTGGACAAGAACTCTGCATATAATGTGCACATTGCTGGAACTCAGTTTTCTGCAAAAAAATCCCATGCCTAAACCTCCTTGCTTGTACTGAGATTGTGCTGAGTTATTTAAGCATATAAGCTGCTCGAATTCGTCTTCACATTGAATTCAATTTACATTCTTCATTCCTATGGCTTTTTCTTTATCAGTGTAACATTTGCAGGAAAACAATCCTGCAAAAGTAAACAGTTTCATAAGCTAAGCAACAAATCAGATGGCTAAGATATCCAGAAAAACATGATTACTGGATCAGCTCCATTTTTAGGACAAGTCCCAAGATGTGCTGACTTAAAAAACAGAAGTCATGGAAATATAGAAACAAAAGTCTCAGGGTATTGTTTTGTACAAAAATAGATATTCCTATTTTTAGAAGAAAAAAAAATAAACCAGCAAATGTATTGCTGAACTGTGAGTGGTCTGGAAAAGGGAGTTCCCTGACTATGAAAGTTGTCAACCTCACCCAAAATAAAGCAAGTGGGGATGGTTGTTTTTAAAAATCTGTTAGGACCAAGTGACCCTCTTAAGGGAGTTAAAGTTTATTTTAGTCTCTTCAGTTGTCCTGAAGCTCCTATTTTATCTTTGTCACTTCTACAGTCAAAGTCTTACACAAGAACCTTTGAACTCAACCTTTAAGTCATTTCCTACCCCAGGCATTTTTCTGAGTATGTCTGAGGGATCAGCAATCACATGCTGGAAAAGGGGTTCCAGCACAGAAAAAGCATCACACCCCAAAAAAACTTGGGATGAGACAAAGAATGCCACAATACAATTCCATGTGTCAGAAGTTTGCTATTCAGGAAACCAGCCTTTGAAAGCAGTGTCCTAATACACAGATGAGCAAATGAAAAAAAGAAACAGCACACTTTCCTTCCAGGTGCCACAACTGTCTCTGGTAAGAGAAAAGGAGAGATCAGTAACTGCACAGGGATACAAAAAGACAGTAATATGTAGTAGTGTTCCAGGTGCTAAAAACATTCACTTTTCAGGGATCTTACACTGCTCTCCCAAGAGCAGCCAAAATGCACACTCTGTCTCAACTCAAGTGTTGAGCAAAAAGCCTGTGCTGAAATTCATGAAACCTCTTCGGACACAACACAGTGAAATCAAATGGCACAGATGCTCAAACTGCAGCTCCATCTTCCTCCAAGCACTACATACAGCATTGCTTTGTATAGCCTTGGCTGCAAGCCCACTGGTTTCCCCACTTAATGCTGAGACACTCTGTAAAGCTTTTGTATTTGTGGAAACACATAGAGGAAGTGCCTAAAAAGTGCCAGTACATGTCTGAAATGCCACCAGCCTGTACCATTTTAAAATCCCATACAGCATTAAGACTGATAATCAAGACACAAATAAAACATACCTAACAAAGCCAATTTAATAAAGAAAATAAATTTATAACTACTGCAATCTTTCTCCTTTCATGATGACCAAATACAGTACAATGGATCAGCTTTCAGCAAGGCTGGGGGAAGGTGAAAGACTCATTGAACAGTTGGTCCCATTTAGTAATACAAAGTTGGAAGGAGGTAAAAGGGTAATAATTTAGTGATGAAGAAACTCCAACGACCTAGAAAAGCATGGCAGTCTCCAGAGATGGGGTTTGCCAAAAGGCTGTTTTAGGGATGGATAGGGCTACAAAGCTGCTATTAAGCTTCAATCCTTAAAATAAGCCCATAAACTCAGAAAATATTTATCTGTAAGGGTGGCAGCCCAATAAAAGTTTTATGAATGTTTTAAAACTGCCCTGTCAAGGGGCTAGCTGCTCAGTCACCTCCCTCCCTCCTGAAAAACAACACAAGCAAGAAAGTAGGTCCATGTGTCAGGTTCCCAAGCAGGAATGACAAGGCAGCCTGAAAAATTGCTCTGCACCTCCTGCATCCCCTCATGAAGTACAAACATCCCTGCTGGGGAAGGGGGCCCTGCCACAGCCCTCCCTCTGCTACCCCAGCAGACAAGCATGTCTATGCCATCACCCACCTACCTCTACACATTTTCTCCAAAATCTATTTCTCCTTTCTGTTACCCACCACACATTNACTAAGGAACACTACACACAATGTGGAAATGCAAACCCAATCTAGTTTTAAAGTTTGATTTGTAAAAGTAGCGTGAACCCAGAGATTGTAAGAACACATGGTTCATGCTGCCCAAATGAATTGGTCACTTAATTTGGCACTGGCTTGGAGATGGACAACAAGGCAAGTGTAAAGAAGAAAGAAAAGTCCACTTTGGACTTTAAAGTGTCCCATTTTATTCTAACACCTAAAGCTTAAGAGAAAAATCAAGCAGAAGTAAAGCAGACAAAAAGACTGACTTCAAAGAACATAAAATTCATTTATGAAACTCCGTGTGAAACCTGGAACTGCCAAAGAGAAGAGTGGTACTGCTTCTGCCTCCGGACACACATTTTTTCCTTTCCTATTCCCAACCATCACCAAATCTCAAACTCCATACAAAGCCCGGCCAAAGGAAGCTTTGCATCTTCCTCAATAGCAAGGGGAGGAAAAATCAGAGGCAGCCAAAATCAAAATGTGATGGAAGATGAGAACAAGGAATGAGAAACTATTTGCACCCAAACAGACTCTCACCACTCACATGCAGAATTGCTGTGACAATAATTAGGTCCAATCCAAAACAGTTCTCAGAAAAATCAACTTCGGTTTGTTCATACTCATCCCTCTCTTCCTAAGCAGTACCATCCTAGGGGGTTTCTTCCATTTCTTTTTCAAGTATAACACTTGCAGACTTAAAACCAATACAAGTCCCACAAAGAGGAATAACCCAAACCTCTGTGTCAGAATAGAGCCACCCACTTGAGGCTGAGGGTCTGACACACACATGCAATGGAGCTGAAGGTGCAGATGTGAGGCTGTGGCCAGCCCAGGGATGGTTGGCAAGGCAGATGTTTCCTGTCACCAGTGTATGTTTGCGTTGTTACAGACTTTTATTTTTTTTAATGTATTGTGTTACTCCATCTATCTTTGTGAATTGTCCATCTTGTAAAATTCTAATTATGTTATTTTCTTCTTGTTATCTGCATTATCTAAAATTATTTATACTATTGTAACCTTCATTTCAAACACTGGCTATAAACATTGTTACAACAGTTATTAGGTTGGGATTCGCACACATACACACACAGAGATGAATAATTTACTTTACAACTGCTCTAAAATGCTTGAACATGATTTTGTTTCCCTAACATGCTACTCTACCAAAAAAGAAAAAAAAAAAAAAGAAAAAAGAAAAAAAAAGACTAGAGGGACAAGATGTAATCTGTTTTCCCCTGGGATCTCAAAGTAGCAGCTTTCCTGAAGATGGTACAACATTGTCCTGTATTTGAAGCCTTGTTGGCCGCTTCTTTCTGGAGGAGCGGAGCAGTTGCTGAGCCAGAGTTTGGCAGGAGTAAGTGCTCTGTTAGATTAAGTTTCAGCATAATGTTCTTGATAGGAATCAGAGCACCATCCCGAAAGTGCAGCGGGAGGGTAAAACGCCAGCCATCAAGATGGATGGTTTGTTTTTATTTTTATAGAGATTTTCTAAACCTCAACTTTCACCTCTTAGCCCCCTCCCCCTCCTGTTCTCAGTCACCTCCAATAGCCCATCTGTCCGCTTCATTTAATAGAAACCTATATTTCCTAGCTAATGGATGCATTTGGCTAAGAAGATAATCTCTTTGTGTTCGCTCCAGTTGTCACATTCCTGTTATCATATTAATACTGATTAAATACGAAACCCAACATTTAAGTCAGACCCCACACATTATTTAAAAGCGACAAGACATTCATATTTGGCACTTTGAAAACTCAGTCAGCATGGAAGTGGCCTCCCACTATGAACACCTTTCAGCTGGGATGCCACCCATATGGATCTGTACAGGACAGGATATTTTAAGAGCATCATCCTACTTGTGACCACCACATAAAGGTCAGTTTCCTGAAAAGCTCTAGGACTGGCACAAACTGATCCCAAGAAAACGGTGACATTGCAGGTCAAGCAGCAGAGCACTGGGGGTCCCAAGACAGGAAAGGTCATTACAGAACTCTGCCCTCTCAGAAATGTCCAGTGGCAATTCACAGCTCACATTTGTGCCTCAGTTTCCCCATCTGTATGTGAGGATATTTCACAAGCCATGCTGTAGGTGTTCAGGCAGTTTACTAATGTCTGTTTGGGTCTCCATGGTTACAGACTGGAGGTGCTGCAGAAAAATGAAGTAGGAATAGCCAGACATCAAATCAGCAAAAACTAATTCAACAAATTCTGGGATTTAAGCCAACTTCATAACATGTCACATTTTAAAAGCAGCCAGTCACACACGTGATAAAGCACACTTCTAACCCTGAGCAAAGCCATCCTCAAATTCCAGAACAACTCCACTGGTCAGAATTATACTGCAATAAGACCAGATGAAACTGCACCATTACTTTCTCACCTCTCATGTGACCATCACCAGGCTTTGTGGAGGAGGAAAACTGGGACGTGATAGCTACGGAAATGCACCTCATGAGATGCATGCTTTAACTCCCCGTATTGTTCAATGCGTAACCATCACTAATTTTTAAATAAAAAAATACCATGGCTACTTATTTATTCAGGGTTTATTCTATTCAATTTAGTGGACAACCACTGCCAACTCAATAGAAGCACAAATTAGTAGGACTTAACCTCAAAGTTCTGATGAAATCATTCATGTATGTCACTTATTTTCTCAGAACTGCAATTCAGTAAGAGCCTGAGTTTTTTGTTCTAGTAATCCTTGTGTGCAAATACCAAGTCTGAGAGTGGAAGCACAGCAGTTACACACCACACGTGCAAATTATTTATGAGTTTCTGAAGACAGACTCAGTGTTCCAACTGCTCTGATTGCATCCACCTTTCCTAGAGACTCTGTACAAGCTGCACACTCCGCTCAGCCAGTACCTTTCCTAAAAGGCGATGCGACACCTCCTGAGCAACTCTGGAGCAGATGAGGTTATACCATGGTCAGGAAAGCTCCCTGGGGATGTCAAGAAGGCTACCCTAACCTTCTGAGATCCGTATAAACAAACAACTGAACATGGAGAGCCTTGAACCGAGGGACTGCTGTTTACCTAACCCCTGAACTGCAAAAGACATCAATCCCTGCCTTATTAAAGAAATGCATACGCTAGCCAGGCATGCCTGCTTGATCAGCTCTCTCCCATTCACAGCTTCTCCGGGGTCGGAGGAAGTTCCAACAGGTCCTGTTCCATAAATAAAATCCTTCTGGCTGACGATAACTAAATTGTATTAAGACTGGCTCAGACAGCTTCAATTAGAAATAATCAGCAGGGGTGGACTGATATACCCTCCAATTTGCTTACAGCTGGTCTTTTCCCCCTTTTCCTCCCCAGACCAGTTCTAACTACCTGGTTCAATGAAAGTAGCAGTGAACCCATAACATGCTTCTGCTTGTTATATATGTAATCCACATGTATCTGTGTCCTGATATCAAAACCTAATATCCAATATAAGCGTAAAAGCTTTAAATCAACAGGTTTTTAGCAGAAGATTCCCAACCATCAGCAAGCAAAACCAGGAAAACTTCAGAGTCTGAGTAACACATAACCCTTCCCCCCGCCATGTTTACAAGATTTCTCTTGCTTCTTAACCTGCCAAAAAGCAATCATTTGTGTATAGTACAAATCCATCCTTTCTTTATGAAGATTAGAGAAAATAAGGTTATTCAACCAAACTCATTTGCAAAACTCTACAGCACATTCTTACAAGTATCAGTATTTATTAGAGCTCAAAATCTTACAGAAAAAAGACATTTAAAATCTGTTGTTAGTCTACCTATAATTTTTTCCAAATGTCAAACTAATTTTTTCCTATGATCATAAGAAATTAGTTCTAAAAGACAACCACTCCTGCTTTTGCTTCAGCATACATTTACTCTGAAACATAATTGTATATTTAAGAGTAAATACTAGTGAATTTCACAATGATCAACTGGACAGAAATAGTCAAGTTATTATATTTTCACAGATGTGAGAAATTAATTTGATTTTTCATAGGAATAAATTGCCAAATATTAGAAGATAAACATATTTTAGTATTTTCTTAAAAACTTTTATTTCTATTTGACCTTCATATGGCTTAGTCAATGGAAAAAAATTCTTAAAAAGACTCAACCTCTCTTAAAAGGAAGAGACACTCAACACAGAGCCTGGGTTAATAAACCCCAGCTTAAACTTCACTTCAAGCAAAAAACAAAAATCACTGATCATTTATTAATAAGTCAATCTTGCTTTGAATGTGCACAATTTCAAAATAGAAAAATAAAACCTACAACTAAATCCAATTACATTATGTCCTCAAACCACTTACTTAAGATAATAACAAGGAAAACACAAAGAAAAACTAGGGGAAAGAGTCAGGGATTGGGGAAGCAGGCATCAATTTCCACATGAACTCCAGAGGGACTATAATCTTTGTACATCTTCTGAGGAGGTACTTGTGAGAACAGTGGATTGTAATGAGCCATGAAAAGAAAATCCCCGGTTCATGATATAGAGTCTGCTCTCTTGTCAGCAGGAACTTGCATTCTTTAGCACATTTTCAGTCCTCAAAAAAGTCTTCTTTCTCTCATGCCTGTAGTGTTACCTGGCAAACACTGCTTGGCACAGCCCATGTTACTATTGTGCTGGCTTGAAAAGATAATTCATTGCAATCATAAAGAAAACAAATGTATATTCTTCGTGCTGTATTCACATTTTAATACCAATCCTGATGAGCTGATACTTTAGGAAGGCACAGGCAAACAGTCCCTTGCCTAACACACCCAGATATCAACTGGTCAGACTAGGAAGAGAGGATGTTGTTCTTTCACAGATGGAAAAATGAGAAGGTAAACAAATATATTCAGGAGCAAATACACACCTGGCAGCAAACCCATGTACTGGGTTAAAATCCTCAGGTGCACAGCAAAAGGTTGCACCATATAAACAAATGTTCTTCATTTACATACGATGACATATTTGAGAGTGAAGCAACAAAGTAATCGAAGGGATGGTACAGGTCCATTGTCCCAGTTCAGGTTTCTGTAGTTAATATATTTACCTTATAAAAAAAAAAAAATCTAAGAAGCATCTAAGGCTGCTCAGGGTTGTGTGGGCAAGGACAGCTGGCAGAGGAAGGGGCTGCAGGATTAAGAAAAGGCAAATAGAGAGGGAATTGAACAGGGAGGGGAGAATAGAGACAGATGGGGTAAAACGTAAGAAAAATTAAACTGGGTAACTCATCCGTTGTAACAGGAAAGAACAGGTTCTCTGAATTACCAAATTGTCTTGATTTCCTAATCTGTAATAGCTGAGGTGATGCAGACAATTGAGGGCTCAGATGTTTAAAAAAAAAAAAATTATTATAAACCATGTAGCACAAAAGCATGCAATATGCAATTCCTGTGACTGAAGTTACAACCTCAGGTATTACAGGAAAGACTTCTCTAAGCAGGATGATGGTCTTCTCTACTTCACCTATAACTTTTATTCCAGGTATTAAGTACTTTTAAAAATATTTTCTGCAGCTCTTTTTTTAAATGTAGTAATACTGTAGCTACGGGCAGGAAATGCTTTTGTTGCTTATGTATAACGTTATACAAAATCATGTTACAGCAGAGCCCCCCCTATCAAAACAGGTCTATTGAAGCTCCAGTTATTTCCTATTCTTTATTAAACACTCAAATCCCTTTGTGAAAACACAAACCAAAGGCTGCTTTACAGAGACTTCCTTGAAATCAATGCCCACTATTAAGAACAACTATTTTTTTGTCCCCAAACTCAAAACATGGATCAGCCTCTCAAGGTTAACGTCCTTGTCACACGACAGTTCTCATCCACTAAGCACTGGCCACTGTTGAGAGTCAATACTTCAAATAGCCTACAATTTGCAAACCACAAAGCTCTATGCCTCCAGGAAGCCCCCATGGTGTATGTTTTTACTCAGACTTCAAAAAGCTATCAGAACAAACACTGGTGGAAAGGGAAGGTGAAAGGCCCAGGGGATGAACGATCAAAATCAAGTAAATGAGCACAAACAGTTTACAGAAAGTGAGAGAAATTCCATTGCAAGAGGGCAATCTGAATGCGTTAGCAACCCATTGTGAAGACTTTTAATAAGATCAAAGTTACATTAAAGGCTTAAAATCTAAGTATTTTCCACCCAAATACTGCAAAACCATGAGTGAGAACTGTAACATCCAAAAACAGTAGCATCCTGTTTTGCATGCAAGAAATCAGAAATAAAGATGAGAAACTAATTTCTTCTTTGGTATTGCATAAACAAACTACTGACCTGGGAACATGACCTAGATTACATGGCTTCCACCTCCTTGCTCTACATGAACAAGAGGACTCTTAGAGAAGGCTGCCCACTACACGGAGGACAGAGTGAGTTCATCCTGAACAGGTCACTGAAATCCTTGCTCCACCTGTGCACAGAGTAGTTCAGTCATCTCTCCCCCAAAAAAGTAACCCTTCAAAGTAAAATTGCAACTTAAACATCTAAAGAAGCAATTATAAATCAGGTAAATCCCTTGCTTTTTTTTTTTGAGAATTTAATATTCATTTCAAAAAGTACCGTGTTTGGGCAGTTCAGTCCCATACCTGAATCCACAGGGATCCTCTGAATCCCTCACATTTAGCCATACTGACATCAACCAAGTCTTCAGCAAGAAAAATTACCTTTTCTTCTCAGAAGAACAATGCTCAATTGAGCAGCAGTAACCAACAAATTTTTGTGACATCTATATTTTGTTACTCTTCAGAATAAACTGTACTTTTCCCCTTTAGTACTTTTTCCAAGGGACACACTGAAGCACCCCAAACCTGCAGAGCCAAATATACTAGAATTCCAAAAAAGATATTCCTATTCATTCTAGGAGATACAAGGCATTACTGAATTATGATCTTTTTGATGCCCTACAGTTGCTCAGCCAAACTCTACAGACACATAATAACCACTGTTAGCTATATTCTTTCTCAAGAGAAAAATGCTTTCACACTTGAAATTACAGCAAGAGTGTATTGAATTTGCAAAATGAAACACCTAAAAGGGACAACAAAAAACCCAAACAAAAGGTAGCACATGCATCCTTGTGTGCAGGATCTGTGGTACACTAAATTTCATGAAAGTAGGAGTAATGGTGTTGTTTCATGCCATGTTCTTCTAATCCAAATTGTTTGCAATTTCAGGAGCACAAACCCAGTGAAATCAAAATTAAATGCAGAACTTGATCTTTAAGGTACAGGATCTTTTGCTTGTAGTGATTTTTAGCAATGCACCTCCAGTTACAAAAATGACAATGCAGCAGAAATTTCAAAACTTGAATATAGTTCTACTTTACAATTGTGTGTTTATGGAACTTTACAGACATCAAGTATGCAAAACAGTAGGATTGCTTTACCAGCAGAAATAAACTTGTTCATTTCCTCATTTTGAATATTTAATTTTGTCACCCGCCAACTTGTGTTTTTTTGTTTGTCTGTTTGTTTTTCCTTTTTTCCTTACAAAAGGTAACCTTCAGTAAAGGAACCCTACTGAACAAAGGATTTCCTAAGCATGAGAGGCAAGAGTCAGGCTAGCCTGACAGGGCAGTTTACATAACAGGAGTATGGAGCCAAGAGGCATTAGATAATTTGGAAATGGTCACCAAGTAAGTTAGTGGTGACGTGATGGCAAATATGAGCACAGAACACAGCAGCCTCTTGGCCACATCCACTGCAGACATGTCCTGCCAGTGAGCTGCACTGTGCAATAAATATGGTCCAAGAGCTTACAGCTGCTGTTGTAATTATTCCAAATTCAGCAAAAGTAACAGCCCTAAATATGCAAGATGCTTCTTTTCTCCCAGGGAATGCAACTTTCCACAGTAACTACATCCCCCCCAAAATAACAAAGCCTGGATTAACTGGAAAGACTTATGACCACAAGAGACTCTACACAGAAGTAAGGTTATTATACACAGCAGCACTTCCAGCTCTCAGTTTTACCACAAATCTCTAGATAAGTGCACCTCTTTCGAAATCCCATATCCTAAACACATGCAACCAAGTGCAAATCTCAGTTTCTTTAATTTATGTATCTAGCTCTTGTGGCTTAGGAGAATCTTATATATATATGACCTGAGTTTATCTAAGGAAAGAAACAATCTTTATAGACTTTCTTTTTTTTTTAATGAAAGGAAAATCATTCTTTGAGGGCTTACTACCTTGAGTACTTTGGACAGCTGACTACCAATGTCAATGCCAACTGAAACAACAACTGTTCAGTTTCAAAATACTTGTAAAAACCCACAGTCATCCCCCAAGCTCTCCCCACACGATCAGATCCACATTTTATCCTCAAATTAAGATAAACAAATTCTATTATAGCATCTTTCTATTTTGCAACAGGGATTTGAAACTTAACTTTAGGATAACTGGTAGAGCAATTGCTGTTCTTGGAGGTAAAAAAGGAAACTTAATTAGAATGCACTTGAAGCAGATTATTTTGGCAGCTCAGTTCCCAACAGCCTCCATCTACAGAGGGCAATCTCAAGCACAGAGCTAGACTTGATTCCCCTTCAGCCCTTCCTCTTTCAAGAGCTCACAATATAACAACACTAGAACATCCACAGGTCAGAGAAATCCCCTCCACCTTGCAAGTTGCTACAGCAGCTTGAAAATGCGGGTAGAAATACCTGAGGGCAAAATAAGCTGGTACACAACTTCAGAGATCAAGGAAGATGGGCAGGGGGGACAGCAGCAGTAGCAAACTGGAATAAAGAACAGGAGTAAATGGGAGAGAGGTAAGAGCATTAGCAGAAACTTAGTCAAAGTGACTCAGCTTGACAGAGACTGGAAGCTAATATTAAGAAAAGCATATGTATGTAAGTGATTGACAGGTTGTGGTTGGTTTGGGTTTTTTTTGTTGTGGTGGTTTTTTTGTTTGGTTTTTTTTGTTTTTTCCTTTCCCAAGTGGAAAGAGTCTGTAGAAGTAAAGATAGCCTATGGTCAAACAAAACCCATCTCTGGAATTCTTTTTATTTTCTTAATGGGACTTTTTTCCATAAATAGCACAAATAATTGATTTCATATTTACAGCAGGACTCCAGTGAAGTGCAAAAAATGAAGGAATTAATTACGCACTGAGGAGAAAAACAGAACTCAGTACAGGACATTACCCAAAGCCACCACAGTTTTTGTGTGTGCCAGAGTGGGGAATATGCAATCACTTAACTGGACCTGGTATCAGAACACATCTTACAAGGGAGAGATAATTATGATATTCTTTTTGATATTCTAAAGTTTTAAATGCTTAATGTCACCACCATAATACTCGTCTTTTCAAAGCAATCTTCTTTATAGATTGAGGCAGGACCTACATCCTTACTGTTTTCCACGTGCAAACAAAAAGTTCAGAAAAACACGCTCTACAGAGTAGAATAGAAATAACAAACTAAACATGAACACAATAACCAGCAAAGCCCAGAGTGAAAGCTCAGTTTGCTTTGAGACTCAGCTCACACTTGCGCAAGTGAAAGGTGCTTTGCTGCTCAGGGTAGCAAAAAGGGGTCAGTACACATTGTTCTTCACCACCATCAAAGGACTGGTTAGAGAGCAATAGGACTTCTGCCTGAAGGCCACTCATAGCCCATCCTTCAAAGGGTGTGTGATGGTCACTGGTGTACTGTCATGAGTAGGAAAGAAATACTGATTATACATCATATGGTGTAGAACCAGCAATGGTCCTTCCATTGCATTAATGACACTTCCATGAAGCTCCTCTTGCACAAGAATAAAAAGGGTGGGTAGAAGTAAAATAAAAGGCTCCATTTCATTCTTTTCAATTACCCAGAAGATCATTGTGGTAGCCTACACTGTACCCAACAAAAGGGCTTACACAGGAGCTGGACCTTTTTCTCTTCCACAGAAGCACTGAAATCTTGCTATATCACCTGATGCCCAATAATTCCCTCTTCCATGTCTGCTTGATCCCAGAAGAACAACCTGCTGGATGGACACTCCAACAGAAACTTCAGCTCCAGAGAACAGTCTTAGCCTGCCCTGAGCACAGCATCTGCTGTAGCATGCAATGACCATCTGCCTCTGAAACAGATCTTCAATGAACACATCACCCCTCCAGAGCTCTGAGTTTACAGACTTTATCCTGCAATTCTGCCATTACAGCCAAGACCAGGATCTCCCAATACTAATGTGAATGAGGCAGACAGCCAGTTAGTAAGTTAACACTTCCTTGACTTCTGTTTTCATTCCGAAGGAATGTGCACAAATCTTGACTTTGATTCCACAAGAACACTCTAAGGTCAATAAATCTGGATATTCTGCTCCAGAGGTCAATATGGGCTTATGGGATGCCACCACTTAAAAGGTAGGGATTGATTCCTTCAAGCCAACCTTTCTGTGTAAATGCAGTACAAATTCCCAGTTCCTATGTGGTCACCAGGACTTCCACATTACTACAGTTTAATCTGCTCAAGAGGGGATCATAAAAGGAAGTGATGCCTCCCTGGCAACAATCCTCTCCCAGTCTCTGTCCATACGACACCAGCCAACTTTCACAAAAAGGAGAGAAGGAGATTTATGCTTGAAGTACCCCTCAAGGATTTTAGGTTTTGTTTGTTTTAGAGGGTTGGGGGAAAGAGACTGTGAAAGAACAAGCAGAGCTAATCTCCAGCTTTTAAATAAAACACAACTACACAGATTTCTTTGCCCTTGGGCTTTTGTTTTTCCTCTTGACTGAAATCCTGCTCAGCCTCACCTGACACTGACAGGGATGGCAACCCACCAGACCCTTGCAGCCAACAGTATTTTTATTTTCTTTTATTAAAACAGGAGCCAGGCTGGGAAAACAAGGACATTAAATGTGCCTAAATTCCATTTGGCCTAAGAGAAGATTATCCTATTCTAATGCAACACAAGCAAAGAATTCCAAATGTCAAGATCTCCCACAAAAAAGTATGCTGCTTAGTGACAGGATGTTTAATTATTCTCAGTGCAATGAAAAGGTTTAGACTGCCCCATTCCTGCTGATGTCAGTAAGCAGTGCCCTCCAAACTACAAAACTGGGAATATGACATTTATCTACAGTCAACCATTTAAAGCTTGTCTCCTACAGTTGTTAAAAAAAAACCCCAAACCCCTTAAAGTAATATTCCACAAATGCTACATTGGTGTGTTGTGACCTACCTGAACAAAGTGAGATACACCTTGAATAATAAAAAAAATAAAATATGCAAAAATACAATTCAGATAGTTCTTAAGGGGGAAGTTACCAATGTGTGATACACAAAGAGCCAATGTGATACATAAGTTATTTTACTGTTTCATTTTTCTGTCTTTGCGTAACTTTAATCTCCCTCATGCTATTTAACCTCTAGTTGACCTGTTTGCTTAAGTGAAGGGTTAAAAAATACTTAAAAAAAATTTGAACCCTACTTTTAAATTCTCAATTTTTAACTGGAACTGAAATTATGCTGAGCAGTGCTGTTATGTCCATCTCTTACATCAATGCTTTCCCACTATGTCGTTAACTAATTTGCAAGCCAGTGTGGGATCTCATCCAATGAAAAGTGGCAAAATATAAAAACACCCAGGATGCGCCATTTCCACAATTCCCCAAGAAAGAAACACACATGCACCATTTCCAGCCTTAGTTTCACACTTAAGAATATGAGGGATTCTCAAGAATAAGGCACATTCCTTAATTCTCACCACTTTATGTCATCTTATACCAACACACAGCATATCCCAAGTTAGGGAGCACATCCATGCTATTACTTCAGCGCAGGCTTTTAAGGCACATTCAATCCCTCTGCCATGACAAGCAGGAGAAACACTGAGACAGACTTGTTCTCTCATACACAAGAAAGTCTTATAAATGCAAAGCAAAAAGTTACTGGCAACAAAAGACAAGGTCACAAACAAGTTCATCTTCACCTGTTCCAAGAAACTTAAAACTACTGTTATCCTGTATGGGTAAAAAGAACAGCAAAGCCAAAAAGCTTGTCTTCCAATATTCTCATTTGTATCTCTCTTATAAAAAATGTGTCCTTTATTACATTCAAATTTGCCCAATTGAGAAATGTGTTCAGTTCTTACGAGTGTTAGATATGCACTGCTTCTTTCACATTAAGAAATAAGGTAGCTTTTAACTCTAGTCATGTATAACAATTTTTAGTCAAAAAGAGGTTGCAGTCAAACACACTGCAGTGCCTCAGAAAGGATGAACACTTCACTAGCAGTTAGACAGTAAAGACAGACAGGAAAGTGAACCATGCCTGACATATCACATATGCTCCAATCAGATTTAAAAAGATGCTACATTTTACAATGTAGCACAATAATCAAGCACAATAATCAAGCACAAGACAAATGCAATGTGCCCAAACCAATGAAATGGGCATATCTAGAATCAGTCTCTCAAAAGATATCATGATTTTACAAACCAAGTAGAGTTTTACAGGGTCAATTCTAGGGTGAGAGACAGTTACACAAAATCTACAATGAGCACTAAGTTATTCAAGTGATTCACTGAACTTTCCTCTGAGTTCCTCATCAACTGGCATGACATTCCTTGGTGCAAGGCATGTTGAAATAAGCATTTTCTAAAGCCTGTCACTTTTAGCTTTTATATTCTTTAGAATAAGACACTTAAACATACAGTTCCTGCCTCTCCAAACTTGTTCTTGAACAATACTTTTCACTCAGTTACCTTATGCAGTGTTCCATTTACAACTAAAGCAGCTGCCATGCATCACCCACCTTGGCCAACAGCACCTCCATCAGTAGCTCCCACCCTCAGCCACACACACACACGCAAATGACTTTAAAAGCAGTGTAGTTTAAATTGCCTTTCAAATCCTGTTTGTTTTTTAAGCAGCTTGTTAAATTAGGTAAAACTCTCTTGTGATTTAGAGATCATGTCCTCCTTTTATGCATTTGATCACATGACAAGTCTGGAAAGGAAGCATCATCCTGTCAATTAACAGGCCTTGAAACTCTGTCCTCACTTAAAGCATGAACAGCTGCACAACCAAGTCCTACAGAAAAGCAGATCTGCCAGCAAATACTTGAAAAAAAATACCTCCAAAAAATAGATGCTGCTGTAAAATTCTAGAAAGTAGGTTATACCTCGCCCTTTAAGCAACAAAAGCATGCCTGGACACAAAACTAGAAGTGAGATGAAAGTACATTGTTCTTCCAGTCACCATGCTGCTGCTGCCTGTCTGTTTTACCCTGACACCGGCACTAGCAAACATCCAGGCAAACTGCACACGACTGTTCTCAACATGGAATACATCATCTTCCTCTGCAAAGAGGATTTGGCATAGCAAGAAATCTCTGCTAAATAACATCTCTCAATAGTCAAGCTACACTTTGCTTTATTTCATGCTATTAGCTTTGCTTCCACCTCTTTGGACCACCCTAAGGGACTCTTCTCCGTTATGTTTTTCAAATACTTGCAGATAATCATATCTCCCACTTAGACATCATTTAGCCAAGTTTCAAGCATTTCTTTTCATCTTCTTTCCCTCATAAATCAATCCTTTCAGTGTCTCCAGCATTCTTTCTGCTCTTCCCTGAATTTCTTCCAAACTACTGACATCTTTCAGCAACTAAAGAACTTCCAATTGCATGCTGTACTCTAGATGTGTTTTTTTGTACTCTACAGGAAGATAATTAAGCCTTTTCAAGAAATATTAATGCTCCAAGCCTGGAATAAATCTAAATCAGAGATTACATTATTTTGGGTTTTTCCAGAATGGATAGTAATTATCCCCATTTCACAGAGCAGAAGAGCAGAGAGAAGTATCTTAATGCTGCACACAAGCAGTGCCAGAATAAGAAACAGATCCACGTTCTGCCATTCCCGGTTGTGGTCTGCCAAGTTTCAGCCCACAAGACAACTTAAGACAATGTTCCCAGGCTGTGATCTACAGGCAAACACAAGTCATTTCCAAGTGAGTATGGAACAACACTTGGGGAGCCCAACAATGTGAGTGGGCACAGTGCTGGAGGCTGTTTGCACCAGTGTGACCATGCAACACCCTGCAACCTGCATGGTCTGTAATTACCTTCAGTAGTCAGGACACAAATCTCTGATATACCTACTTGGTTTTTATTGCTATATAGAGGTTTGTTTCTAAAACCAGGTGTCAGCTATCATCAGGTTAACTACCCAAACCAGCAACTCAATTCCAGAGGTTAAGACTGGTTTTAAATGAGAGGACTGACTGACTGCCAGGCTGAGGCAGTATAAAGCAGTTTTCAACTTGGGCATTTCCTTCCCTTCCCTCACACTCCATAATACATTTGTGAAGGAATCATGGAGAAATAACTTCAGAAAAATTAAAAAGAGATCTTCATGAAATAAATCTGTAAGAGACTGTATGAAGGAAAGCAAGGATGAAGACTGGGGGGGAAGGGAGAGAAAAGCCTGATCAGTTCAATTTAAAAAAAAGCAAAACCACCAAAACCCCACAAACAGGATGTAGACACATTAAAAAAGCAACACTGATCTAACAAAGGAATGTGAACTGCAGTTGACTTAAACAGCATCACAGCAATAGTCCTTCCCCTACACATAGATCTCTGAAACTCTTAAAGCCATGGGGTTTTAGGCTCTTCCAAATTCTGTGCTGCTTTCCCATTGCTTGATACTCTTTGCTTAAGCTAATTTAACTTACTGCTTTTTCTTTCCAGACAACAAGAGTACCCAAGTTTGACCCAGACTAAAGGAAAGCAAACTAAGTTGTATTATTCTGCCTACTTTAGAGAGGTATTAAATTCTAACATTCTGGTACATATTCTTCTCATTGAAAGAACAAACTATAAAGGGTCCTCTGTTTCAAGGCCTCCTGTTAAGCATCAGAAGAGTGTAACCAAGATTAGATAATGAACACCTCTGTGAAAGGTATCATTTCTTCCCACAAACTCAATCTACAGTGCTAAATGCCATTCTCTAAGTCTACATACAATTTTCTTAAATGTAACTGCTGGTTCACAATTACAGTTCCTGCTTACTCCTCAATAGTGGCAAAGACTACTTATGAGGTTTCTCCCTGTCCCTGGAAGAACCATTTTTGCCATCCAAAATGTGGAAATGGCAATGTAAATGCCATACTCCTGTTCTTCTCGTTCAAACTTTTGCCTCCAGGAGAGTAAAACTACTAAGAACATTACATTTTTAAGCAAGACATTATCTTGATTTTCAGCATTAAGGCCATTTACACATCATTTCACCACCTACCTAAAGGTACCTATCTCAGTGAACCCTTACAAGTGTTTCTATGCTAGAAAACTAAAAGCACACAAGTATCTGGTTATGGTTACTTTAAGTATGCACTGTGCTTAGTAATGAGGGTCTCAGACCTATTTGCAAAATCTAGTATTTGGTGACAAAACTAGAATTACAGCTAGGATAGAATACAGATTTTTTTTGTCTAGTCAGAAATTCTTATCTTGTGATAGGAAGAAGAAAGGAAACTTCCAGAAGCTCAAAATTCATGTAGTTGCATCATGCCCCAAGCTAAATGGAAAAACACTCCCTCTTCAGCAAGGAATCAGGAAACTTTACCTTTCTCTGTAGATCAATTGCTATGTGATTGTTTGCTGTCATAGAATATTAGGATTTCTTTCCTGCACTTGTATAACAGAAGTAATCTCACTCATCTCTCTAAAGAGGGCGGGGGATTAACTCGTGACAAATAGGCTGAAGACACTGCAGAAATACAAAAAGTACTCCCAGTATCGATAAAACCTTATCCCACAATCTGAGTAAAACGCAGCACCTATTACTGCCTTTTGAAAAGGCTCAGAACTACTCTCCTGCCTTAAAAGAAGGAGGAGAAAAACCCAGTAATGACACTTATAAACTCTAGCACCCATCATTTCCCATGCTCTAACCTCTAAGGAGGCATAAATCCTTCCTGTAATTCACCAAGGATAAAAAATACAGTCACATACAATATCATAAAACCAGGAGACACAAGCAATAAAAAAAGCCTCTCAAGATGTCCAAAAAGCCATTTATCAAGCAGTTTTTGCTTGAGGCAAGTTAGGTAATAACATGCAGAACAGAGCCAATTTAAGGAACTCACATCCAATATACTATATTTAATAAGTAGCTACAGGTAAAAATGATTGCAGGTTTGCTTTCCTTTATTTGTTCAGAGGGCTCTGGTGCAAATCATACATACATTAAGAGAAGAGAGATTATCACAAACCTTTCTGGGCACAGCATGAGTTCTATGTTACTGCCACTTAACAAGAAGTCATTTTGAGACCCGAGTTTGTTGACTCAGGAGATGGGGCTTCAGGCCATTCAGTCTCACAATATAAGTCACAGCTACCATCATTTAATTAGGAGAGGTACCACCGGATCAGTGGTCCAACTGGGTATGAGCAGATTTCAAAACTTCAGGAGAGTACTGGTATCATTTTCACTTGCAACATGGAAAGATCAGCTACACTTGACATAGATTTGAATCTGTTAACTGATAAGCACATACCTGGAATTCGGATTTTAAATTTACCACTTTGTCCAAACCCACCATCTATTATTCCATCTTCTCCTGTAGACAGTTTCACTTTCAGACCCACAAAAATCTGGATGTTTGTTTCCTTTTTAAACAACGAACGACCGATCACACTGTAGTCATCCATCACCTGCAAGAGAAATAGGGATTCATAAATCTACACTCTAAAGTGACAAGAAATTATCTGTCAAACGCTCCAAGTTTGGTGACTTCTACCACCCTTTAAAAACCATTGACCCCCACATGAACAAAACTCTAGACAAGTCATCTAAACTGTTGAGTTTAAGGCAATTTGTGTCTAAAACCATAGAAGACTCTCCAAGTTAACATATTTCTGCTTTTACCTCTTTTCTCAAAACAGGAAGAACAAAACATGCTGTAAAGACCAGTTAATTAAAATTTTTCTTCTGTTTTGAAACCTTTCCACAAAAGTCACTTAAGTACCAATGCTCACAAAAAGTTTATTCCATTACTTATCCTACAGCTAAGAACATTATCACCTACATAAACATTCTTTCTCTTAGCTCCAGACCTGCACTCCAATAGCTACACTTCCAAAGAAATGACAGTTTCTAAATAGAGCCTTTTAAATATTCACCTTTACATACATATTGATTTGTTAAACTAAAAGCCTTATGACCATTGTATCCAATTTTAATTTCAAGGTTTGTAACCCAGTGGGAAGAACCATTCCAAGTTGAATTCTTAATTAAGCTATCAGGAACAAGAGGCAGCAATGTTGGTGGGTAAGGCAAGATAAACAACCCTCCCTTAGGCATTATAAAGTATAAGGTGCAGTCAAGTGAGCCTAATCCTGTAGGTGTGAATATCCTTGTATACCTAAAGCCCAGAGTTAACTCTACCTTGTAGACATGGAAAGAACATTTATTTATCGGAAGAAATATGGGGATATTACTTAAATCTTTCCAAGATTATTTTCTGTGGTAAAAGTTACAGCTCTTCTTCATATCTTAGGAGCCATTTTCAGCTACACCTAAGGGTTTCAAAGACCAAAGTGACTTAGAACAGTGAATAATTATAATCAGTTTTGAACACTCTCCTTTGTTCAGTTTAAACAGTGACTCACAGTATTGCTGATTTATTAAGCAACTATCCTTCCCTGAAGCCTCCTCCATAAACCACAATGCATATACAGACTCAAATCCCTATGATTGCTATTATTTTGTTACATATATACACCTCTATTTTAATGCCAATCTCAGTGTGGTGGTAAACCCAGCATCAGAAATTTAATTTTTGTTTCATTTTAAACAGAGCTTACTAGCTCAGCTACAAACAGCCTTGAAAGGGCTGTGTGGTATTGCAGAGCACCTCTCCCTATCCCAAACCACATCCAGGATGAAAAATATCCACAGCCCCTCTTCTTTCTTTCATGTGGAGATGACAACAGGACAGGCAGCTCCACTCCCAGCTGGGCACAGCCGGACCTGTAGGCAACAGCACTCAGACGTCTCAACATTCTCTGCTCGAACATCCACTCCTCATCTTCTCCCAAAAGGTCACATTTGTATTTTTTTATCATGTCTGTCCTCTCCCAAAATAGCTGGTGAACCATTAATGGCAGTATCACTACTTGGCAACCTCTGGCTTAAATTTAAAACTGAATAATGTCTTTTACTAGAGCCCCTGATAATAGGTGGTGGTAGAGGGGGAAGATAAGCTTTCAGACACGCTCGCCTTTCTTTGGGTCTGAAACAGAAGACTAGCATAAAAAGAAGCTGTTAATTCCAACCTGAAGAAGCACATTTTCTAAACCTTCTTCCTTTTTTCCAGTTGCATTAGCTGGAGAAATAAAAATATTACTTCTTCCTATAAACCTTTTATTCCTAAAACAAGAATTTCAAAACTCCATCCCTGTTCTCCACTGCCAGCCATGCGCTTCTTTCCCCTATTTGAAACACAGATGGTTCTCATGCTCCAGTGAGGATCTTCCACATAACTATGATTTTTGTAGTTATCTCCCAAAATGGTACAGGAAGTCAACTTTAAGGGTCACATAAAGATCTTTTATTTTTCCAAGAGCACTTCAAAGTTATCTTTAACTTAATTAAAAAATGGAATTACAGGGTGAGCAATCATACTGGACTAGCATGGTTCAGTTTAAACCCTCCCCAGCAAGGAGGAGGCTCCCCAGCAACTCAAATGATTTCTGTGAACAAGTGTTATAAGCATCACAGACCTTTGAGTAAAACAGTAAGGATAACCTACAATTGCTGATTAGAACTGCAACAAAATCTATTACCATTTAGCTATGCCACACTCACTTAAAATCTCTGATTTAAAAGAAACCCCTTATCTTTTATAAGGAAATGTGCTTTTTAGGATCTTGGTCTTGTACATTCAGTTTAGGAATCAGACCAAGGGCTCCAGCTGCACTGTTCTTTTCACTCTAATGGTCAACTCATTAAAACAAAAAAATGTTCTTTAAATGGTCAATATGTTCTGTTGGCATCACCACGGTTCCTTGGGCATCTCTACAGGCCATTAGAAACAAACCATTAGTGGTGCTGAGATAGTAAGTGATCAGTGACTTGCCTGAGTGGCTGTTTGGAATAAAACCTTTATGACCTGAAGTCTCAGTCTCATGTGCTGAATACTATACACCCCATCCTATGTTGTCCATCCCCTCCAGTTATCCTATCATCAGTTTATCCCTGACAAAGATTAAATAACATGAGAATGCCTGCTGTAACAGAAACTAAGATAACTTGATCAGTCTTTGCATTCAAATAAATGAGTGTTGGAGAGAATTACTATGAAGGAAAGCTCATTGTCTCAACTTTAAGATCATGTTAGAAAAAAATTAAAAAACCCAATTTTTTAGTTTAGCCTTGCTTTGTAAAAAGGCAGTGAAATGCATGTTGTTGTCTCCAACTGAAACGCAACACTTCCAATTACTTTACCAGCAATTTACCTCCAATCGTGGGATTTTAAGGTAATCCCCTTTGACTTCTCAGAACATCTAAAGTGGCAATCATTTGGCCTATTAGCTGAACAGCCTTTTGGGAGAGCTTTCTGATTTTTCTCCTTCTTTCTTTTTTGGTATAAAATACTACGAACTTACAAAGTCAAATGCCGCGAAGACAGTAAGGGATATGCAGTCTGCTCTGAAGCAGCAGCAAGGGGCCTAGCAACGAGGGCAGACTAATTTTATTAACTTCAGGGAAACTTCAAAAAGCTTTAGGGCTTTAATGCCAGACAGAGACGACCCCAAAAGTCAGTTTAAGTGCTGCATAAACAAAGGATTAGGGCAAGAAAAAGCTGAAGCCTCCTTGCATTTCGTGTTTATATTGTCATATGACCTAGTAGGAGTGGGAGAGGGCTGCCTCTCTGACTTTAATCCCCCATGGTGTACAGTGGCGTTTCAGTTCACTGACCTACATTACGATAATATTTTTTTAAATTTATGGGCAGAGGTGCAGCATCAAACTCACTTAAGGACTTTAAAAAAAGAAAAGGGGTGGGAAGGGAAAAAAACCCAGAAGAGAAATTTTCTGGCTGGTATAGTCTCCCCCTCTCACTTAGGTTAGATCAGCAGCTTAGAAAGGGATTTCAAGTTCAAAGGGAACGTCTCTGTTACTCTTGTTTTATGGCTTAGACCAGAGGACACAATAGCACTGAGTTTATGAAATATCCCTTCCCACTTGGCTTTTGTGTTTGCACAAAAAAAAGTAAACAGGGTTTTATAACCATAGGTGAAGTATGTGCATCTCTGGCACATAACCCTTGTGCTAACACCAAGAAGTTCACAGTAAAAAAAATAACCAACTCTCCCCATCTCAGCACTACTTACCCGACCATACACTGTTTGCAAAAGCACAGTTCATGTTACATGTGTTGGCATTCAGTGCAAACTACAGGAATAATTTCGAGGAAAAACAATTTTGTGATTCTCCTTCGAGCAGGACAGCAAGTTATACTGTCCAGACTGTTAAACTACCCTTCTTTTTAGGATAACTTAAATGACTGTCATTTGAACATCCTCTCAAACAATCTATCACACATTTTGAGAGCAAGTAACTCTCATCTCTTAAAAATACCTGTAAGGGGGCAGGGTAAATAAAGCATATCAGAATAGAAACATACAGGAGGAAACAAAGTGGTGCCAGAATAAGACAGAAAGAAGGACAGGTTTGAAACCAAGAAAGCAAAAGCATTGAATATTAAATAGTATAAAAGATACACAAAGAATAACTTTTTCTGATTTAATAAAAAATTATATGGGTTTAAAAAGAAATAATTTTTTAAAGAAAGATGGAAACAAGTCTAAGGATTATTCTCAGTAAACTGATAAATGGTCCATTGAAACCAAAACAGAAAAACAACAGGAGAGGAAAAAGAACAAAAAGAATCTATGACTAACACTGAAAACACAAAGTATTTTTATTACTTTTTTGTACTTTAGAAAAAGTACACTTGAGACATCTTCATCATGACCAGTGACAGCTCATGTATTTCTAGAGAACAGTTTCAAGCACTTTTCATTTCTGTGTCAGAAATGAGAATATTCTGGAGACTGCAAATTCCTGTTCTTTTTTAAAACAGTTTCATGCATTGAGAAGATGACAGCACATGAGGCCACAAAAAGGGTGAAGAAGAAAGGAACTGAGAGGATTTCACTGACGATCAAGTTTCCAGCTTTTCTCACTCTACAAAGACTTCTAGCTTATAGTTGGTTACTGAGAACCAGGAGAACAACTTGGTACAAAGAAAGAATTACTTGGTCAGCCACAACTTTCCCTCAAGAGCTTCCTTACAGCAGCATAAAGACTCTTCTCTCTTCACTTCCCTCCAGCACCAGAAGCCTTCATTTGTTTGCTGGGCTCCAAAGAACTTACCTCTCATCATCCTCTAAGCGAACAAGAAACTTCTGCCTTTGAACATCCATCCATGAGCAAGGAATGGACATGAAATGTCTTCATGTCTCATTACTGCTGTTTTATAGAGCAAGAAGCCATCACAAACACCTCTTCACAGCCTTAACTTCGTTTTCACATGTTTGCCCCATCTCTCCCCAGCCTATGGTCCTTGTATCCAATAAACTTTTTCCTTTCTCTGCCTTTCTGAA
Organism: Pachyramphus minor; assembly: GCA_013397135.1. Taxonomy (NCBI): domain Eukaryota; kingdom Metazoa; phylum Chordata; class Aves; order Passeriformes; family Tyrannidae; genus Pachyramphus; species Pachyramphus minor. Next base: position 1,135,354 of record VYXB01000582.1, read on the forward strand.
TAAGGGGACAGTAGCATTTGAGAGTATCTAACAAGCAGCCATAAAATGCCCTTCTCTTTGCTGAGTATCCTGCTATCACTATAGCCTTGTAAAACCCAGTACATGGCAGAAAAGGAGTCACCAGTACTGATTCAGGACAATGAGTGAGAAGTGCCCAACCAGACTGCTTTAGGTTTTAAAAGCTCTATACCTACCAATCAGCACTCCTCAGGCATGCACAGGGTACCAAGATGGCACTAACTTCATTATACACCTTCATAGTGCAAGTTTCACCTCTATTTAAAATTTAGAAAGTTTGAATTCCAAAAAAGCCAAATTCCCAACACTGAATGAACACATTAATTTTACCAAGTGAAAAGAGACTGGTTGATGTCATGATTTTATTTTATTTTTTGTTCATCTATGCTGCCTTCCCTTTATGTAGGAAAAGCAACATCAACAGATATGGAAGAGAGTAGGCTAAAGGACTGTTACTACATATTACACCATCCATCTCCAGATCAGCCAGCCCTGGCTCACTATACAGATTAAAAACACTCTGATGACTACTATTCAAGAGAAAAAAAACCCCAAGAAACAGGTTGTTCTGTAGATGCAGAGGTCTTGACCTGGCCTCAAAAACAGGACACAGAGAGAACTGCCAAGCTGAAGAGAACTCTGAACAGACAGGACTGATGGATCTCCAGGACTTAAGAACACACAGGCACCTTCTTAACTGTTTTAAAATATTTTAACTGTGGTGATCTCAGGTTCTGAGATCCTAAACATCCAAAAGGAAACATCAGTGGGATCTGTCGAGTTTAGTTTGGAAGAGTGCATAGACCTGGCACACAGCAGGAGGTCAAGTACAGCAACAGTAAATTGTTTCAAAAGGAAACTGCCCACAAATAGCTTGGGGAGGGCAGAAGGAACAAAAAGGAAAGGCTTACAAAATCCTCACTGGAAATTAAGCAGGCAACAGGGACAGGACAAGCCTGGAAAGAGCTGCCTGACGCAACTGATGCTGAGGGAGAGAACTGACTCTAGACAGACTCACATTTCCTTCTGAAAACATCACATGGACATAGGAACATCTCAAGTCCTCCCCTCATGATCTCTAACTCCCATGTATGGTTCTGCTGCCCAAAGCCACCATCTCGGTTGGGTAACAGTTTCCTTCTGCCATTTGGCAACAAGGTTTGTGGAAGGAAGCAATCCTAGGCTGTTGAACATTTGTAACTCAAACCCACTGGAGGTGTACAGTAGAAGGATGACTACAGCTCAGCAGTATAGAGGTTTAGTTTTACTTTAAAAATGCCTAGGAAACTACATTTATATAAAACCTAAGGTATTTAAGTTGCAAAATTGGGCACTTAAGAAGTTAAGAAATGCCAGATGTCCATGCAACCTTATTCCTGTCCCTCTTTGATATGCCCCACAATATACTCTTTACATGACCATATCCAAAAAAATTTCAGACGAACCCCAACTTATTAAATGCACAGGGTAGAGGCACAAGGAAATAATGTTGCAGAGGCAACTGTAAATCTGGTATTTCCTAACTTTCAAGTTCTTGATTTTGCAACCTAAGTAACATTCTTAATTTATTTTTGTATCCAATAAATAAAATGGTGTATAGCTTGCCTTGCTGACAAACTGATTCCCCCACAGGTGACTCTTACACAACCTCAGAAAAATCAAGACCAGCTGTCCACACGCCTGCAAGACCCAAAAGCATGCCTACATTTTAAATTTAATAATATAAATAATAACCATAGGTGTTACTCAAACCTTGCAAAATTCTACTATCCAGTCACTGGAACAAACCATTCTTTTGCTGGTTAGTGAACAAAACACTAATTTTTTCATATGGGCAAGTAAGCACATTCTGTGATTTAGCTGGTACACTTATGACAAATTTATTGTACTGTGTAATCCATATGCTGTGTCAGTCAGCAAACATCACCATTCTTTTCTCAGCACTGTTTAACAGAAATAGTATTTCTGTTTAATGAGCAGACAGCCCTCCCTTCCCCCTTTTTCCACTAAGCTTCTCAAACTCTTTTACTCAAAAACTAAACAAGAACCAATAAATAAATGCATCTTTTATATTCCTGCTTTATAGTGCATTTTAACTAGTGAATGTGCTGTGCACTTTTATTCACCTGATTGCCTTCATCTCTGTATTATTACTGTATTTAGCATACCATCAGCAGCCAAGCAGAACCAAACAAACTCATGTTCAGACTTCAAAGCAGGAAAAATATTAATTGTGGCGTCTGCATGTTTACAGTAGATGATGGAGTGACATCCACCACTTCTCCCAGCAAGAGTCACAGAAGGTTCTGCAGGCAGCCCAGGTCACTGCCTGTGCCTGCAGGCTGCACTCACTCAGATTTCACAGTTTGGCCTTGTTACTCTGTGCCCGTATCAGTCTGCACACCATGGCAGGCACCCAGAAAGCATCGTTACCTGGCTGATGCAGAGTTTTACCTGTTATCCTGCTGGAACTGCACTGTCACTGTAAGGAAACAGCAGATGCAAGAGTAGCCCTAGTAAGGCAACGAAACCTTCTTTTTTAGAAATAAGTTAGATAGGAGAATTCAACTATCCAAGCAGGTAAAATTTAATTTCTTTCATTCCTAGCAGCACTGCAACCACGCAACAGAAAACTCGAGGAATGGTATTTCTGTGGCAAATATTTTAAATACACTATATAGGCATAACTCTGTGAAGCAAATTCTGGTATTACTCATATCTGGAAAGGATTCAGTGAAAAAAGTACCAGTGTTGCTTATAAACAATCCACTACTCGGAATCTTTCCAGACAGGAATACTTTGGCACTTTCATATTAACTTACTGCCTCCCCAAGCAATGGCAGCTTCCCCAGAAGTCTGGTCTCATTCCTTTATGATTCTATTCACATCAGATGATTCGGCACTATACAGCATCAGTTCATTTTTCCCCCTTTGCACCCTCCTTCAGCAACCTGGTTAAGTGTGTGCCCTGAGCCACTACGAACTTGACATGTGCTCAGTAACTAAATGCTGGTGTTTTCACTCATAAAAAGCCATAAGGAATTAAAATACAAAATATGGCTCATAATTGTTTAAAAACCCACAATTTTCACAACTGCTGCTTTTGAAAATGTCTAGCTCCCCAACAGACTGAGTCATTGCTGCTCATCAACAAATTTAACAGCATTTTCTCAAACTTCCTGCAGTTGTTTACTAGCACTCCACAATATCTCATCCTTCTTCTGAAAGGCCAGAAAGATCTGTGAAGGTGTGGCCAAGACCTTCCATTTGACCACTCAGGTAATGCACTTGCTCTGACAAAGCTCTTGCTATCCCCCTAAGAAGAGAAAACCCCCAACACTTTCAAGAGATGCTGAAAGATAAGCTTTCTGTCTTCCATTCAGGCTTCAGAAGAGATGTGCTGATAAAGATCTTGATAACTTACCCTGCCTTCACATCTTGCTCCTGCAACAATACATTTCTCCTTAGGGACACTTAGATCACACCAATATTCAAACAATTAGTAACATGTTGTTATTAAGCAATAAGCAATTCTTCCACCCCCTAGAAACTAAGCGTGCTGGCTACATGATCGTCTCAGTCCCCAGGAGAATGAGTTTGACAAGAAAACTTACTGCCCAGCAACGCACAAAACCTGTGAACAGTGGCCAGGAACAAAATCAGGACATCCCACGGCAGTGACACATGAGAGGAAACTGCTGAAGAAACAAGTGCAACATGATTACCCTCAAGTAAAGCCTGAGAGCAAGGCAAATAATGAGAAGGATACATTGAAAATTTTGCAATAGAGAAAATTAAATCTTCTCAATGTCAGAGGAATACAGAGAAGAACAAGCCCATTCTGACAGGAAAACATTTTGCTATGCTTAAAATGGGAAACCATCACAGCCAACACATGTATATTTTTCACTACACAAGCTTGAAAATGCAGAAGGTGCAGCTCATGCAATACAAGCAAGGTAGAGACTTTTCCTTCTGCTTTTGTTTATGCCACAGAGCTACTGATTTATGATTAACCTTGACAATAGGACCCTGTGGCAACCATCCTAAGATAAATCCTGCTTGTGCAAACACTTTCAAAATAGTCAGAATATCTGAGTCATGCAGGAAAACATGATGCACTTCTACAGTTCACCTTTCAGTTCAAACTCTCTGCACTAAACCTGTACTTCCGTGGAAGTCAAAGAGCAAATAATGTGACAAATATAAAGGATTTATCCCAGGAACTGAGTAACTGCTTCATGAGTCAAACTGGAATTAGTCTGCAATGCTGCAGAGGTTAAATTCAGAGAGGAAGGTATTTCAGAGATGGTACTAGCATTAAAACACATCTCTGACCACAAAATTGTGAAGAGCTGAACGGTGAGCAGCTGAGGCTGTCTCCAGAAGCACAAGACCAAGGAAAAGAGCTGCTGCTTATCTCCATAATTTGCTTGTCTCCAAAATCTGCTGACCTGCCACAATTCAGTAAGCCCACATCCACAGCCAGCACTGTATGCCAAATCAGAGGGACAAACTTCTTTCACAGCATCTCATCTGCCCTTTTTTCACCAAGATTCCCACATCACACCTTAAGGCCACACTAGTGTTCACAACAGCACTCTCAGCCTTCTTTTACCTTTTTATCAGGACAAGCCACTTGTTGCCAGCCCAGCTTTTTCCTATTGAAAGTAAATTTGTCAGGCAGCCAAGGGTTTGCAAAAACAAAGTGTCCAGAGGGTGACAGTCTCTGCCTCCACACAACCACACCAGAAAGATGTTCTTGACAGAAACTTCCTTCCACTGAACTTCTCCCCTCTCTCAAGTCCTCTCTGCAAGAAAAAACTGGACTAGGATTTCACATCAATTTAAGCAAATAGAAATCCGTCAGTGCCCTCTTAGTTTGGATGGAACAGTGTATTTTGACTTTCCTTAAAACTAACCCATAAACTTATTCTAACATAAAAAAAAAAGTCTAAAGCAAAACAGGAGCATTCACACATTTCCACAACAGTTCAAGAATATCAAATAATACAATCAGATAAATATCATGACTCCAGTGGAATCATGAAACTTTTTGATAACCTAGACCACAGTTTGAGGCACTATACAGCATCTCAGAAAACACTAACTTCTAATATACCACAGTAATACATATTCCCCCTTCCCTCTCCCCCATAAAAAAACAAACCCCAAAACCCAGCAGATAAACAAGTAGGGGGGAAAAAAAAAAAAAAAAGGCTCCAGGATGCGCTGCAGACAGGTAAGTTCAAAGATTTTAGTGAACACTAGTCAGGTTTGATTCTTTCCCTCCCAGTGCTCCACTCAATCCTGGCATTAGAGAGGCAAGATGCAAAAAATAAAGAGCCAGCAGTACAAAATGCAGTGCAGGGGTACTTGATTTTTTATATAAAATTTACCATCACTTCAGCAGATGAGAAAATACCAGGAAGCTTAGGCATGAAATTTCAGTAAAATATACAATTGAAGACTGTTTGCTAGTTCAAGAATGATTTTTTTACTTTAAAACATGGTGTAGTGAATACCATACTTTCCACTGATTTGATTTCTATGTGAAACAGGAAAAATGTCACACTTGCTCATAGAAAGCCAAAAAATCTTTGAGAATAAATGTTCTTCTTTTATTAAAAAAATTAACCTTAAAATCCAGGAGGGTGTTGTGCACCAGAGGCACACTAGGAAAATACTGTGATGCTGAAACTTAATGAATTTACAGTTCTTACCATTCCATCAGTGCTCTGAAAGTAATCAGAATAGGAACAAAAAGCCAAACCATAAATGCCTGATTTCTCCCGGGTAAACTGGTAGTTAAACTGCAGGGAATTAATTTGAATTCTAGCAACAAGCAGGGGGTTTGGGAGAGCCCACATCAGATTAGCAGCAACATTTTATAAACAGGCACTGTTGAATTCCACTACAACCCCATTATGGGAGCATGTTTCTACCCTGTCCCAAACCTGAGAAGGCGAATGTTATGTGCCCCTGCCTCCCTCTCTCCCAGCCTTTCAGGAAGCTATGAAGCTAATTTTCCCCAGCAGTATTCTCTGAAGGAAAAGTTCACTTCTTGTGGAGGTAAAATGTATTTTTTAATTATTATTTTATGCCTCCCCAGGGAAGGTGAGGAGGGGGGAGCTTCCTTGCTCAACAGAGAAAGAAATTTTCCTGTATCAATGCCAAGAATAGACACCCTAAATTCAGCGATTGTAATCTCCAGCCATCCATCAGCAGCAGGGTGGGACCAGCTGATTCAGATTTTCTATTAGCTAGTGACTTTGTGTGCTAAAATAAGTCTCTGTACCACCCAATTGTTCCTGCTGCTGTCTGTTCTGCAAAAGCACAGATTTAACCATAGCTACCTCAACTCTAAGTACTTCCCCTCCTGCAGGCCCTTTATAGCTGGCACGATCCTCTTCCCACCAACTCTTCCAAGTCCTTGTGTGCCCCTTTGACTCTACACCAAGAGCATTTCTTAAAGCTGCTCCACCATCCTTCCAGCATGCCCCAGGGAAAATGCCAGCTCCAAGTATCTACAGTACCCTGGAAGGCAGAGGCTGGGTACAAACCAAACCTGCAGACAGACAATAGAAACTGTTCCTTTACAGGGCCAATTATTATCCGTACACACAGTGACCAAGGCCTATATTTAGGGACCACTGTGTGACACATGAAGACAGCATAAAATAACAAACCTCCCACCTCTGTATTTTAAAGAGCATGGGAAGATATCAAAACTGCTCACTGATGTATCAGACTAACAAATTACTCTGCTGGTCAAATATTCAATAACCCATGTTCAGTGGTTACTTTCTGGACCAGAAAAAAACCACCTATGTGTAATTGATTTATTTAATTCCATAATTTACATAGTAAAATCAATAGCAGAATACATAAACTGGCAGTTTGAAAATAACACTAAATAAAAAAAATTAAAAATGCACAACCAAGGCTAACAGCAAACTCTGTTAACCCCATCAGACAACTCACATGGTTGGTACTCTACAAGTTTTCAAGTCCCATAGTCTGGTGTCATTTTTATTGTGAGCAAAAATACAGAATGAGTTAATCTCTAATTAAAGAAAAGCATCTGTCTCCATGGGTCACACAAACTTCTGTTTCCATTCATACTCCTGAAGCCACAGGGAAACAAGAGGAGTTCTTGATAAGCCAGGTCCTGCCAGATCCTGGCAGCATGGGCCACAAACAAGGGAGTAAAGTTTTAGCCAAGATAAAGGCAAATGTTTCACAAGCTCAGAAAGCTCTAGAGTGCCAGAAGAACAAGCATCCAGACACACACATTTGGTCTAGAGCTTCTCTGCAGCTTAGAGGACAGAATACTTTCAACTCCTACTTCTAGTTCAGCATCAACCAAAGAGTAAAGTAGTCAGCCATGTCAAACAAAGGTGACAACTCACCTGCTACCAAAATTGTGAGGAGTGACTGTTGATTTTGGGTGTCCCATATAACCCATAATAATGGAGTTAAAATTTTCAGAAAGCTACAGATATCCTCCTAACTACCTTCCCTCTTAGTGTCCAAACTGGCATCCAAAAAAATCACACACAACACCACAGGTCTGTAGTTCCTTTGGGGAAAAAGAAAAAAAAAAATAAAAAGGCCTCAAAGTCATTGGAAATTAAAGGGAAAACTTGTACTTTCTTTTCATTATTTTTTTTTTTAAGCTAAAAATGCCACAGAAACCTCGGGGAAAAAAAGGGAGAAATATTAATTGCCCATTTGATCAATTAATATAATGAGGCATTTCGAGGAACCTCGCTAACTCAAAATCATGTCCTAGCAGGGACCTTCGTAGTATTAAATCAGTAAAGCAAACAATCAATAGTCACAAAGTCTGCAATGTACATTGCAAACATGGTATGGTATGCCAAGTGTTTAGTTTCCTATACTAAAGCGAGGAGAGATTACACAATCCTCAACTCAGCTTTCTGGATTTTTGAGAAGGAAACTAAATGGTTTTTACAAACAATCAAGTTTTGAATTAGGCAAATAAAAATTAATAGTTCTTTACCTGAAAGTTAATAGAACACCCATCACACTAATACATCCAGTAAACGTTTGCTAAAGTTTCCATCAACTCTGTTCATCAAGGGGTAAGCAATTAAGTTATTTATATATTGTACATCTCCACCTAAACCATTCATCATGAAAAATTCCATGATGTGATGTATAAACAAATGATTCTCCACTGTAGACTGAAAGGTAACCACCACTGAGACTGAACTTATGCCAGCAGTGCAATACCAACCACTACAAATGATGGTTGTCAGACAGTTCCACACTGACAGAACAGTAAAAACAAATTCCAATTAATTTTTACTGTAGGTGCTAACTCCTCCAAAAAGCACCTATCTTCTGCCACACTGAGATGGATCAAGTACATACACTACAGCAGATTAACATCTGTATGGTACAGAAACAACGTGCATTAAGCATGGCTCAAGTTCTCCATGTTACAAGCTCGATTCCAATTTCAGCCTGCCATAGCTCCCTGAGGCATCCTGTAGGAGATTTCTTTTTGCCTACTAAAACACATGTTCTTATTTTTTACAATTGGAAAATGCAAAAAATAATTAGTGTCCTTTGTGTTATTTAATCTAACTCATAACTTAGTCTTTCTTGTTTACCCTGTCTTTACACTTTCAGTGTACTGCAGACTGTGTAAAATATGTCAATGGCAAGCTGGAAGTTTTGTCACTTAGGAAAGTACACAAAGCAAACCTCTGGGCAGAACAGACTGATTAGACATTAAGTTACTCAACATTGCACTGCACTGAATAAACAAGTCACTTTAAACAACGATTTCTGACTGTCTGCAAGCAGACCACACATAATACATTAGGTATACAAACAGTAGAAAGTGTTAGACTGTGGAACATAGCAGTGAAAATTCTGCAGCCCACCAATGCATGTACTTACACAAAACAAGTATTTCCAGTTCCCAAACACAGCGTTAAAGACACAGCTTACCCTTTCCACTTGTCCTTCTTTGTGCTTCAGTTTGTACACTTTCAGCTTTGGAAGGAAAGTCTCTGTGTAGTTCTTGTCTTCCATGCCTTGGAGTAGTACCCCATGAAATGCCAGCCTGCAGGTATTTGTGTGAATATCTGTGTCCAGCTTGGAGCCGATCACAAGGCACAGTTTAGGACAAGTGACTGGTTTTTCAAACTCCAGCAAAGCCCACTGTTGTTTTGGGAGCTGGACTTCTCCTGCCTGGTCATTTTCTTTGTTCTCCTCTGACGAAACTGAGTCCTTGGACAAATATTGCTCTTGATAAAGATAATCTTTTTCAAAATCAAAAACATTTTCTTGAATTTCTTCACTGAAGTCAGCAGGGGCTGGACTGAAAAACATCACTCTTCCCATAACTGTTTCATGACCAACTGTGATGTGGAACTTTGCCTTAGTCTGAAGGGCTCCTCGAAAATACTGGATTTTCTTCAAGGAAATTATTGCAGCATGGATGGTGTGAAGTGAATCTGGGGTGCAAATGAGGCCTCTTTCCAGCAGTTTGGGATCAAACTGGGTTACACAGATACCTACTCTGTCACCCTGCATAGCATAAGTCACAGGAGTATGGAACATCTGCATGGACTTGACTTTCTTTGTCACCTGTTGAAGAAAAGGAAGGAAGAAGAAAGAAGTAATTAATTGCATGAGTGCATCATGAACACTCATATCATGACACGCTTATGTCACACGATATATGCTTATATTGTGGTGTATCAGCCACCTAGAAGGGAATAAATTGCAGAAACTTAGATCCAAACAGAGGACCAGGTGAAAAGTCTAAGGCTGAACAAAAACCTTCAGTAACTGGAATATAAAGAGCTCTCAAAATAAATCAGCAAGAAGTGGTCACAGCTAACAAACAAAGCTGATTTTAAAAAAAAAAAAAGGAAAAAATCTAGCAGCTAAGCATCTTCTGGAAAAAAAAACCTTTATTGCTTTTGGAAAATCATATTTATACAAATAACAGTGCCATGAGCTTCACCACTATGAATATTGTTTGGGTTCCCTGAATCTCTGGCTGCTAACCAAAATCAAAAGAAACGCCCTTTTACAGATTATAATGTTATTATTACAACATTTTGCAAAATAAATACCACATCAGTGTCTGTGAATTCTTGAAGAATCCACAAAATATTATGAGAAAGGAGACCAAGAGGTGTGTTCGTGTAAGAGAAAAACCCCCTCACTAAAAAGCCTGGACCAAAATAGTTTGTCAAGATCTTAACTAATGTCAAAACAGACTTAAGAGGCCATTGTAACTACTCAGCAGAGTTTTAGTTTCAAGCATTTCTGTACTCATATACATTCATTATCCCTTTAGCTAAGCCTCCTAGACAGTGCTACCTATCTAGATAAACTGGAGAGAAACAATTTAGTGTTTACCTCCAGCTCTTTATTCACTTCCAAGACTGTACTTTTGAAGGCTGGAAGTACAGGGGCTTGAATCAAACTCTTCCCAAATCTTCCCTTCTTTCATTCACTACCCCTCCCTCTCCAGTTTCAATCCATGTTGTAGTTGCAACACTGGCAATACAATGTTTAAAGACTTCAAAAGTAAAAATAAAAAAATAACATTGTTTTAAACGTAAGTGTTTCAAAGAGATAAACAAGCACTACCAGAATGAAACTGCCAGATGAAAAGTACCAGCCTAAACCATTTTGAAAGACTTTTGTGACTTCACATGAGATCATACTGGCAGTAAATCTTTCCTCTTCTACCACGATGGACAGGGTCAATAAACTGACAAGAACTAAGGAATCTTCCAGCATTGTCACTCCTCAAACCAAAACTGGAACTGTAAGATGCATGAGAGATCTGTCCAGTTTTCTGTTTTAAATAGTAGATTATCTGTGCTGCCCCAACTCTCTCACAGGAGGCAAGTCCTGCACATTCTGAGCTTTAACAATTGAGAGCCTCTCAATCTTGAATCCAAAACCACCCACAAACTGTATGTAAGCATTTAAAAAACTCCAGAAGGAACAAACCACTGGGCAGAGCCAGAGCAGAGGGGAAGGAGTGCCCAGGGTTTTAAGAATCACCTGATTTATTTGTAGCTGGGTAAGGCTTTCAGACAGGTTTGCTTGTCCTCAGACACAAGGAGGAAAACACATTGCATTACATAACCTACTGAAAATCATCACTTCATTGTCATCTATCCAGTACCTTGTAGATGATTTAATCAGTCCATCTAATATTTGTTTGAAGTAGTATTTATTACTGTATCTGAAGTTCCTATAGACATATCAGGGGATGGAAGTAAAGAGGAAGGACACAACTGAACCCATTCCTTTTTCCCCCTGATGCTCTCAGCCCCAGAACTGTAAAAGGAGCAATACCACAGTATCTGAACTGACCATAACCTCTGTTCCAAGAGTAGAACATTTGTAGCAATTAGAATCTGACCAGAACAATGCCAGAGTGTGCAGAAGTCATTAGGGGGTGGATTAGATCACCCAAACTGAGTTGGAATTGCATCTCCTTCAAAAGGTCAGACGTGGAACCAGTAGAGAAGTGAATCAGGGAGTTGGTCTGCACCCACTGGATCAAATAACAAGAACCAGAGTAGCTTTAAATCACTGATTTCCTGTTTGCTGAGCAGACCACGAACATCAGTACAGTATTTCATTCCATTTCACTCTGACCCCGACTGACAGAGATATTTGCCCATGGTTTAAAATACTCCAAATGTAGGGGGTTTCTTCAAGAGGCTGAAGTACACAACTAAAATTCATCTTTGTTTTGTCTGGCCTTAAAATACAAACCAAGAAGCACTGAAAAGGATGGAACTGACCCTCAGTATTAAATTTGTTTCTCTTTTGCATATCTTGTTTCTCTATGTAAGGGATCCCTACAAATTATTAACACAGTTCTAAGCTTTCACACACTTTCTGTAGCTTTACAGCAATGGATTTTTCAAGTAAGGAGCTGGGGTTGGACCACTCAGTCCACCCATCTACCAACAGAATGATGTAAAATACTTCAGAGCACTTTGTCCTGATCAACAGGAATTTGTAACAAAGACCAGCTATGACAAATAGCTTTGGCATTTCTTTGCATTTATTTTGAGCCCCCATTTTAGTCCTCAACCTGCTGTCTGTAAAATGAGCTCTATCTTATGTTGTCCACAAAAATAGTGCAAGGCCTGTTTTACCAATCCACTCAACAGAGTAGGGAAATCAGGCCTTTAGACACAGAAAGGGAACAATATTGAATGAAACTTAAAAGTGACAGACTTTACTGCGTGTGAACCACATAGGTAAACATGGAAACCTTGGATTCCAGTATAAAACTTTGCTAAGAAATTCACTCACATTTTGCTTTCTAGTTGTGGCACAGGGGAATTGATTACATCTCATCATATAAATCAAGAGCCACGTACTGAAATCTTACAGCATTTGCTTCTCTTAAAATTTTATTTGTATAATCACATTAATGTTCCTAAAGCATTATGTAAAGGTCCATAAAAAGAGTGAGAAAGAAGTTTGTGTTCAAATGCAGATTAAAAAATGCAAAACAGAAATCAAAAGCACCCAAACAGTTCAGCCCTTGAGATAAACAAATGTATTTAATATAAGAAAAATTGTTATTTGAAGACCAAAGGAAAAGCCCACTAAGATTTTCAAAGCAGTTCACTGCAGATTAATAGAAAACAGGATACAGAAAAAGTCCACTAATGACTTTTGGCCCTGATATATCACAACTTCTTTTCCTTTATTTATCCAACTTCCATTAAGTTATCAGCCACATGCCATTGCTCATAGTCATTCTGCTGTCTCCCAATACTGTGAGTGCATCTTTCTGATATCAAAGATACAGCAACCATATTTCCCTGTAATAGTGATCAGAAACTGCAAAGTTAAAATAATTAGTGTCAATGATATAGTAGAGAAAATATTGATTAAAAATGTAGTATTTATAAAAAAAGACCCAGCTTCAAATGCAGAGGACTCCAACCGGATTAAAATAGATCAACCAGAATAGAAAAAACAGATTAAAAATAAAGATCACACCTCAGAGCCCAGTTAAGAGCTACATCTTTAAACTTACATCCAAGAAGGAAGAGGAGCTGGTAAAAGAAGAAAGCACCATTTCAGCCCAGAGGATTAGAAATACATCAAGTGCAAGGCTGTCTGTATCAGCACCCAAACAAGAAAAAAACCCCCACTCTTGAGAAGTATCAACTGGTCATACTTTGCAGCAAAGCACCAAATAAAAGAAACATCACCTGAAGTATTGTCTAGAAGAAGCGGAGCAGCAAACTAAGGCCCACCTGCATGACTAGAACGCATCCCATATCTGCTGCTTTTGAAAGCAACGACTGCCTTCCTTCCTTCCTATTGCTCTCTTAGAAATCTGAATAAAGAATAAAGTATCTCATCTTCCTGTTTCCAGTATCATTTTTTGGTGCTCAGAAGATATGAAGCTAACATTGGAAAAAACTTGCAGGCCACTTGTCTGAAAGATTACCACAACTTTCAGCCAGCCCACATCTGAGCACGTACACCGAAACCAAGAAAAACTTTAACTCAGGTATAAGACTGCTCCCTACATGTAAGCAGATCTTTTCATGAATTCCCTTCTAAACATGAAGAATGCTGAATCCTTTGCCTCATGAGGGATGACAAAGCTGAACCCTGTAGATGAGCAAGCAGCCATGTGTTCAGCAAAGCCGGGAAACCACTCCTGCTCGAAAGCAGTAAAAGGACCTGTAGCCTGTGAAGGTACAAGACAGCAACAACGAGCAACCAGAAACCAAAAGTAAAGGCCTCTCCTCCATCCAAGTAACAAAAATTATTTTAAGAAATAAGGTATGAAACAATTTCTAAATTCTCTCAGATGCCTTTTTGGTTCATGCCATAACTCATTAGTTCCAAAACTTTAGCCAGAATTTTGAAACGGCATAAAGTGGAAATAAAAACAGGAGCTGTCAATAACACATCATTGAACAGCAAATCACACAACACAAACTGTGCCCACCACTCAGGCTGCGAAGAGCTTTCTCTTCTGAGTCAACATCACAACAGCAGCTAGGACTAACTACGAAGAGCAAAAACCTCAAAGAGTCAGACATAATTCAAAGTTTGTAGATTCCAGCAAGATCATGTGGCTGAGTAACAATTTCCTGAAAGATCTTGAATATTTCTAGAATCTATTATTTATCCATGGCCTCACCTCCATGTGGCAAAGGAACATAGCATCTGGAAGAAAAACTATTTCACACAGAATGATTCTTTTAACTTAATTTTTTTAAAGTGAGGTTTATAAGGGCATTCACCATATGACCACTGTGGTGCTTATGTAACACCACACACATGCTATCAGATTTTATTTAATATACCCCTCTTACTGATAAAATAACACCATAGCCTGCACTGCAACACTGGAATACAAAGCAATATGAAAGGGGATAATAAAATCCATTTAGTTTATTTCCTTTCTCACCACCTAAAATATGCACTCAATAAATAAAAGAAGCAGGTCGATGATCTTACTCTGCTTTAATACCATAATTTTAATTTAAATTACATGTATACTATATTCATGCAAACAATCACAAATCAAAAATTAGCAAGTGTTAAGATTAAGATTTTGCAGGTAAAGCTAAGTAATCTTCTGTGCCTATGCAGTCTCCTGTAGCCTTTAAGTATATTATCCCATACTTTTTCAACAGAACCTAATACATCCCCTGTACAGGTTGGACAAATCTCACTGAATAAGAAAACTATCCTCAATTTATTTTCTTCTCATGACTGAACTTCCCCGAATTCATTATTTGCTGTAACCCATCAAATTCACACTGTATTACATGCATGCTATCTTACAGGAGTAGTTATTTGGTAAACTCCAGTAATCTTGTCACCCCTGTGATATAATGTTGGCATTACACCTTGCTGCAGATAAACTCAACTGCATCATTTGTCACTAACCAAATTCCCAAGAAAAACCCAGTGTCTAGTTATTGAGACCAGAAAGGCTGAGTTTGCAGAATTATTATCATTTCATAGCAATTTTTATCATTCACAGCAAAGCTTCAAATAGCCTCAACTACTTCAGGCAATTTTTAACTTGCACCAAACCCCTAAATCCACCCCATACCTCTCCAGCTGCCACAGAAGAATGCTGTGAGAGATGCTGCCCAAGTCTCACTAAAGTCATGGCTCTTCCTGTCTCTACATTGTGCCCCAGAAGGCAAATCAGGCTGCTCAAGGTTTGCCCTTGTAGCATCTCCCAGTAGCACATGTTCCTAACATGCTCCTTGGCTCCCACCCCTTACCTCTACCTGGGATTCACCAAGAGCACCAAGCCCTGCTGCATTTCTATTTTCTCTCTGCCTTGTCTCTTCTAGATTTGGGTATGCATTTTAAAAGTACAGTATAATGCCAATGAGTTTGGGTAGCAAGTATCTAGGCAGAGAATGTCAGACCCATAGTAAAACTATGACACAGAAGCAGCTTAACATTTACATACCAATTAAAATTTCTGTAACTTATCAGAAATATTTCAATAAAACATTTTTCAAAGAAAATATCCAAAACGAAGTCAAAACCAATGCGAAATGATAGGTTAAAGAAAGGCTGTCTGGAATTTTCTTCTTCTAACAGAACAAACTGAATTATTTTTCCAAATAGATTTAGGTTTAGAACAATAATAATACTTTTATCTGAAGACTTCAAAGTCACATGCAAGAGAATATATCACAGTAAACACAGGGTTGAAGGTTTTATAGAAGAACTTCTACTGGCATTTTTTTCTTCTTCCTTAAAAGAAATTTGTTTACTACCAGTCTTTGAAAAGCATAAAAGAAAGGAAACTATAGGGTAAAGAAGTAAAACTTTTACGTGTAAGGAACATTTGGAGCTTTGTGAGAAGGCTGGTTTTGGTAGAATATGCGACATGTAGCCCAATGTGAGTAATATTATATCTCAAATAAAAATCAGCCCATGAATATACATAATCCAAAAGGTAATTCTCCCAATCTCTGAAATGTAATGGAGCCACTCTAGATCACTGAGGCATGAATATTTACCGTATTCAGGCTTTACTGCTCTCGATCTGGGTTCAATTTTGCAAATTAAAATGAAGGCTCTGTGGATAGAGAGATTAAAGAAGAGCATCCCAAAGCCTGCCTGTTTCCTTGGTGTGGTAGCAGTGATCTGGTTACCCTTCTGTTAGGTTATTTCTTTTTACTTAATGGAGTAGGTCAAAAGCAATTGAGAGTGGAAAGAGGAGGTCATTATTGGGTCACAACCTTGGAGTTAAAGGCTCACTAAGGAAAACAAACATAGAGTGAACATAAAGCTGCATTTAAAAATAAAACCTATAATGAAAAATAATATTTTCAACTCTTTTTGTTTCTATTTTGACAGGTCAAGGGGAAAAATAAGAACAAAGTTCTTTTGCTTGCTTCTTTCTCCTGAACAAAGTTCTCCTGTCCTTCCTCTAAAATAAGCTTGTTAATAGAAGTCATGATTTATACAGAATGAAACAAAGGTGATGAATAATTACTGAGAGATCTGGTAGGCTTCATTAGCTGTGGCAAACGTTAACGTTATATTGTGATGATTTGTACATTTTCTAGGAAATGCCTGGAATATAAATACAACAGAACTCTAGTGCAATGCAGCAAACAAGCAAACACAAACGTGCACATCAGTACAAATCAAATGATACAGTACCACTCCTAGTGAATTCCTCGTACTAATTACAATCAAAACAAAGGCTACCTCTGCTATGGGAAGAAAAGAAAAAAGAATTAATTACTATCAGACAAGCATTTTTTGCAATACTTTTTAGTTTATGAAATAAAAAACAATTGGCATACAAAGTCTTTATAGCTTCCCCTTGAGGCAGGAATTTTTTAGTGGCAAATTTTAAAGAGTTCAACTGGTAAGCAATTTTCTGTTACAAATCAGTAACAGTGATTAAGATTAGACGAGTAAATTTATATCCTCTGGATTGTATGATATTTGCAAAATCTAAGCAGTTAAGTCTAGAGTAAAGAACAAATGGATTTATCCCCACCACCTTGGCAAATAATACCAAGCTATTAAAGGAACAAAGCAGTGCAGTGCAAAGTTTGATGCAGCAAAACAAAATTCAAATGCAATGATACATCTTACAAAAAAATGTCAGGTTTACAGGAACAATTCTGATTAATCCATTCAAATACAGCCAGGGGAAGAAGGGGGCAAAAGGTCAGAAAAAACAGGGAAAGGATGAAGATACTGCATCATATGAAACTGGAAAGCAAGCCAAAATGTAGTGGTCATCAACTCAGAAAAAAACAGCATTTACCATATAGAGGTGCCATGTCATAGCTTATGAAATAAGAAATTCACACTTTTTTGCCTCTGAGCTACATCCTGGTACCAAAGGGTTACTGTGCTTTAAAACCTTCACCAACAGCCTTACTAAAGATTTAATATTTTTCTTTCTGCTTTCTTAAAGGCCCCAGATGTGTTCTTGCAGATCAAAAGAGACCAACTTATAAAGTTAAACGAAATCAAGGGCTTTTGTTCCGAGGCATCGTTGCTGAACTAATTATTCCTGGATGTTGTTTAATGAAATAGCGGTGCCATATATTAAAACAGTTAACAGGATGAGTTGCCTGAGTTATAGGAAAGGTCGGATCTGGGATTATAAATTTTAGGTTTTCTTCAAAGGAGATGAAACAAACTACTCAAAACTCCCCAGTCCTTTCTGTCACTGAAAGACTGAAATAAAGGAACCCAAAAATGTATGAAAGTTGAAATATCATTCTACATATTTACTCTTCCCTGAATGATAGAGAACTAAAGATGGGGGAGTTCAAAAACCTCCCGAGATTCTTTGAGATGGGGAAATCAAGATCTAAGTTATCCTGTCTATTCCCTGAGTGCTAGAAAGCACAAGTTAAAATAAACACTGCTAAGTCTTAGAGGAAATTTCATTTTAGATGTACATACACAAAACAAGAAAGGACTCCCATCTTAGAGCAACCTTAGAGTAATTATGAAGCATTTTTATTAACAGGAAGAAAAGGCAGGGGCACAGGTAATCAAAGAGCTATTCCAACATTGAATTATTTGCAGAATTGGATCTTTTACATTATTCTGCAGCTCCCAACTGCACTAATGTTTTTGCTAAAATGCATATTTAACCATACATTTACCTTATTGAGAGAAACAAAAAACTCCTAAGATCCCCAAGGACATCTCAGGCTAGGAAGGCAACTTTTCACTCTTATACATTCAGACAATAAACACTTTACTTCCCTACTGATAGTCTCTCCTGTGTTTGTATTTTACAGCCTGACACAGGCCAACCCAACACTTGACACCTAATTAACAGACCTAGGAGCTGGAGGTCCCTATATTGATCACACTAAATGGGATTAGTGTGAAATAAAAAGTTCAAAGGGTCTTGACCAAACTTCAGCACAGCCCAGCTGTGACAGCTGCTATGAATTTGCGTATCCAGTGCCCCACGTTTTTATTAAGAGGGGTCTGGTACACAAGAGTTTGCAGAAGCCTATGGGATCATGAAGGTTCACCTAACAATGTCAGGCTCTGTAACTGTAGTGACTGACTGACGAAAAAAATCCTCTTGCTTGTTTGCATAGGTCTTTTTGATTAACTCATGGAAAGGGTCCCTCACCTCTGATACAACAAGCATTTACAACAGACGTAGAGTTGTGACTTCTTTACCTCTCAAGGATTTGTTAACTTGCTGGGGAAGAGCTGTCCAATTTGAAAAACCCTAGGTTTGACTACAAAAGAAATAATTCCTCATACAGGCTGCAAGCATACCTAGCATATTCTGACAATGACAGCCAGGAGCAGTATTCAAATGATAGAGGTACAAACTATTATCTTCTAAACACTTCTAATATTCTATTATCTTTTTATTTCCCTAAACCTTTCAGCTGTCATCAGGTGAATAAATATTTCTACATTTTACACAAAGACACTTCTCAGTTGCAGCCTACTGACATGATTTTTAAAACCTTCATCAAGATCCAAAGAAATTACAACAATCACCAGCATATTTTAGTATTTCTGACAACCTGTGCAAATTCATTTCTTTTAGACAAGCAGCCTCATTTTCTGGTATCAAGTATCATGGACACCTGTAATAGAAACACAGGACATGGGAAACCTACTGCAGCTCAGGGAAGGGAACAAGCCTGTTGTGCAAGTACCACTGAGGCACAGTGAATGATCAACAGGACTGTCTTGGCTAATGGGATGTTTACTGAAATATTCAGGATAAACGATGAACAAAATGCAATTTTGCTTTTGTGGGTGTTTTTATTTATTAATTTGTTTTAGGACACACTGTCAGAATAATTTTCTAAAAAAAAAAAAAAAATCAGAGAAATGTCTGTCCTGGGAATTTATATATCAGTGATAAGGAAACAGTCATCAGTCAGGAGAAAGATGATAGTTGTCAATTTATAAATAATTTTAAATCCATTTAAAAGGAAGCTAGATGTGGTCCACGAGGGAACCTTAAAAACAGCTTGTTGAGGTTGCAACATGTGCATTTAACGAAAAGGCAGCGCTAGAGCCATCACACAAACACCTGACAGCAGAACACCAACAACAGAAGTTAGGTAAAAGTAAAGGGAGCAACATGAAGCCTATAAAAGAAGAGTAGACTGTTAATACTAGCATGCAAAGGTATTTCAAATAGTTAAGAACATCCTTTATACAGTATAGCAGCACACAAAAATACCAGCTTTTCATTTATCTCTTTTTTTTCCCCTTCTGTGTTTCTCTCTCCTGCTCGATTTCTTTCCTCACTGAATCTTTCACTTCCTGTCTGCTGGGTCTCAGAGCTGTAGCTGCCCAGTCACACCTGCTGAGACAACCTCCCCAAAACGGCCAATGACATTTCAAAGTACCACAATCAGGCTTCAAAATTCCAAGACTGGAAGAAGATTTTGCATGTGTCTGCTCTGACTGCAGTCAGGACTGGAAAACTACAGCTGTCACTCCCTCCAAGTCCTGAAAGCCAGAACCTTTTCTTTTTAAAGTTGAAATGACATGTAATCCAAAGTGTGCAGGCCACAAGAAATTCTTTGAGATGACTGAATCCAGTCCAAAGAAGGCTTATCTGGCCTATCCAGCAATGGGCAAAATTTTTCATTATTCACTATATTATTTAGGTTTGAGTTGGGTGCTTGGTGATTTGGGGTTTTTTCTTTTTTTTTTTTTTTTTTTGGCAGTGTATTTTTAGAAATTCCATCAGATTTTTTTAGAAGTACTTTTCCATTATCAGGTTCTGTATTTGCAGATTTCTTTCACCATAGTCACCAGCTCTCATAGCTCCAATATAGCAAAAAGTACTGTGTCTTCCTGCGTTACCAGTTTATTTTCTCTTCATATTAAAAGATGCATTAACATCCTCCTACAGTAAATATTAACATAGAAGATACTCAAATTACAGTGAGAGTGCAAGATTTGGCTACTTTAGGAGACCAGAGAACAATATAATTTGAGATGTACCCTCCCAGTCCTGTATGAGTTTAAGCACAATGCACATGGCTTGAAAAAAAAAAAAATTTTATTGGAAGTGAGTGAGCACACAAAGGAAGAAAGTCATCTAACTAGATAAGCCTAACTCTGGAGTGAATCTGAAACTAAAAACTGACCATATCATTTGAAAGAAAAACATCAATGTGAGAAACTCTTGCTACTACAGCATATGCTCATTAAAGGAAATTAAGTCAGCAATTTGGTACAACTGGTGGAAGTTTTATCACTGTCCATCAACAGGAGAAGTGGAGAAAGATATTTTAAACAGAGATGAGGCCAAAGATAAACAGAAAAATAAGAAAAGCTTTTAACTTGGCCAGTAAGTCAAGTTTCTGAAGTCCCTCTAAGGAGATCCTTGCTTCTAACTAAAGAGACCAAGCTTCAAGAATCAGTAAAACAAAAGTGAGAAAAAAGATACACATGCAATACTTAAGCATATATTTATATCCCACTTCCTCTATATTCTATGTGTAACATATATACATTTTATATTCCTCCAGAAGATTAGATTTAGAGGGAAAAATTTTTTTAAATAAAGTTTAATAGACAACACCACTGTTGTTAGTCACTTAACATTTTCATTTTTCTGTCTTTAAAGGCAAAACAATACTGTATCACTGGAATATTCTCTGTTCAGCCATCATAATTTTTTGCATCCCCACTGGATATCATATTTTAAAACTATGACAGTTTTCTTCTCCCTTTTCCTGCAAAAGGTAGGAACCACTTATTGCTTTTGAGCTTCTTTATTTTATTAAAGTGGGATAAATTGCACACTGTTTGGAGAACATTCCAACCCCTTACTTTTAAGAAAACATTATTTAAAATCCCAAAAGGACTTAAAAAGAAAAATATTTAACAAAAGTATTTAAGAAAAGAATAAGGTTAGCCTATTAGAATATCCAGTCTGACGTGTTGCTTAAGGCAAAGGCTTATTTCAGTCATTTCAGAAGAAAAACATGAAACCCCAATATCTTATCAACCATGTAACAATGAAAATGAGGTTGCAATGAATTCCAATTTAACCCTCAACAGTGGATTCCAATTACCATGCTCACAGGAGAAGGAAAAATATTGACAAAATATAACACCATTTTTTCTGGTAAAGTGGTGAACGCTGCAGAAGACATTCCACAGATGTGAATCTACAAAGAAAATCAAGTTCCCACACAAACTGCACTCTTTTTAGTCTTGTTAGACCCCGGGTACATGAAGGGGTGAGCTCTCACTCAGCACAGAGACAAGGGAATGAAAAAAGGATGAGAGGATGAGGCTTAGCAGCAAATAAATAGCTTTGCTGTTATAAATTTTAGAGGAAACATTATTAGTTAAACTTAGTGGGCTTTGTGGTTTAATATACATTCAGCACAAGTAATTTTTCTCCAAGCCTTTGGCTCCATCTGCTGACTTTAATATTAAAAATAATTGACGAGGTTGAAAACGTTCACAGCTTTTGGAACACTGAAGTCCTCTATATTTTTGTAAGTGTGGTTCAAAAGATATAACTAAATACCCTGGGTGTGTGGTCTAGTAATTTTGTCAGTTAAAATTATCTTGAAACAGCTCTGAGAAGAAGGTACCTGAGTGAGTTTTGGATGTACAAGAGGTAAACAAAACTTACTTGGAAGACTGGTTGGAATCAGATTTAAATAACAGGTACACATCTGGATGTTTATACCACAGAATCACCCAGCAACTAAGTCCAAATCAGAGAAGTGAGATTCTGAGTAGACTAATACAGAGAATCAAAGATCTATAACACAACCCTTGTGAGAGCTCTTGGGAGATATTTGCTCAATACCTGCCCACACTGGTTTCAGCCTCTCCCATTTTCACCAAGATGTCTGCTTCAAAGAAACTAAAGCTTGTCGTATTTATGAACAAATGAAAAAAAAGATACAGAATAACCCTGCAGGTTCAAAAGCCCAAATATTTGCCTGTTCCAACTGTGATTTATTTTTCACTATTTCAGAATTCTGATCATTATCAGAGTGCTACAAACTCAAACTAGATAAAAGTTCCACGCAAAAAATTGCATATGAAAAAACCCGCATCTATATGCCCTTTAAATCTAACAGGGGAAAGTCTTGGTCACAAAAATAAAACACATTTACAGTACTCCACTGGCCATTTTTTACAGTTAAAAACTAAATCCATCATTAAATCAAAGCAGTCTGATCTACATGAACACTGAGCTCTCATGACTGCAAATTATTTGAGTGGTTACTGGGATAATCATCTCTGACCATCTGTTTGTCTTTACAACTCTTTTAGTACCTGTATTAAAAAAAAAAAGATTAAAAATAACCACACCTACACAATCAACACCCTGCTGCCCCCCACCCCCCAAAAAAGCCCAAACCCCAACACACTCAGCTTTCAAAACTTGCTGTGCCATCTCTGTGTGCTCTGAAAAGTACTTTGCTCTTACTCTCAGTGTAGGAGACACGTTCAGCCCCTCAAACCAAATTCTACTTGCTGCAATTGTTATTATTGGGGAAGATTTTTTTTTAAAATCGTGCTTCTGTATCAACCTACTCGAGTCCTCGTATCTGATATAAAAACACAGGTAAAAAAAACAGTATATGGAATAAATTATTTTGGCAAGGGGATTTAAACACAGAATGTGTTTAACTGTGTTAAAGCTAAGATTAAACAGAATCTGAACCAGATCCTAAAGCTCACTCTTTATCACAAAAAAGCTCATCTTCATAGCTTTATAGAAAAAAACCTCAACTCTTCTGAAATGAAAGCATAAAAAGCCCTCATACATATAGCACATACCACAGATAATGTAGTTTCCAAAAAGCTTCTTCTAAAACTATTAAATGTTTATAACGTCTCCTTCAGAGCTGAGACTGAACCTAAAGAATCCACTACAAAAGCCAGTAATTTCAAAAACTCAAAACAGAGGAACCCAAATTCTGAATAAAGATTCCTAATAACTTTTAACAGTGTATGAAACATGAAGAAGATACAAGACTCATTTCTACATGGTCATGCTCAGATACAGGCATGGGTTCAATAGGTTCAAAGATACACTTACACAGAAGTTCACACTGGGGGAAATTATCACCACACAATTTGAGATTAAGAGAGACATTAAGGAAAAGTTAAATATAATCACATTTAAATATAAATCTAACCTGCCAGTCTGTTTTTTCATGTGTAGGAAAAAGCAAGAAAAGCAGCAAGTATATTGTAAAGTGCTGTGTGTAACTGTTTAAAATTTAAATCACATCAATGCGTTCTCTGTCCAAGTCTATCTAAATCCTGACTCCAGTAAAAAGCCCTGGTTGGTGTCAGCTTCACTAGATGACACAGAACAAATGAAAGGCAGGATTAAAACTTCACTTCTGAGCTGATCAGAAGGGACCTTGTCCATCAAGGACAACAATGTAATGTAAAAGAAAAAGCAATAATACAGTGTTTGATTTGCAGAGTTACGCTCGCCGTGCCAGAAAACATTAATGTTATGGATTCAAAATAACCTTAACTCAGCCCACTCCTCATTGTGGGTATCTAATGGCATGTTTTTACAACTGTTTATAATGTACATGTCAGATGGACTCAGCCTTTCTTGTGAGTCACACTGTAACTACAAATCTATGCCTGAACGTTAACTTTGCCTTCTCCCCCATCCCGTTTAAGTGTGACGTAAAAATTACTTTGCCCAACTCCCTTTCCATATGTGAATCTTCAAAACACCTTGCCAATATTTAACACATGCAACCCTCAGACAAGAATTAGAATCATGCTTACTTCAATAAACAAAAGAAACAAACAATCAAAAAACACATCAGAAATTTATCACGCTTCTGCTTTTTCTAATAAAAATTAAGACAGGAAACTTGGGTAAAAAATTTCATCAAAACCAAGAAAACCTGAAAGCCCCTGGAAATTTAAAAAAAAAAAAAAAAAAAACACCAAAAAAAACCCTCAAAAAAATAGCAACACAAAACCAGTGACTAGAACCCTTACCTTCACATTCTCATTATTAGAAAATTAGTGCTGTTTTTTAGAAATACTGCTTCGTTTCTTACCAAAAACATCCCATTAAAAAAATAAAGACAACAAACCAAACCCCCTCAATATTTCTGGTAATTCCACAAATCAGCTCAGTGGCTCAGTGTACATATGTCTCAAAGAGGTAGAGATTACTGGAGCCACAGTTGTCTTCCCTAAACATGCTGTCCTTACTCTTATTACCCTATTACATCTATTCCTAACAGTGAATTTGAAGTTGGTAAAGAATTTGCGCCCCCCCAAGACTTTAAAATCTCCAAGAACTTCTTTAAAAGGGCAGCAAGAGCCTGTGACCTCAGCTCTGACAAACACTGATGTGCTGTCTGCACGTATCAGGCTCCTGAAAAGCAGATTTAAAAATAGGAATTCGACAACCTCCACAGATAAATGGGTGGGCAGTAAAACTGAAGATGACAAACAAACAAGGATACAAGTAAAAGGAAAGACTTGGGGGGGGAAAAAAAAAAAAAAAAAGGAATTTTGTACTACAAAAAAGTGTTTGACCACAACTGTATCTTAGAACTTGCTGCAAGAAAGAAAAGCAGACACACTGTCATTTCTACCAACCCAAGGAGTTTTCTACCATCTCCCCACTATTTAGGGAAATGCATGCCTGAAAAGTATTAAGACATCAGAATAAATTATGCTGAACTTCAATCTTATGTAGCATCTCAGACACACCAAAGGGCTCAGAACAAGTCAGGGCCTTGCTCTGTACCACCATGTTGGAGAACTTGCTCCATCTCCACCCATAACAGATTAAAGACCTACCTGGGAGTGAAGATACTTAATAACCTCCTCTAAAATCCAAGCAATCAAGTAACCTTTGACAAGACTGGAAAGAAGCATTAATATGAGGGTCCTTGCCACCTTAATATACTTCTGTTAT
The DNA here is from genome assembly GCA_013397135.1 of Pachyramphus minor. Lineage (NCBI taxonomy): Eukaryota > Metazoa > Chordata > Aves > Passeriformes > Tyrannidae > Pachyramphus > Pachyramphus minor. The sequence goes on from VYXB01000582.1 coordinate 1,160,834, forward strand.
ATATATATATATTTATATATATATACACACAACTGTTTTCCCCCAAATACGAGCATCACGTCAGCAACAGAAATGGAACATTTGAAATAGAAACACATGTACAAAACATTATTCTTATTCAACCACCACTTGACTCTAACTCTCTCCTAAAATTCAATGCAAAATTAGTTTACAGTGGATTTTGGGTTTTATTTCACTTTTTCAAAGATCTGCATTTAGACTAAACTGACTGCTATTGCTTTGTGCTGACTTAAGGCCAAACTGGATATTTTAGTCTTATTAAGCATTTATTTCAATTCTTTAGTAAAAATATGTATTTTCAAGTTTCCCCTCTTTTCTGTGGTTTTGTTTGGAGCGTTTGTGGTATACCTGCATATTCCTCACTCCCTGAAGACTTCAAATTATTGTCAGCTAATCTCCACGAGCAGGATCAATGTCTTCAACTAGGCAAAGAAAATACCATATGAATACCACCCATATTTCAAAACTAAACCGATTCACAATAGTACATAATTTTTTCCCTAAGCCACCATTTAACTTGTTGTAGTTCTATGTACAAGGTGTTGCACACCAGACAAAAACCTCTTCTAGGGATGTTTAGTATATAGCAGGCTATTGAAATTCATTTTAAAATGAAAATAACGTTAGGAAAAAGAAACTACAACATAGTAATTGAAATGAAGAAAAACAAACCAACTAAGTTAGACGAATACCAAGAAAGAGCAGAAAAACTTCAAGGGGTTCTGAAGGCTCAGACGAACTTACATGATAAATTTCTGAATCATTTTCCACACCTCTATCCCCTTTTAAAGAAAAGCTTTGCCATCTATATATTGCTTCCAATGAGTTAATCTGTTCTCATGGCTGATTTCTGCCACTAAACTGAACAAGGATTAAGGCCACTTCTGCCATTCTTTGGCAGAATCTATTACACACCCTATACATATATATATATATATATAAGGAGAGACTGTCTTTAAAACAGGTTGCCTACAGAGAAACAGCTCAACTATTAAATCTTAATTTTCACACAGGCCTGATAGTTTTTAAGTCTACAATTTTAGTATTTAAAAATTTATTAGCTACAGACTCTTTAAAAGGCTATTTGACCTTTCCTTGTTATTTCTGAAGTGCAAAATGTTTATTCTTGATTATTTATTCATTAGAGGAGAAAGCAAGAGAAGCCAATTTTATGTCATATGCTTTGAAGCTAATCTTTACAACCATGAAGAGCCTGGGAGTTTGCAGCTTTCATTTCAGACAGTTGCAAATGAAAATCTGTATCTAGGCATTCATATCATGTTCATCACAGCACTATCTGGGCAGCTAACCTAATTATATTATTCCAGCTGATACTGTAAATATTGGCGCTCTCTAGTATTACTTTTCCAATTCAAGCTGCATCAGTTATTATAACAAAGTTATGGAAATAACTTTAGTGAAGAGATGCAGCTTACATTTAGCTTCAACAATACATGTCACTGTCACATGCATGTGACCACACATTCAGGTGATGAGCTGAACAAACATTTAAAGAGAAAGTCAATTCTCATGTAATTTTCCAAGTAGTATCCAAGAACAACATTTAAAGTTCCGTAAGTGGGTTCATCTCAAACACACAGTACAAGGAATGAAAACCAGAGGACTCACTATGGTGTTATAGTAATACTTGAAGGAAATACTCTGGTAACAGAATAATTACAGATTCCTTATGCACTAATTCATTTTTTTCTGCCATTAGGTCAAATTTGTCTTCAGCAATATTTATTAAATAACACTCTCAAATTTCAGATCCTTTCTTTTCCAGTGGCCAGAACTGAGCAGAACTTTGTAACAGACATACCATGGCTTAGTTAATGCAGCACTTGCTGAGTTGTTCTGCTTCTAAAAGCCTGATCAAATGAGGAATTGTACTGTACATGGATGACCAAGGAAGAACAAAAAGTGCCATTCCCTTCCTTCCTTCATTCCAGTTATTGAAATCTTGTCAAAGCCTCCAGCACTTGAATTTCAATATTTAAAACATGATAGTTACTCTCTGCCCTAACTAAACCTATTCATACTAATGCTACATTCACAGCAGGAATGCAATGTGAAAGCTGTGTTTACCACACAGGAGGTTACCTTCCCAATTACTACTCAAGCATTCCACTAAGATTCCCGCTCAATCGGTATGTGTACATGCATGTGGGTCTGTTTTCAATTGAACTGGATGGAGAACAATTCTACCTGATAAATTAAAAGAAATAAAGTTAATAACCTGGCAGCAGCAATGCTTAAGCAAACAAGTTATGCAAACACAAGCCAGCCATCCTTCGCTTTAAGAAGTTTCCATAAAGTTTAAACAAAGCGGCATTTGGATGAAATTATCTGATTACTACAGCAATATCCATTAACTTAGTTTCAAACTGATCTTGAACCCCAGGGTACATAAACCCAAGAACACAACACCTGATCCCTGGAGCTGCAACTCCTCAACAGGAAAAACACTTCACCTACTAAGTCTCAGGATAACGTGTGTCTTCAAGTTCAGCTGCATCTGAGTTGTGACTCAAGTCAACTTGAAACCTTTCTCCTCCTGTACACAGAACCATTGCTTAGAGTACCCACTTTAGACAGCTCCAGGACTTCTTTACAAATTATAACTACAAGACATTTAGCCCTAGGAATACAGTAGCTGGCATGTCATGTAGAGGAAGTATCACAACCCGCCTTTGAGAGGATAACACCACTCAATGTTTATCAGGTCATCTTTTCTTTCACCAGACCCCACTCTAGCTTCAACCTATGAAAACAGATTCAAAAACACCATCCCAATATTTCTCATCTGATCTTGACTGATGCTGGTTTCAAGCACCAGAGGTTTTAAGTCAACATGTACTCGAGGGGAAGAAAGTATACACAACTGCATTGTTACTCAAAATTGCAGCAGCAGCTGAAGAAATGGAAGGAGAAAAATGTTTCTTTAATCTATGGCTTAAGTGGAAGAGATCAGTCACTTTGAAGAGCAAACTCAGACTGGAAAAGAAGCTAGAAATGGAGAAAAATGAAATAGGCAGGAGGAAAAGTAAAAAAGTAATTAAATAGGAGGAGAAGTAAAATGAGCAGATAAAGGAAATTAAAGCAATAGAGAAAAATCTAGATGCCAGGTGTCATGTTAATAACTTATTACATGTTCAGTTTTCTTTTCAACTTTGTTTTGGAGTCATAAACCTACATATTTGTTTATCCTCAAATGTGTTGCCATAGCAGAGCCAAACTGCTCACTGATATACAGTAACATATTTCATTTTTTCCATGATTGCCATGCTTTTGCACTGGGATACATACAGGGGAGAGCACACACAGTCACTTGTGGAACTGTTACACTGCAGTGCCAGGACCAGCCTCAGAGAACTCTACCTGTGTCATTTCTCTGTTAGTACACTGGTTCCCACTTCTTTAGCTCAGTTTCTTTTCCACATTGTATTTCTGTAAGAACTTTCTTCAGCTTTTCTAACAGTTCTCATGGGACAAATTATTTACTGAAACCTAGACACAAAAAATGTCATTTGATTTACCTAAGAAAAAAACCCAGTCATTATATGAAATAGAAGTATGACATTCATTTCACACAGTATTTTCATCTACTCAGAGTCAAGACGATACTGTATAATTTTTTCATTTTGAACCCCACTGAACCGTGTACCAGTTCTCAGGCAGTAACAACTCTCTGCACTTTCCAACTGTTAATGCAAAATTATCTGCATGGGAATGCCACAAAATACACACTTCAAACTATCTCACACACTAACCACCACCAGTCAGCATTGCAAATAAGATGGTTTCAGTGGATAGAAGCAAGGCAGAAGTTACCATTCTCTTCCTTTTCAGATTCAGTGTAGGAAAAAAAACCTTGTATACTTTGGGTAATTTTTCTCATCCATTAGAATGCAATCTGTATCTCAACTGTCTCTATCTGGGAGGGAGCACAGGGCACATCTAGACCTCCAAAAAAAGCCACAGGTGAGTTTCAGTATTTGAAGAGTTAATTAGCCAGCACTGACTAGGCCGCTTTTCTGCCTGAACACATTAGACACATAAGCTCCAAAAATACAGTGTATGGTTTGGATTAGCACTGCTCAGGTTGGCTGCTCTCCCCTGGCTTCCTTCCCTTCTGCTTTGACCAAGACAAAAAATTTAAAAACCCCACAATATGTATCAAGACCCCTTTCTATTAGTATTATCTCTGGTCCTCAATAAAACTTAATGCCCAAAGTCCTTTATCTTGCTCCCCCTTTTTACTGTACCTACATGATACTTAATAAAAAACTGCAAGCAATATGAACTAAAACATTATACTTCAGGAACAGGTAGTGAAAAAACAGCAACACAGAAATCTCTTCCTGAGCATTTTTATTCCCAAGGTTCTTTTTGAAAGTCTGAAGTTAACTAGATTTTTTTTTTTTAAGGGTTTTTAATTAAAAAATAAAATTGATTCTGTGCTTTGGGGTCTTGAGGTTTTGGAGGTTTGGGGTTCTTTTTCAAGTGTGAACTAAAACAGAAATAAAAAACAAAACCAAAAAAAAAACACAGTAAAAAGTTACAAAACCATACTTGAAAATGAGGGAACTGAGCTTTAGCAAAAGATCAGCATCTGCTATTCTTATTCTGTTAAGAGATCAAGCCAAAAAGATTTGAGAAGTTTTTATTGCCAGATCTAAATTTCATTCCACAGGCACTGGATCAGGTCTTTAATCCTTTACTTAACCACAAGGAACTGTGCTGAGGAGTTTAGTTCTTCCAAAACAACTGATAATATCCTAAATGTTGAAAGCAGAGTACTTTCCAGTATAAGCCAAATCCTGCATGTTTTGCTTTTAAGTAATGCCATAGCAGATGCAAAACCAGTAGGATTCACACTGATGTTTTCTAGGAAAGGAGAAAATCTCCAAAAAATACAACCCATGCTTTAGAAGCAGCAGACAAATAAAGAAACAGTTTAATTCTTGTAGTGAATTAAACCGCATGTATAACATTATGTTTCTTTTAAATTTATTGACTTAGGATTTAGAATTCTTTTATTTTTTCACCCACATATTTTAATACATACTGTGAACTGCTGTTTCACAACTTTATCACTTACATTTAGTTGATTACCCCCCAACCTAATTTTCTGAACTGTTCTTCTTCACAGCATTTCAATGAAAAGGAAAACATTCAAGACAAGACTCCTTCCCCAGCAGAGGAACTGTAGCATTTTAAAGACTGTTTATAGCAGCATTGAGCACAAATAATTCAAGCAGTACTGGAAAAAAAGAGATGTAGAAACAGTATTCAGACATCCTCTCAAAAAATTCATCAGGGGTTCTATCTATTTGCAATGCAAAAAACAGTTGACATTGACTGAAATTTGGAAGGTGTATATTAGGAGAACCAAAGAACTCAAAATGATAGAAGTAAGAACCTCTAAGATTTCACCATCAGAGTCCACATACAAATGTCTTTGTGACCCAACTCAGCAGGGTTTGCTCCAACTTAATTTTCTGAGATTTAAATGCCCTGTGACAAAGCTTAACTGCACAATTCTGATTGTGCAAAATTCCTTAAATAAACTAAAGTTAGTTCTCACTACACGTATATACTAAAGCTCACTAATCACAGGTCCTGGGATAGATTGAAGTACTCATGTGGTCAAAAGCTGATCTCTGTTATGATTTTAATAGCTACACTAGTTTGAAGGAAATAGTTTTGCAAATACAATTTGAGTTATTCTATCAGATAGAGAATTTTTTTGTTGTATGAGCCATAAAAGCTACAAAATCTTTGCCAAAACAAAGTCCAAGTTACCTAGGTACAAAAAAAAAAATCCTAGAAAACATCTCTTCACATGGTGAAAGTGTATGAAGCCACAAAGCTTCTTAGTATCACACTTGCAAAACAATGTTTCTTAAAAGTTCATGAAGCCAATATAATTGGACAGGCAATAGGTCCCTGCCAAACAGAATCCACTGCTGATTTAGACCAACACTCTAATTTACTAGGAGACTTGACTAGATAAACAGAGGCAAGTTTCTCACATTTTTTATATTTGACATCTCACATGACCTCTTGAAAGCTCACCAAAGTACTGAAACACCCAGATGATTATTCTCCAACTACAAGGGAAGCATTTCATAAATGTGTTTGCAACTTCTGAGACTGAAATGCTCAACATTAATAATGGCAATTGGCTACTGCAAACCTCTAAGATGGTGAGGTTTACCCCGTATGAATACTTCTCTTTCCCTTTAATGACAACAGCTCAACCATACACAGCAGATCAAAAGCCTGACAACGTCTCAAGAGACACTTCCCAAGGTCAGTCCAAAGACTGATGTCCACATGATTTATTACACAAGAAAAAACTTTCTACCATACAACACAAGATACATTATTCAGCTGCAGCACACTGCAAAATTCCCCACATGATCCTCTACAGAAAAACATGAATATAACTGCTCAGCATTAACACAGATACCGAGCCTTCAAGACCCTCCCAACTTTTGACACACACAGTACAAAGTGGCAGCACACTGTACTGTATGGGTTCCACCACAGCTATGAACCCACACCAGCCACTCAGCTTGCACCAACTTGCTCCAGCATTTGTCAGCAATTACACTGAACAGGACAAACAGGAATCTGACTATAAAGCAAGAATGAAAGTTTCTACTTTTTAGAATTCCTGAAAAACACCCAAACCCAAGAGTGGTCTTTGTACTTGGCTGCCACGTACGTGCCCTGTGGTTTCTGCAGCCCCTGATCACAGGTAAGGCAGTGCTGAGTGGACACTTCCAGGATGGCCACATTTATATCCATTAGCTGTGTACATTTACCTCTGCCTCCTCACTCAATTCAGACTTGACCTCTTCTATGATCTTTCACAATTCTTACGACAGTGATTCTTGTTAACCAATCTGGGGCATTTTCTATGCCCTAAAGCATCTTTAAAGCATATTAACATATTATCATCTGTTCTACCCAATCGGTCAGTATTTCTAATGTGCTTGCAACTGTGAAATCCAGAAGTAGAATCACTAACACCATGATTTCAACCTCTCACCTGGATAAGGAAGGAAAAGATAACTTTCCTCCACTTAAAAAAAAACCCCAAACACACGCTTTCCTTTTTCATTTAAAATGTGCTATAAAAAGACACAGCAGCACTAAAATTTGACATTCATCCTCACTTAAACTTAAAATCATTACAGTAGGTATAGCTAAAGCATCAGTAAAATAAAAACCTATCAGTAAAATAAAACTAAATTGAAAAAACCCTTATTCTTCAAATTTCAGAAGCTTTTATAAAGCAGACATAGAAGTGTCAGAAGTTGTTACAGTTTATAAACTGAAAGACTGTAGAGATTGAAAGACCACTGAAATAATCTTAAAAGGACATTCAGAATTCTGCCAACACTACATTTTTGCTGCAGAAATCCTAGGTTCATTCTCTTCAAGGTGGATTTCAAGTGCTAGGAAGCAAACAGTACTAACTCAATTGGATAGTGAACTGTTTGCTGTGTCAAAGCTTTTTGTCAAACACATATATATAATTTTTCTTTTCACTATATGGATAATCAACCCCAGATGGCAATTTACATAGGCAAAGCATAAAGGAATCCACGCACTGCTGGTGCTCTCAGCCTCAATCAGAGCAAGCATGGGCGTTTGAGAATGTCACTGTTTATTTTTAATTGCTGTGTCCCTCCTTTGTGCAGGTTCAAGCGGTCAAAGATGTCGAAGTCCATTAGGAGAACTGGAAGGTGATGCCACTTCATTTGGTGAGAGGGTTCTTCAAATTTAAAAAAAAGCAGCTGGTTTGTAATGTCCCCAAATGCCCAGCGGGTACCAGCTGTCAATCTCAGTTACCATTGGGTCAGGGCAAAAAAAGGTCAGAGAGAGTCATAAACCACAATGTGTTGTGAAATGTGTTTCCTCCGTTACCTTGTAGGCCTGAGAAAGGTTTGACCTTTTATAGGTATCCTAACCCAGCTCTGCATGATGCTGGCAGGGGTAAGTACAACACACCGCTCAAACTTACACAAATTGCTTCCTTTTACTGTACCTTGGTTTCCATACCTGTACAACATGAACATGAATATTCACAAGTTGCTAGTGGCAAAAACCCATAACTTTGCCCACCACTATTATCACTCAGAGGCATGGACACATTTATTTCACACACAGCAGTAGAAGGATTAATTCATTAACAGCAAATGGAAAAATAACCAAAAGTTCGAGGGAATTTGTTAATACAATAACAGCCTAGTAATCCAGCTTCTCTTTGCAAACAACCTGTTTAGCTGCTAAGTTGGCTGTCACTTCAGTAACTATACTCCCAGTCACTTGAGTGGGAAGAAAGCCTCTTTTAATGTTCAATTTAAGGCTTTCCCTACTCTCCATTTGCAAGTTAATCACTACATTTTTGTTGTTTCCTCCTTCACACGGTTTCTCAAAAAGCAGTCTTATTCCTAAACATATTTCTTCAAAACATTCTTGGACTACACATGAAGAGCTCAATGGTCATTTCCAGATATAATCTAGTGATGCATTCTTTCCTTGCAAGAAATAATTGCTCTGTCTCACCCCCATCTACCAGAGCAGAAAATGACAGGAAGTTTGGCCAGTGCTATGCCAAAAGGAAAGCAGCAAACCCTCTATGCAAGGTCCTGTTTGGGCAGTAGCCATCTCACACTCATCAGCCTTGCACTCCTAACTACTTGTCCCTCTTCGGACCCCAACCGTAGGCAGGCCCAGGATTGTCAACAGGACACAGAAAAGGGAAGGAACAGCAAGCAGAAAGCAGGAGACATTGAAACCAGATCTACAATTCCAGCAAGCATATTTCCTGCAGGACTTGAAAGCACAGCTCCCAAAACACGCTGCACTCTGCAAAGGAGAATACGGGCAATTAAGAACTTCACTCAGAAGTAGACATGACAGAGTACCTATCATGCAGATCTCTTCTATGCAAAGGACAATATGATATAAACTAGATAGCCACAGGTATCACAGAAGAAGTTGGCCAGAAACTCATTGTCAGTTGACAATATATGAAATCAGAATGTCTCACTTAGTCCTTCTCTTGTCCACAAAGCACAATCAAAAATGAGAAAACAGCATGTTCACTCCATGAAAGAATGGGGTCCTTAAAGTAATGACTCAAAAATAATACTGACAACATGAAAAGGGGCCAATCCAGCCTTGTTGAGCCAAAACTTTCCTGTTCCCAGTATGTTACTGGCTGGGTCCACTTTTAAGTGGTAGCTGCAAAATGCTCAGTTTTGACTTATTTTGGGGAAGTCAGTGCAAATCAGTATCTGTGGAATAGACTTCACCTGTTCCAAGCATAAAATCACCTTGTTTTGTTTTAAAGGATGAATATGTTTTAAAGTAATTAAATAGTAACAACAATTCAGCAGTTCAAAGGCCATTGAAAGGTCCCTGTGACTTTCTACAGCCTCTCTGAAGATACTAGTGGCAGCAAGCCACCTACTGCATTCCAGCAGTTCTCCCAGAACATGCTGACATCAATTAAAGCCTCAGCAAACAAAGAGAATGTATATCAAGCATTTCAATGCCCTCTTCTTGTCATTTCCTTTGCTCCCAGACATTTCTAGAAGCCTTCCTGCTCAGATTCTTTCACAAGCCTTCTCACTGCAGCAGGTCTCACATGAAAGTAACCTCATTCAAACCTTGTTCAGTCCTTGGGCACATCCTATCCTGGAAACATGCCCACCTCGCTTTTCTGAATTTGCAAGTCTAACATGCTAATCTAGGTCAGTCTTTTCTCCTCTTTACCAATTAAATTACTGAACAGGTAACTTTACTGACTGCCTTACTTAAAAATTGCTCTCTTCCTGTTATAATATGGGTTTATAGTAGAGTACAAAAAGGTCCCGTGAAAATAACTGAATCACTTCAGATTGGAAGAGAACACACTCTTCTTTGTTGAATGTCTCTTTCTATCAGGAAAAACAGGGGGAGTGAAAATGAGAGACTCACCTTCAGGGCAGGAATCTCCACACTGTCACCAAGGCTAACAGAGCCAGAAAGAATAGTCCCTGTCATCACTGTGCCTTGACCCTTGATAGAGAAACAGTGGTCGACTGCCATAAGGAAGTGTCCTGAGGGGTCTCTCGATGGCAGGTAAGCCTGAGACTTCAAGACCTGAAAAAAAAAAGATAAAAGCAGCACCATGCCTGGGTGAAAAGTCATGACAGCCACATGGCAAAAGGAAGGCAAGCGGATGATTGATTGAACAAGTTTGCAATTTTACTGATTCCAGGCATCTCCCAATGAGTTTAGAACGCACCAATGTCAAATTAACTGTGTGTGCCACAGAGGAGACGCACACTTAGCAGCAGGAACAGTTCGATTTTCTGCCTTAGAAAGATTTGGTGCTGCACATTTAGCTTGGTTAGCAAAACCGCACCAGCGATAAAGTTGCTGCCAAACTCAATATAAACACTGCAGCAAAGCAAAGAGGGGGGGGAAAAAAAAAGCCCTGTATGTGTCATTCTGCCTCTCACCTCCCTCCACCCCCCCAGAAGTACAATTTTACAGTGCATTTTGCTACTTCAGCTTTTTTGGATTTTCTGAAAATGAACTTATATACAGATATTAGTGCCCCATAAAGTCTATCTCTGTCTCCCTTCCCAGAAAAACTATTATACTGGGTTAAGTTTTCAAAGTCAACTTCTCCTTCAGATTTCTGTTAACACTTCTTGGAGGATCAAACCACTAAGGAAAACAGCTACCTAAGTACCATTTTCTAGAGAAATTCTCTGAGATTAGCATTTCTCTTTTGCTGATAAATACCGTGTTTCTTAAAATGCATCATCATAGACAGAACACTTTAATTATAATAAGGCAGTCATGTACCCAACAGTGTTTCAGAGGAACTGGTTTGCTCCTGTCTCAAATCACTTTCGATCTCTGCTTCTCTTATAACAGCAGCATATATACTTGGAACTGCCTTTCGTGTCAGTTTTTAAGGTCAAACTGCAGACTAAGCCCAAATTGTAACGGCACAACAATGGAGAGAGTCTCTTACGAAGGACAGAAAGGATAATACCTTGAAGCTCAATGGCAGGGCTCACACAGTATTTGCCAGCTCTTCTAGTATTAGGTCTCAGAGTTGACAGAAACAGTTGCAACATTGGTATTTCCTTCAAAGGTTTTAACCCTGGGGAACATTCCAGTAAATCTACCAGGAACCAGATTAAGGCAGAAGTAAGGACTTGCATATCTCCTCTCTGGACTTTTCTGTGGGTTCTTGCTAAGTCTATTCTAAGGTCATCCTACATCCCATTCCCATCTTGGGTCACACCAGCCTGGGAGCTGATACAGCATTCACCGCTCAGCAGCTCTGTGGAATGTCCTGCTTTTATACAAGCCAGGCTGCCCTGGGCCAGACATCCCTAGAGTATTTGATGACTGATGCTGCACCTTAACTTCAGCAATTTACAGTTTCATAAATTTGGCAGCATCAAAATCAGAATCTGACAAGTCTTCAAAGAATAATGCCTCCATTTTAGAACTACTTCCGGCTGTCTGCAAATAACAGCAGCCTCCTGCCAGGGCAAAGATGCTGCTTTTGCCTAAAGCTAATTCACAGAAAGGGTGGCAAGTCTACTACAAGCTACAAACTGCCCTCAGTTATTTTAGGTGTCCTGCCCCTCACCGTATATGCTTCATGCCATACAATTTTGGGTTCTGACCATCTGAGAAGGTATTCTTCCTCTCCCGCCCCCCAAGAAAAAACAAAAACAAAAAAACCAAAACACCACTTCTTAACAACAACCCACATTGCTGGAACTGAGGATACCTGTGAAGCAACAGTTTGCTTAAAGTCTTCTCTTGTTCACATGGGTCTGATAAAATGTTAATTGCACAATCATATCATTTTTCCCAGGCCTTATCTCATTCAGGACACAGGGTAAATCCAGGCCACATTTTTTATCTTTTGCAGATGTGTAAGACACGCAATAAGTAAGGCAGGGTATCAGAGAAGATAGTTTCATCATGAAGGCAGGCAGTGCTTCTTTAGAGAATGGATTCTATACTTGGTTCAGAACTCCCGTGAATTGTCATTTTCACAAAAATGAAATTTCTACAGGTAATCACCGCCTATACACCTCAGCCTGTCCAAACAGAAACCCCAAAGTTTAACAGAAGGACTAAGCACTCATAACTGAAATCAGAATTGGCAGGTACTACAAGCTGAATACAAGCATGTACCAAAATACATCCTAGCTTTGTTAAATTTGGCAATTAATATTAGTAAACTCAGTGGACTTAGCTCCTTTGTGGTTCAACTTTCCAATCTAAATATGGATTAAAGTCACCTCTACAGTTCCCATAAGTGTTTTGGAAGTAAATTAACTGTTTGCCAAGTACTCAAGACCACAGTGATGTGTGCCAAGAAAACTCCAGGAGGAAATTAATTACTCTGAATGCAGAGCAGTATTTGAATGGAGTCATGAGGCCACAGAGAGAATAATGAGTATTAAAATAAAATATGGACTACCTGCTCACAAGCTGACTCCTGTCCATCCTGTGCAAGAAGCAAGGTCAGGGTTGTTTAGAATAAAGAATCATGAAATTAAACACTGGACCATAATACACACAAGCAGGAAGGAGACAATTCCCAAGGTCTAACTTTTGTGTGCCCGACTTTACAAATTTACTGTTTTCTTAACTATGGTACAACTATAAAACAACACCTACCAAGGATTTGGCAGAATTTTAAAGCTATTTTTCATTCACTAACTCTTTACAACTTTAAAGACAATTTCAGCACACTTGTGGATGGTCATTTCTTAAGATACAATTATTCAAAGGCTTTGTAGCCCAGTAGCTGAAAGAGGAGATCCACTTTTGGGGCATGTAACTTCAACTTCTCAATTCACTGAAAGGAATCCCTAAAGAATCAGGTTCCTTAAAACTGGAAGTAATACAGGAGATCCTCAACTCTAGATACCAATATACTGTACTTAAAAAGACTGAAAAGTTTGAGCATGTTTTATGTTATTATGTTCTTCAGCAGGTACCTCAATTAATTCAGAAACACCCAGTGGATTCTCAGACTCTGGGGCTTCTGGTCCACCAGGCTTTGCTGCAACAGCAACAATAGGACACCCACAGAACCTGAAAGAGAGAAAGACTCCCATCATTAGACCACAGATCTCCTGTATGTGTCAATACAAGGTAGTTCCAGGCTCACCTGAAGGCCAGCAACTCCCTGAAATCCCAATTTCTCTTTTCTTCCCCCATATTCGGTGACAACTTACTCATATCAAGCTATTCAAATATACAACAGTTACTTTCCTCTGCCTATTTTTTTCCACCTTCTATAGAATTTCTTGACAATACCACAGTAATTTCCCCAGCATTGATGGCAACACCTGGTCCACAGCTGCAAGAGACTTCAGCTTTGCTTACTGCTGTGGAATTGTACATGCATGCCTGGATGTGTAGTTAAAATAATTATCAACAAATAAACTATTAAAAAAGAAAAAACCCACCAACCAAAAAAACCCTCATTGTCAAGTGTCTGGGTTCAGAGGCAGCTGTCAAATGGTCTCAGCATACGTCCTACTAACAAGAGTAGTTTAGAAACAAAAAAAGCTGTTAAAAAACAAACACTTGGAGATTCAAAGTCAAGTGGTAAAGAGGCTGTCAAGAAACACCCCACACCTGAGATACAACAGGACAAGCACTTTGCAATCACAGCCAGATCAGCAGTGTTTTCAAAGCACAGACAGCACATGCACAAACTGAATTTTTCTTCTCCCCTCTGTACACTAAATCCTGTTCCTTAGATTCTTCAAATCAAGATGTGACCCAATAGTTACATCACCTTATATCCCTGACCAAAGCAAAGCTGTGCTTCAGTTTGTGTAAACACTAAATAAATATTTTATTTTTCTACTTCAAAGCAGTCACATTTCCACTTACAAATCTCACTACACTCATTATGTACCTTAACTACTGTACTGAAACAGGGTTGACAAATATTGTCCCAGCCAGAGCCATATTATATAAACTTCCATCATTCTGCTATCTCTAACTGGGGCAATCACTGTTTTCATCCTCCTTTAAGGAGATTTCCTAACACTTTCTCTGGAGTGAAACAGACTTGCAGTTCAAACAAAAGCTGCAAGCCCAGAGGCTAAAAAAACAAAGAAACCCCAAACCAAACAAAAACACACCAAAAAAAATCCCACTACCAAAAAACCCAAACACTAAACCCCACCAATGCACCCAGAAAACACCTCCCCTCACAAACAAACAAAACAGACCCAAAACTTTTTCTTTGTTTTATTAAACTGAAAAGCTTAACTACAGGAAAACGTTTCTCTACAAATGATACTTGCACATGTGACTTTGGAACTGCACTTGAGTTTCCAGACATCTTTTCACTCTCTTCTCATCATCTTTGCTAGATGTCTCAGTATGATTAGAAGCATATTGGAAGGGAAATACTGGTATTTTCATTAAACAAGTCAGGTGTTAATATCACTTCACTTACTTGGTATTTTCCAAGGTCTTCTGCATTTTCTTAGTCATCTTCTCAATGGCACTTTGTCTCTTTCCCTCTGGAAGGAGATCTATTTTGTTCAGAACCACCACCATCTTCTGGCAGGCAATTTGCCCAATTACCAAGCACTCTGCTGACTGTGTCTGCATCCCTTTTGTCACATCTATTACAAGCATCATCAAATCGATAATCTGGGCACCTGGAGGAGAATTCACAGTCAGTATTGCAGGAGCATAAAGAGATTAAGGATCATTTTCTCAAATAGTTTCCATAAAAAAGTGCCAGCAGATGTACAACTACCCAGAAACCCAAACAAAACACAAGTCAAAGTATGCACTGACTGCATGGTTCTTTTGAAATTAAGACCTCAGGAATTTAAGGTGTTATATGCTACCATCAGGTCATAAAAAATACTGAAGAATGTGATAGTTTACATATTCCCCCATACTGACAGTTCAGGTCTAAGGCTGCTATCACTGTGTTTAAAAATAGTGCTAAGAAAATTAACCTTGCAGCAACACAAGCATGACTTTTGCCTCAATCTAAAATAATAATCTAAGAAGCTAAGTAGGAATATGAGAGAGAGGAAGAAACACAACAACACTACAGAGAGTTGCACGCTCAGAGCAACCCCAACAAGAGCCAACCACATGTCCCATAACTACATCAACAATCCTCAGTCCCCACCTGCTTCCTTAACATTTTTCTTTTAAAGCCCAAAATTTGATAAAAGTCACAAAGTGATCACCACCAGAGAGAAATTTATCCCAAGTCTAAACAAATTCCTACAATCTCTCAACCTAAAAGGTGATTTATGAACCTGCAATATATTGCCATTCAGTCCCAATTCATGTCCATATAACTTGAACATGTAATTTCAAACACAGGCACAGAGGTCTGATTCCTAGATCCCTTCATGAAAAAATTCCTCAATTTTACGCTGAAGTTACCTATCATGCTTATGGATTACTTTGAAAAATCGAAGTATTGCTGTAACTGAAATACTCTGAATACCAAAATAGTAAAATGCCACAGACCTTAATATTGACAAAGTTTAAGGATAAAGAACTAAAACAAAATCTAAAGCTGAACTACCAGAAAGTCATATGTCAAAAAAAAAGGCACATTTTGAAAGATGAGAGAGGCTAGAAGTCACTAAAACTGCAGCATTCTGAACTTAAATACTTTTCATATTTGCCTTAAATGAGAAGAACAAGAAATTGATACAACTGTTCCTTGTTCCTTCACCCTCTCCAACCTTTCTCCTGCCTCTTTTTTTTTTTTAAGGCTTTTACAATGGCTATGACAACAGCTACCCTTGTTCCTAATTCCCATGAACTCAGGATAGGAAATCAGTCTGAGGTTGAAGTGCAGGGGTGAATGAGCGGGTGGGAACTACAAGGAAAAAAAGAAATTACGTTTACAAATAACTATTTTCAACCTACCAGAGCTTTCATCTTATAATAATGAATGCTAAACCCTTCAGAACACCACTGGGAGAATTGTGACATTTCCAATGTTTCTGCAGAATTTTCACTAACAGTTTCAAATATCTCACCCTAACAAACTTTGGATGGATGTCACATTTTCAAAAGTAGTTTGCATTTTTATTGTTTCAAGAATTGTATTCATTTAGAACTTGTTTAAATTACAACACAAAAGTCATCAAGGCTGTATAAAAGGCTCAGACTTTATACACCACACAAGTGCAGACCTAAAGGTCAGGAAGCAAGGAGAACAAACAGCATGAACATAGTTTTGAGTAGGACAAAATGCTTAATAATCAGAATGGATCCACTTTTACAAATACAAATAGGAGGGCTTTTTTTAAAGTTAACACATATGTTTTGTATTATACTACACCACACAGTAATTCTCACTACACAGGTGTCATCCTTCAAATGAATGGGAATTAATATTTCAAACCAAACCATCAAGTATAATGGATTATTAATACTATTAAAAGGACAACTAGTAAAAAAATGATGCTGCAGCTTGAGTCTTAGACAACTCTATGACTACTAAAGCATCACAATCCTCATGATCCGAAATTAAGCCAAAGTAACGAGACCCAAACCTGGCCTTCAAAAGAGTGGTTGATAAGATCCATTATATACAGTGTATATAATGGGTACGTCCTCATTTCAACAGGCGACAAAATCTGCACTGAACTGTTATATGCAGTTTCAGTACAAAAGCCACTTCATCTTGAAACACTAAATCAACTGTTTTGAATACATTTGCTATAAAGCAAACGCTTACAATTGCTGTATGTATGAATCTATTAGCAACACTTTAAAAGAGCCACAAAAATCATCAACCCGGTTGCTAGAAGGTCAAGAATGTCTACTCAGGGCATTGCGTAGCAAAGAGAAGATGAACAAAGGAAAAATAACTGTACAGTCCATGGAAAAACTCCAGAAACCCCAGAAAACACATCATGACACTCCAGACAAAAAAATATTACAGGTTAAGGAAACAGCAGCATATACAAGTTCACAAACATTGTCAGCACAACTACTGTGTCTCCTGCAAAGCCTTAACGTGCTGATTGGCCACAGTTTGCAAGAGATGGCAGAAGACGGAAGAGAAGATGTGGCAGGCAGAGAGCTGGCACACAAGCAGGGTGGGAAGCTGTTGCCCTTCAACAGAGTCATGGAGCCAAGGGATCAGGACAGCATTGACAGAAACACTTTTGACTGCATTCTCCCCGGGGCATGAGTGCCCAAGTTTACAGGACGCTCAGGTAACAAGGTGAAAAACTAATGCTAAGATTTAGTTCCTCAACTTTCCTCTTTGAGCCATCTTTAACAAGCCATCTTTGACAATTCACCTTCTTTCCAATCCTTCAATCTTCTCCCTACACAGTTTTACATTTTGTTTTATTCAAGAACCCATTTTCTTAGTTGCCCATCTTCTGTGCATAGAGTTCATTAAATACTAGAACAAAATCTAGAGAAGTCAAAATACGGAGTACAGGGATTCAGAAATATAACATTTCCAACCAGGAAAGTTGGTGGGTCATTTGACAAAACTATAATTCTCTCCCATGGAACACCTCATTCAGTACACTTTCTCTAACAGCATGCAAGTGGTAATAGCAGACTTAGAATATGTGTAACTTCATATTCACTACTTAAATCATCTCTAGAACACTAGTAAACAGTCAGCTCACTATTACTGGAGCTCAGTCAATGAAAGGAATACCATTTCTGAATAATTTTCTACAGCAGAGTAAGACTTAACTAGAAACAGTGAAGTGAGGATGGATTATATGAGTATTCTCAAGTAATCCAATCTCACTTGTAAAGGTAAAATAAACACAGCCATACCAAGTGGAACTCCAAAAATAGTAACAAGAATAAAACATGGTGAAAATATCACTCAATAAACCTGCACTATCTGACTACAGAATGCCAGCCATGTGTTCTTGTGTGAAATGGAACAGAGAATTGAAACACTCAGCTTTTGCTCAAAAACAGAGACAGGATATGGTCCTACACAGTTAAGAAGAGTGATCTGGAAGAGATTATGGAAGAGTTGAGCATTCCTTGAGCCTTCAAAGAAGGCAAATGGCTTGAAATCACTCTGAACAAAATACAGGCACATGCAAAGGACAGATCTGTATATAAGGAAGCACAACAATCAAAAATATTTTATCTGCATACAGGTCATATAGAATCAGTGACAACATTAAATTAAGGTACTCAAATTATTTATTCTATGGAAAAAACAAGGGTGTAACCTTTTATTTACCACTTCATCTATGAAAGAA
This sequence comes from Pachyramphus minor, assembly GCA_013397135.1. Classification (NCBI taxonomy): domain Eukaryota; kingdom Metazoa; phylum Chordata; class Aves; order Passeriformes; family Tyrannidae; genus Pachyramphus; species Pachyramphus minor. The sequence continues at coordinate 1,179,175 of VYXB01000582.1, forward strand.
GTTTTCAAGAACATTCAGACAGATAAATCCTGGTGAGTGATTTCTCACTTTGCTTGAAAATGAAATATCAACTATTGGAGTACCCTTTGTGTGATGACACACAGCTCAGATGAAGCCCTGCAAAAAACAAATGAAACAAACTAGTTGTCATCAGAAAACACAAGGAGGTGGGAAAAGATGGGAATTATATTGCAAAGATAAGCAGCTAAACCACAGCAAAAGTAAAGTAGATAGAGTGAAGGAAAACAAACAAGAAAGATAAAACATGAACTGAGAGAATCTGGATGACAGCCAGATACAGGCAAAACACAAGACCAGCAGTAGCACAGCATCACAAAGACTGCAAGTGCCAGCTAAACCTGGAGGTAGCAGCACTCACTTGTACCACAAAAGTGACAGGGAACGCTGAACTCAGATAATAAGAAAAACACCTTCACAGACAAGATAAAGCCTAGCTGCTGCTTTGAACTGTCACAACCCACTCTTGCTCCTGAATTTTGGGGAGTATCTGATTATAAACAGGTGGGGAAGTAATTCATTACTCCTTACTCATGAGACTAGTTCAATCACAGATGTCATGGATTATGACAAGTTTCAAAAGCACAGAAGGCACCAACTCAAGTTTCCCTAACTTGGTAATTGGCTCAATTTCTCCAAGGGAAGAGCAAAATGATACCACTTGCACCACATCATTCCTAGCTAGCTCTCATCCTTGGACCCTGAAAGAACTCACCAGCTACTGCCTGAGTACACTGAAAAAGAATGGTATGCACTAATAAAAGGAGGTATTGATGAACTTTTAATCTTTAGGTGGAAATTCACTGCATTCTCTGCATTTGCATTATTTTGCATAATATATCTTCAAACCTTTACTGAAATAGGAAGAGAGGCCTACCCAGAGTTCCAGGCAACAAGGCTGCAGACCTTCATCCCCTGTGTTAAACTCACTCCTTGTAAATGTGTTTAGTGTTGCATCCATCTTTGATTTCCACACAATAAGTAAAGCACACTCGATCTTGCTCACTGAAGCTAAAGTAGACAAGCTCTGCAATGTTTACATGCTACTGTGTCACATCCTTACACAAAAACATACAATTAATAAACTCCAGATCTGTTACACCAGCATTCCCAAGGTAACACCAATGGGAACATCCAAGCTACATGCTGAATTTTTTAAAAACATAAAGCACCATAATAGCCATGTTTTATTTTGGAACAGAACATTACATTTTAAATGAAAAAAATATCCTTCAACCTTGATCACAAAGGTTGTTTCAGTTCTGTTTGTGCAACCTGTTGCATGCTTGTAAATGATATACCCAAACTGCCAGACTGAGCTGTGCTAGTACCACAGTGTAACATTTACAGCAAGGCAGGAAAAGAGGACATTATTAGGTCTAGGGGAAAAAAAAACCCAAAGAAACCCAAACGACCCCCCAAACATTTCAGCCTCTTGTATTACTTTATCGGTTCCAAAAATTTATTACTCTTTTATTATACATTCACTAAACTAGATACTCATTCCATCCTTACTGAAAAGGAGAACCAAAAGGCATTTTCAATAAATAGGCAGAATCTCAATTGTTTTCTCTTTACCAAATGCATATCAAGAATATAAGAGCATTTACAGGTTGTACTGTTTTGGCAAGCAGATTCCCCATAATCCATCAATATAAAGCTGATTTGGCTCTGAAAGGTAAAATCTGGGCTAGCAGAGGGAAGAAGAAAAGAGGTCAGGTCCCTGTGTGAACGAAGGGGAGGTTTTGCACACCACACAATAATGGAACATAGACAGAGATTCTGACTCAGGGCTTCTTTAAGCTACTGTGTCCTGTTTGTGGTAATCTTTTTAGCTGACTTGACTCAAACAGTACAACTCCTGTTCACAGGCACCAAAAGGAAGCAGAAAATGGAATTTGAAATGTAAAAATAAAATAATTGTGGGCCATGGGCTATAATTTGATTTCATGCTTTACAAGGAAATGAAAGAGGACTTCCTTAAACATACTTTTTTTTTTTTAAATATGCTTTTTACCATGTTAGGATTTCCTTTACTGTAGAAGAGAAAATAGGATTGTAGAAAATGTACCGTTCTCAAGTATCAGTGCTACTCAGGGGCAAAGCTCTGTTTTAATGTGCACTTCCCATTCTAGGGAAGAGGAAATTCTTCAATTAATAAACCGGGTGGACTGAGGCGAGTTTTTAAGGTTTAATCAATTTCATCTGCACATGGGATAAAAAGACCAACTATTCTACCATTTTTGCCTCCCCTATTCCACTTTCAAAAAAAATAATAAAATCAATGTTTTATTTTAAATTCTTTGAGGTTAGTATCTCCTGTCGCAGGAAATATTGTCTATATCATGTAGTCAGTATGCAACTTCCCCCTTCCCAACCCCCTGCCTGTTTTTTTTTTTTTGTTAAGAAACTTTATTCAGAAACAACTAAATTATTCCCTGTTCTCATATAGAGTAACACCTTGGGAGATGCTACAAGTCACACAGGATTTTGCTAGTTACCTTAGGAGAAGCACTGTGGTGAATAAAGAAAATGTATGATGGGATACGAAATCTCCAAAAATTCAAACAGAAATAGGAGATGTGAGGGGGCAAAAGAGACGTGCACACAACTGGAGAGCATGAATTACACATGAAGAAACCCTCTGCAAAGCAATGCAAATCATGGATCAAAACTGATACAACTCTTGTTAGGAAACACTTTGAAAAGAAAAGGAACTCATGGAGTTCAGTCATTCCACCACCACTTCCAAAGCAGGCTGTTCTTAAGGATATCAGAAAGTTCAAACAGGGAGCTGTGCAGCTTCAAACTCTGGATAGTTTGGAATACCTCTGATAGCAAGCATCTGATTGGCAACCCTTCTGGGTTTCCTCTGACTGGCAACCCCCTGGCACTTCTTTCTGAATGCACACTAAAGCTTAAAATTAGAAGCATTATGTCATTGCACAAATTTTCTTTAGATGAAAACCAGCCGCTATGGTTGGTCTTAAACTGAGAGCTAGAAAGGGAAACCAGTATGGAAGTAACAGCATAACTGTAAAACGTCTCTTTCTTATACATCAAATAACTCCTCTCTTGTTATTTTATTTGTTTTAACCATTACTTATTTGTAAACATGAGTTCAACTCAACTACAAATAGTAGGCAATGAGATAATTGCTAATAAGGAATAAAAGTGTTCTTTTACAAAAGAGTCTCCTTGGAACATACTTTATACTTCATCTCCCAGATGAAACCATGTGCCATACTGTTCTGCAGAGGATAAAAACAATGAAGGCCTCTACTCTCTCCTCTGTCAAGTCATCCAAGGATCTATCTTGTTTGAATAAGTTCTAACTTATTTGTGTCAGAAACAATTCTGTTCTTCAAAAGGAGGAAATGCCTATAATGATTAGAGCATGTCAATAAGCTTGACTGGTCGTGCTGAGTGGCATGAACAAAGCTGATAAGGCCTTTATGAAGGTCATACTAAGAAAGACTGAGGAACATCTTCCAATAATTTACTATTGTATGCTGGTCTAGTTATTGCAATATTGCACACAGGGTTAAGCTTACATTAAATGGATGAGTTACAGAGGAAAAAAACCACAAACAAACTTTAAAGTGAAAATGTTCTCAAAAAAAGCATTACAACACAGGAAGATTATCAAAAGTTCCTCTGCAAGGATACAAGGAGTCCCATGGTGTCTTTAGCCTCTTGTGAGGAAAACCAAAAGCACCAGCCTGAGAAACGTCTGAGCACTTCTGTCATTTCCACCACTACAGAAGAGAGACTATTCCAAAACCAGGAAGCCTTCACTGCAATCTGACTAAATTCACTGGATAAACAAAGTTACATGTAGTTTTGTAAAAAAATACATACAATTAAAGAGAATCCTTCCTCCAAATACTCCCAAACAGAAATCACTAGTGGTTTCAAGCCAGGGCAATCACACACTTACTTTACTTGGTCATTGCACTGATCTGCATCACTATTTGTACATAGTCAGCTACACCTAGAAGCACTTGTCAGTGAAGTGGAACAGTGAAAAGGCACTTGCTCTGGCACCTGGTCATGGAGGCTGCAGTTCCTTGAGCTGGGAAGTTCCTATTCCAAGCTATGCTTCCGTAACACTGTGCTTATTCAGTCTCCCACAGCTCCCAGAGGATGCGATGAAAGGCAAAGCTGAAGCTCAGACCAGTCAGTTCAACTCAGCCACAGCAGAGAGCTCTCCCTGAGGCTGATAAGGTGACTCAGCTGCTGCAGCACCCAGGGAGAGCCAGAGTTGGCACAAGGGAGGCAGCAGAACCAAACAGTCAAGAGCTGCAAAGGCAAAAAAAATGAAAGAGCAAAGCAAACTTCAAGTTTCCAGGGACAGGACACTGCTGCAGGCCAAAATACCCACGAAACACTGGCCTGAGGAATTCCAGGGAAACTTAAAGCTTAATAAACTGTCAATACATCGTTAGGAAGTATTGGAAAAAATTTAAGTACACTTATATATACACAAAACTAGGGCTATTCAGAAAATTATGCAATGATAATCATTATATGCTATTCAATGCAAAATTGCTTTATGTGTAGAAGCAGCCAAAAAATGTAAAGTATTAGAGACTTTATCTATATACAATGTAACATTGAAATAAAATACTGCATTTAGAGCTAGTCACTTTCTAGAAAAGAAAACTTAAAAGATTCCTTAAAGAAAAAAGGAAACAAGACAAATGCAATTAAGTCCTTCACAAACAACTTCACTTACAAAGAAAAATCCATGTTAACAGCACGCAAGGACAAAAGCAAGTGAAGCTGAGCAAGAGAAAGGGAAATAACACACCTCTAATAAAAGAACGCAATCAATTATGTGACTGTAAATAGCACAACAATCCAAACTCAGTGCTGCTACATACCATTTGTCTTTAGACAAATAAAAATACAGCTCTGATAGTCACACCATTCAGATTTTTAAAGCTACATCGAGCTGGATGAAGTTTCATTGTTTATAAAACATTTATGATTTTATCCTGCGTAAGAGATATTAAAATGAATTTTAAAGCAAGGGACACTTCATTCTCTCACTTTCTTGCTCCAAAACATTCACTTTGACTGTTTCCAAAGAAAATGTCACAAACCAGATAAGTGACTACTAGAGCCTGGCATTTAAATTCCTGTTCTTCAAAATATTTCTGAAGAAAACCAGAGAACCACCCCAAATGAAAATCCTATAGAGAATGAGGGCACAGCAAAGCAAACAATCCTTGTCCTGTAACAAGAAATGTCATGTAATACATAGAATGTGTAAGAGTGGAGGTAAAGCACCATATGAGAGAAGATGTCATCTTTCCTCCATATGCAGTAAAGTTCTTTTCTGTAATACTACCTATTCCTAGATCTGAATTTCTATATGGACAAGGCACAAACTGGACAGAATCCAAAAGAGACCTCGATTTATTTTAATGCTGAAAACATTAACTGTGGTAGGGTTTAAAAAAACCTGCACACCTTGGAAAAGCAACAATCATTCTGAGTAGACACAGATGACTACTACAAAAAAAGGTAGCATTTGCTGAATTACACAACACTGGTATTTCAGCTGCTTTAATTTCTTTTTTGGCTTGAAGTCAGAAGTGCATAAATTGTGAATTAATTAGCAAACATTAACTTTTTAATGTGTCATTCATATATATGTATATGCAAATAGAGGCAGCAGTGAAGCTAAGAAGTTAAATATTTAGGATACTGCACAAAACTAAAGTTACTTAACATTTTAGACTGAATGTCATTATACAGCTCATCAGCCTTGGAGTACAATCTATGGCACATAGCAGCAAAAATTATTATTTCATACACTTGAAAGCAAGAGAAAGCACAGAAGAAATCTATTGGATTATTACAATTCAGGTTGCAAATCTGGTTTGTTTGGGTTTTCCTGGTGGGGTTGTTTGTGTTTGGCACGATGTGTCTATATTACACCTAGCACAAAAAGGTTCAGTTTCATAATTTGGCATCCAGACTATAAAATATCTTAACAAGAAGTCATTTCCCATTTCTGGCACCTGTAATTCCACCAATTCATATCAAACCCAAACTCAGAGGTTTGCAATGAAGTTCCTTCTGCATGGGAGTTGTTGATTTCATCAAACAAGGCTTTTGAAACAATGTGACAGTAAATCAACACTATATGTTCATGCTTCAGGAAAAAGAAAGGTGCAAAGCAAAAAAATGGATACTTTTAAAACCCCACTTTGACCTCCTCAGAATATTTTGTGCTTAAATCCTAGCAAGCTTTCCTAGAGTCTAATGAGTGGTTAGTTCAAGTTTCAGAGGTATTTTGTTTTGCTATAAAGGCCACGTGTGTTTTTTCACTGCTCTGAAGAGTTAAATATAAGGTAGTGTTACACTTGGGCCTTACAAAGTGACCAGAAATGGTCCCTGATGGTCCATAAAGTCTTTACAGTAAACACAGAAAAGCAAACAGGTCAGAAGGAACAAGATTTAAAAAAACCCCAAACTTTTAATAGTCTTGACCCATATCAGCTTTACATTTCTTCTTTACAAGGTCCCCTGCCAAGTTTCAAGTGGAAAAAAAAGTAATTTAGCATCATCATATGCAATTATATGTTGCAAAAAATACAGCTTACAAGTATCATCATTCTGCCCACTCCATTCTCCAGGGAACAGAGACAGATACCATCTTTGAAGCTCTCTCCAAGACCAGAAAGAGCAAACAGTGGTTAAACAGTATAAAAATAATCAAGCATCCAGAACTACAAAGGCACCAAACCTGCATGAATGAGGACATGAGCCCATCCCCAGTTCTGACAGACTTCCACACATCTGGAGTCTTCTGCTCCATCTCTAAGGAGTCCGTTCACACCAGACAGACTACTCCCAGCTCCAGCAATGTCACACCTGAGGTCTCTCCACTAATAATAAACACTACAGTGTGGAGACAAAGAGTGAGCAAAAGCATCTGGTACCTACAATCATGAAAATTCCTGCTACCTCTCTGATACTACAGGATCTTCTGGGCTCAGCGTATAGCAGACTATACCTGTACACCTTTCATTGTGAATGGTAAATCATACAAAACCAGGTCAGTACTGGAAAGAGGAAAAATAGTACAATAAAAATTAATGGAATAACTTGATATATTTTCCAAGACCAAACCAGTGAGCTGCTTCAGGCAGTGAAGCTTTTCAGAAAATTGAACACTGTGCTTTCCAAGAACAGCACAACTGAAGTGTTTCCCAATCAACGTGTCCATATTTCTGTATTTCAATCTACTATTACATAGAGGCCCAGTACTGGATTCAAAGGTGAGGGGCAGGAGGGGGACAGACAGTTGAACAATACCTACTAAGTTTCTATAAATTCTGTTCTCTATCAGTGCTATTTCACACTCAGCTCTTCATCTTTTCTAATTCTTTTAACATTTGTACAAGATGATATCTTTCTGTTAGCATATCTAGGATTCGATCACATCCATGCCCCCATGCTGTAATACAGAGAGAACTAGAGCATCTCAGAAATCCTTACACAAGCAATACACAACTTGATGATCTCAGGATAAAAAGAATGTGCTACACCTAATGACCAACTAGTTGGTTTTTTACTTCCCAGAAGACTGGAGAATGTTACTACAGAGCATCTATTGCCTCCCTCTGGGTGCTTCAGAGAATGACTGAATTATGAACATCTTGGAACATCTGCCAGAATTTCTTTAAGCATATTTTAGTCAGTTTAATATTAGATGACAGGAAGACTTTCTTGCTATGTTTTGTGTTAATTTCTTTCAAGTCCTGCCTAGTCAAAGGATATCCCACTGTAAATTCTTGTTCATTCTTCTGCCATATCTTCAAAAGATCAGTCTAACAAGAACTTCCATACACAAGTCATAGGAGATAAGCACCATCACACAAGTGTCGCTAGACAGACATTTAGATATGCAACTCCAAACTTTCAAAACCTATAAACAGCACTTTACACACAGTCAAAACCAGGTATAGATATGAAAGTTGTATCTTAGAGATACTGCTGAACCACCTTGAAATTCTCAATTCCATTAAACTTCTCTACTGAAATTTAACACTTTAGGCCTACTACCCTGAAGATCATGAAACGCACAGGAACCCTAAGAAACACCCAAATTATCACCTTGATCACAGAGATTTGCTACTAGATTCCTTTCTCTCCATCCTGTCACTTCAAGGACATTAATCTTATAGTGCACCGGCAGCTTTAGATAGCTCAAACACCTCCAATAAAAAAGTGATTTAAAACCTTGTACAGATCAACAGGATATTTCTCCAAGACTAACAAATAAATTTTCTTAAACAATTCTACAAGTCCAAAAGTAAGACTCTAACTCATCAGATTCTAAATCATTCTTCTACAAAAAAGGAAAACCAGGTTCCCTACAAAGCTGGAAATAAATTCTACTCTAATATCATTACTAGCCCTAAGCTACCTTGTCTTGGTCTTTGAATTAAAGTAAGCAAAGGTCATGCACTCCACACCAAGGAGCTTGTTTTGTACCATAATCCAGTCCTACTGTGCTTTTTACAACACTGCATGCAACCCCCTGTCCTAACAGACGAGCTATGGTAGGCTATGGGAAGATTCCTGCACAGCTCACAGATATGTTCCATCTGAGAACGCTAAACAAGATTTTTTGCAAAAAAATTAGAGTTTACATTTTGCTTCTTTTTTTCCCCTCCCCTCTCCTCAAGAATAAAAATAAATTGAACACTGCTAGGGGCAAAGAAAAGAGTGTTCTTTAATTTTCTCTTCACCCTCCACAATACTGAAATAACATCAGTCAGGGTTATAAACATCTGTAATTGCCAGGGGAATGTACAATACATTCAGAAACTCCAGGCCCACATATCCTGTAGCTCTGCACTTCACAAACAAAAGGTTGGGGAAAGAAAGAGGGGGTGGGGTACAGGGAATAAAGGCTTAAAGATTAAAGTCACAGGCAGAGACAGACGGCTCCGTTTTTTAATAACTGAAAACACGAGTTGTGCCTGAATGTGCTCATTGTTTTATGGCAGGGGGAGAGTCTACACACGCTGGACTGGCTGGCGACAGAACTGCCTTTGCATCAAAAATAAGATTTACAAAAAGAAAAAAAAAGACACCAAACCCATGCCCTAATTTTCCCTCTTGCAACAGTTAATGATGCATTCAGGTAGAAATCAACAAATTATCCCACCTTACCTTTATTAAGTTGGGGAAAACCTCATGACTGGAAGTAGTACCTGATGGAATCAGCCTAACAGAGACCAGAGAGATGTGTGAAGGCTTTAAGCTGTGAAGGAACACAGACTACGACAATAACAGTTGTACACAAGGAACAGGCACATCTATGAAACAACGAGTTTATAAATCAATTTCTGATAGGTTTTTTGCACAATAAAACCAGAGCTGCAAGGCCAAATTATAGTAGATTTTCATATGAATTCAAGAAGTTTAGCATGAGAAAGTTCTTAAGGCCTTACTTAAGTAGTAAGTAAAGTAAAAAAGCATCAGCTATACCTTCAGTGAATGAAAAGGTTTGTGAGTTGGGTCCACTTCAGTCAGTACAAGAAAATTAATTAGCTTAAAATGTTGCACTAGAGCATTAAAAAAATTGAAAGTATTTCTTTTACATTTTAAAACAATTTTTCTCTCAAAGACCTAGGAATACAAGTGCTTATGGCTACTCAATATCCACGATTACAAATGTGTATTATTTTAAAATTCTATAATACATACTTTTCTAATCTAAACAATCCAATAATTATCACAATTTATTTCAGTGAATAAATTTCTGTGAGTTAGATCCCACCAGTGCCCAGGAACCCATCCAAAGTCAGATGTAGTAAGGCCAGTTCCACTCCCAGGTACCAATGGACTACAGGTAAACAAATGGAAATAAAAAATATTAGATCAATCTTTCAGTTTTATTCTAATCTAGCCTAAGATGTTACTATAACAGAGCTTTTGTTTTACTTATTTTTTTTTTACCTGCCAACTTTGCTTTAAATATAGACAGAAAGGAGATAATTCAACAAGACAACAGGCTCTTTCATCTAAAACCATGAAACTCCCAGTCATAAGTTCTTGGGGAAGCCTAAAATAAGGAGGAGGGAGGCACACAACAGGAGTCAATGAAAAGTAGTCTCCTGCCCAAAGCAAGCATGCTGTGCAGGGAGGAATCAGTGCCCACAATATACAGCTCTCCTTGGCCAAAAATGTCAGACCTGGAATGCTCCACACTATCATCCCCTTTGTTGATGTAACACTTTTGCATCATCAGCCGCTGGACATCTTGTTGAGATTAAAAATATTGTGGAGAGTTACTGTCTGTTTAGCAAAGCAAAAAAAAAAAAACGACAGAGTCCATGTCAGAAAGGGAGGGAAAAGGAAAAGCTGAAACATGAGCTCATAAGCCTGTTACGGGGGATAAAGGCAGGCTTTGTTTTACTTTATTCATACCAAGTATGAACAAGAGGCTCATCACTGGTTTGAGCTTGAACTGCAAAATTTGTTTTCTATGCAGTATCACCAGCTTTTCTCCTCCTGTAACTAAACTGCCCCTCTTTCCCAAAAACAGCTTCTGCTGATGCTCTCATCAAGTATTTAAGCCTAGGTGAAACCTGTATAATAGCAGATTCATTTTCCTCGTGCTATACATTCTGACACTTCAGAAACACCTACAAAGGCATTCTTATAGATTAAGGACCAGCCTTGGTTATACCAGTGGTATTGTCCTAAAGTTCTCACATAAATATGAGAAGTAAATAAAATTACAATATAGGAATATTTAAAAAAATAAAAATCACTTGGAGGACACATTGGCTCTACAGCCACACTAAGAGTTAGGCAACAGTTATCAAACTGGAGATACTTCTTTAGTCAAGAAGTAGCAATTCTTAAACTTTCAAATGCCGAATTCAATCCAAAAGTACAACACAATATTAAAAATGGAGATTAGAGAGAAAAAACCACTAGTAAAAAAAGGTCTGTCATCTGACAGAAACACTACCTGCAGTGCTGTCTCTAAAAGAGCTCAAGGGTAATAGCAAAAGGCAGCAAGAGAAAGCAGAGTCTGGATTCTACTTTCTTGCTCTTAGGAAAAGGCGAAGAGGGTGGTAATTCACCGTGTACAACCAAATTGTACATGAAAGTTTAAAAACAGCCAATTAAAGCTGACATTATGGAATGGAACCGAGGGTCCGAGTGGAACACATTAGACACGCATTCCACACAATGGCTCCAGAGTCCGCCTGTGAGGCAGATACTGTACCAAGTACAAAGGGTCAAGAAGTTCTTCTCAGAGAACCCCAGCTTGGACCAGGAGTCATGACAGACGTGGTGCCCAGCTGCAGAATGACAACAAGGCTGTAAAGCCAAATAACACTTGGTTGTCACCTGCACTGACAGAATGCCCTGGATAGAGTTGGAAAGCTTGTCAATCCAGCAAGAGCAAATCTCAGTACAACTGAGAATCAAATGGAGGTGGACAACAAGGAACAAAGAACCACCCCCTTACAGCTTACAGTAATATCTATTTCAGTTTACATCTCTTACATATCTATGTCTGTCATATACTCAACTAGAGCTTTGCTTCTCTTAAGCAGGTCAATCTAGAATGAGTAAGAGAGTTACTAAGACCTAGTGGGAAGTCAGAAAAGGAAGACAACTACCTCAAGTTACCATGACTATGTTACATTTTGTCTTCAGTCTTCTGTACTCTGGAGCATGGTGAACTGCAATTTTGATGCAAGTTTCTTGGTTTCTGTGACAGTAATGACAGAAAACTGTTATTCCTGCTGCAGCACATAACCAAGTGGAAATACAAAGAGAGAACAATTACATTACTCCTTATCATTTACATCAACATAGAACTCCATAGACACTCAAACTGGCAAATTAATCCAATGCCATGATACACAATTCTATGAGACTCCTACAACACTAACTTTCCAACCTTCATCTTCAAAAACCAACAAGAATTATAACCCTTACAAGAACAGTAGAGTAAAAAAAAAAAAGTAAGGTTGTTCTCAAGAAGGACACCTTGCAACCAAACTCAGTTTTTATGCCAAGATTTATTTCAAGCACCTGCAGCAGTACAGTACATGAATAAAAGAAATCTCTAAAAGCAATCAGTCCCAAACAAATTAAAGATGCCAGCTCTGGGAAATAGGATACTTTCATTCTCTGCACTGTGCACAGATAATCAGAGGCAAAATAAACAGCAACGTTTTGCAAAACAAATTTTTCTGGACACAGTCTAGGCAGCAGTCAGTTAACCTGCCCCGCTGCCATGCTAGATATTGGGTGCTTTGCTAACGTACAAATTATAGATGAAGAGCTGCTGAAGAGTTAATGGTGCCATTAAATTGCTCTTGCTAAGGTTTTAAGAGTTAAACACTTTCCTTGGTAGTGCAATATTATGTGTAAAAAATCACCACAAACTCATCAACTGAAAACCAAAGTCAAACTAGTGATCTATTACTTTATTCTCAGATCACTTGAATGGAGTTTCCAATATTCACAAAGGCTGTACCTTCTGTTTGTTTTAAGTGATAATTTTGACTCACCACTCAAATTTTGCTAAAGATTTATTTTGTATTTAGTTCTCTACCCTTTAGTCCATGGCAGACATCAGGCCCAGCCTAACAATTCACTAGCAAATCATGACAATAGTAAGTATTTTGCAGTTTGTCATCACCCTAAGTCACATCACAGAAACCCTCCTAAACCAAGGAGGCCTTTACTGAGCACACACAAACCTCCTGCCAGGCCAACACAAGGGCTTCTGACAGTGTATTTATTTTTATTTAAATTTTTGCTGACTAGGACTGCACAAGATACACACCTCATTTCAGAGCAGTCCCAAGGGGTTAACAGTCATGTAAATCTCACATCCCAGTACTTCAGGACAAACCAAACTATATCATGTGGATACACAATCTAAATTGCCAAGGCTACAAAGCTATTGCAGGGTGTATTTGTGTCTCACATTAACACATTCTCCATACAATTAATAGAGGTCCACTGTAATATAAAAGGTGATGCTCACTGTAAAGGCGGAAAGCAGTGCAGAGTTTAATTACTAAATAAAGCTAGATAAAATAGTTACCAAGATTAGAATTTATACTGCAGTAAGAGGGGCCAGAATTTAATGATCTCTAACCATACAGAGATAAGAGACAGTAGCAATGCTTGAGCAAATGTTTTCAACAGTACCAATAGGAGGCAAGGTGAAAAATCTAAGGTACCATGATTGATAACCAGATGAGTTTGTATTGGTTTGGAGCTTAATCCTGCAGGTTCCCTTACTGAGTTCCTTCCTATGAGGCTGAGGTTATTTTATTGCTTTAAGTTTTATACTTTGAAAAGCATAGATCTTGTGAGGTGAACATACAGTAATCATCAACATACAAAACCAAGCCCCTCATCTATAAAAGCCCTCATAAATAAAGAAAAAAGTTTTTATTAGGTATTTTGAAGAACCTCAAAAGGTGAAATTGCTCAACATAACCCTGTACAGAAATTTCATAATACAGCTCAAATATACATAAACCAAAATATGACTATCTAATCAGATATTTCAGTATAATTCTGAGCAAGTCCTTCCACATTTTCTCTAGGATGAATGAACAACAGCTATTACAAGTGTTGACACAAATATTTTTACATTTTACAAGCAGTAGTGGCAGTTTGTATAAACTAAGTTTGTGAGCAGTAACATCTGTCAGTTAAGCAAAACATCACTCAAACTCAAAACCTTCATCAAGCCAGAACTGTGCTTCTGTGACCAGGAATGGTCGTCATAAGGAAAGTACAGCAGGTCTTCCAGCTCTGCATCCCACACTCCCCCTCCTGTTTCACTGATCATTAAAAAACACTTCTTTTCTCCCAAACCGAAGTTTAAATTTTCAAGCTAAAACAGAGGCTGACAACATCCCCAGGGAAGTGGGATGAAAGCCCACAGAAAACAAAGTCTGCTCAGAATACATATTGCTCTGCCAGGCTCATGTGACCAGCTCTTAGGAATGCTGGCACTGCTGAAGTTATTCAATGGAAATATGCAACAAACAGACTAAGATTCCTGGATAAACAAGAAAATAACAGGAAATGCAAAGCACCAATACTTCTACTCTGAAGCTGCACCTGTAAATTTGCATTTAACTGTACGTTTCAAGAGAATACTTCTCACAGCAAAAATTCAAAGCGCAGCAACAGCAGGCACTGAGCCAGCACTCTCTCACTGGGATGGGATTCTAGAAAAGAAGTGCCCAGAAGTCCAAAATCATCTGCATTTGCTAATCCAACCTCTGTGACTAAGAATTCCTAAGCAAGAACACAAAACAGGATCAAAAGTATATCAAGTATACAAAGAACATCTAAGGAATGCACACTTCCCTCTTTCACAAAACCTATTCTTAGGTGCTCTTGCCTCATAGGAGCCTTTTTTATATTTTTAATTACCGCTTTTCACGTTGTTAGGTCTTGTTTCCCATTCACATCTTCTAGTCGCAGAGAGCACAATAGATTCTAAATTGAACTTCCTGACAGTAAGAACTAGAATTACAGCACAAGGGATGGAAAATTCAGAATGAGAATTTAATTTCAAACGAACTTAACTAAATATACTTAATTTGTTATCTGGGCACTTCAGTCTTCACATCAAACGATGGAGACAACTGCTGTTGAAGAATCATATAATAATAAACGGAAGAGAAATACAATAGAAATTTATTAAGCATATTCTAACTGACAATTTACTATAGACTTAAATTAAATTTTGGTAAAGGATTTCCTTAAAGTACTTCCAATAAATTAATTTTATAAATTATGTTTAAAATGTCATAGTTAATTAGCTTTTGAGGAAAAAATTATCTTGCCATTTGGTAAAAATGGAACACTGAAATAAAGCGTATGAAGAGGAAAAACGTAAGTAATGTAGGTACAGAAAATGAAATAGTATTTAATGACTGGTCTACACAGAACCAAAAACCCACATCAAATAAAAATCATAAAAATGGATCTTTAATTCTTTTCCTCCCTTAATAAAGTAATAGTAGCATCCATTTACATGGCTTTTTTCCTCCAGTGTCCTGTTAAGCAAGGTACACACTGGGGCTGGGAGGAGAACTGAGACATCATGAGGGGAAAAAAATTTAAAATAGTTTTCATTTGTAGTCACCATGTTTTAAACATACCCAGTGTTGTTACTCAAACAATAAGAGTTCAGCGTACAAAGAAGATTTGCCTCTCTCCAAGAGCTAGATTCTGTTGGTCCATGGAAAACTGAATCACAACACCTCAGAGTACACAAGTTTTAGGACTGGCTCTACTGGCAAAATGAAAGCTTTTAAGTTTTCAGTCCCAAGAGAGCATCAACAATCTCTTCTCTCTGCAGCACCACGGGGTAGGCAGAGAAGCCTATTTCACTGCAGTTCTCTTAATAAACTAGAACTTAAGCTCAGATACTGTTAAATCTGGAGGTAAACTGAATAAATGATTTTAAAACACAGAAAACATGAAACAAACAGAAGTGAAGCAAAGGTGGGTTATCAGCAACCCACCACAAACCATCGTTCCTCACAGCCCAACAGTGCCCACTTAAACCCTCATCCAGTTATGATACAAAATGAACAAGGGCAGTTTTTAGTACTATTGATATTCTTTCCTCCTCCCTCTTACTCAGACTCTAAAGGACATCATATAAACACCAAGAGATTGGTTTTCAACCCCATTTCCCACGACATCGTTCCTCCTCTTTTCCTTCTTCCCTGACATTCCTTAAGGTAAATAAGATTTTTTTTAATTCATTTGTGGTACTGCCAGCTTATGAACATAGGGAAAAATCTATTCCAACTACAAGCTTCAAGACCAGTCCTCCTACACAGCTTATTACTCTGCACCTGAAAGAGGCACACCATGAACCATGGATGCCCAACAGACAAAAACACAAAGCCTTCAGAGATGGACTTCAGAATGGAATTTCTGAAAGTTCTAAGGAGGGGGAATCCAAGCAAATAAACAAAAAAAACCCCCCTACACTCATTTTTTCCTTTTTTTCCCCATAAAAATCAGATAAGATTATCATTTCAAACAATGCCAAGGTTATGAACCCCTCCCTACTGCTGTCTTGCATGTTCTTACATGGCAGCAAAAAAATCTGCTGAAATTGCCAGGGATCAGCCAAATTCAATAAACCAACACTATCTCTAACTGTAAATGCATCACTAAGATAAATGAATGCATAATTGCAGAGTACTAATCACAGCTTAATGAAATGCTGAAATCACCAAGAAAGAATACAGCCTTAGTGATTAGAGCTCAATTTTTTTGATTGCTCAGAGCTAACAGAAAGAGAGATTACAACTGAGGCATTTAACATATTCTGCAATGATCATTACCAGAAAGCCACAATTTCTAGAATATATTTAATTTTGAAAAAATAGCTTGATGGGCTATTTTACTGACCTCCTACGAAGTCATGTTGTGCCACCTACAAACTAGTGCCTCCAGAGCATCCAGAATTTCAGTGACTTACCCACACAACTCCACAACTTATGACAAGTTCTCACATGGGAACTGCTTCAGCTGAGCTCAACTTGCCTGCTTTTACCATATTTAAACTGTCTTCTGACCCCTAAATGGATTTATTATTGTTAGAGAACAGACTCCACTTTAGCATCCTCTTGGCAGAAACATTTCTCATTCACAGACATTATTCCACTTCTGATCAAACAGTGCATAAAGGGGAACTGGGACAAAAGTACTAATCTTTCACAGAAAGCATAACAGCTTCCAAACAGAATAAGAACATCCCCAAAATGAGTGCATTCTGAGGATTTCATCCTGGCATCCTGAAAATTTTCAGCATCTAATAAAGCCACTAAATACAGTTGTACTTGAGATGCTACAGAGTTGTTAGCTCTGAAATAAAAAGTGAAACTATCCTATGCTACTAAAATAAATACTAAATAGCTTAGTTAAATGAATGTTTGAAGTTATTTTGTTCCAATTTTTCTTACATGAGCTCATAAGTTACTGCAAAGAAATTTAAAACAGTACTCATAAGGTTCAAAAGGATATTGTCAACTGATTTAAGTTTCACAATAGTCAATTTTGGTTTTACCTAGGATTGACTCAATTATACGCAAGGATACAGCAAAAAAATTCCATAAACCTGACATCACTTTTTATGTGGTCTACTGTTTTCCTAGCCCCACACTACCTTTTTCCAAATGGGACAAAAATAAAGAGATCTTTACAATGCAAAGGGAAAAGAAACAAGTATAGTAATCAAAATAACTTCCAGCCACTGCAGCAATTTGATTACAAGCCTAAAAAAACCCCGTGATCTTTTACATGGTAAGTTAAGGACTTGCTGGTTTCTTGGTGTAGGGAAAGTAAAGAAACTGACAGTTAAGTTTACCTTCACTTTGATTTGTTTGGCTTTAAAATAAAACAAAGAAAACATTAAACCCCACAAAAGCAGTGTTGGACATTACTAAAATAATCAACTATTTCATACAGTAAATAGAACTTCAAAACAAAAAAAAAAAGAAAACACATTTAGGGACATACGATGAAAGAACAGCCAAACACCCACCTCCACACGATTTGTTAATGAACACAGCTCAGTAACAAAAACACATCTGAGACAACATTCTTCAAGACAAGACTTTCAGCCACTGGTTTTTAGGGTTTTTGAAACAAAATTTAACTTCAGTTCAAAATTCTTCTGTTCCCTTAGCCAGAAAAGTATTTTCTCCACATAAAGTTTGATACAGTCCGATTTAACCAAACACTTTTTTTTACTGCCCCTAAAAGCACTATGAAGCATCACAGACAGGTGAATCTCTTCCCACAAAAGACTCCAGTCAACCACCAATTTTGGACAGAAAAAGCATTGCTGGATGTCAGAATACACAGCAGAAAGAGCAAAGGGAGAGCTCAATTACAACCACATGGGCAAACACCACCAGCCACCACAACTTTATCACAGCACTTGAAATACTGGGAGGATCCTCAGTAATTAGTCAGGTGAAAAGTCTAGTCAGGGAAAAAAATATTCATGCTGGTCCCTCCCACAGGGTGAAAACCTATCACACAGCAAGCAATCCAGAAAACAAAATTACTTCCTTAAACACCTTTCTTAGGGATGCCAGACTTGTGACTTATGAATTTTTAGCCATACATAAGGATAAATATTACCAAATAATAAAAACATTGAAATAATTACTTTATTTACACATATATAAACAAACTGTTATAATTTAGGTATAAATCTTGCTTTTCAGGTTTAAAGGAATTTTTAAAATGAGGCATATCATCATATTATTTGAAGCCAGGCAGAGACTAAAGTTTCAGTGTTAAATGCCTAAAACTAGTCCCTTAGGTGAACATCACTGTTGACACTTGTGGGGCATTTTGTTGATAAATTTTTTAATACTCTAAACTGAATACTCATCACCTCAGTGAGATGAGGGAAAGATTCCAGTGTTTAATGCTTTTAAGAATGACAATGTTATAGGGTTTCCTTAGTCTCTTAATGCAGCCCAGACACCTAAAATTAAGTACAATTTGAACCATTTTCGTTATTCTCTGATGAAATGTTTCTTGGTCAGTTATTCTCATGTTTTTAAACTATACTTCATAAATTAGAATACAAACTCAATGCACAGTACATGATTTTCTCAAATCTTCAAAGAAGTTAGGGAACAGTACAGTACCAAAGTTGTGTAAGTACAGAACCACAATAAAGATAAACAGTACAAAATATCTGAATATTTCCATCACACAGCAAAACTGACACACGTATATTCCAATTTTGCAGGACTGGGCAATGTACCTCCATAAAACTGCCTGTAGTGGTTTTCATATCCACATTCACAGACACACTTATGTTCAGTTTCTGCACAGCCAGCACTACCACACTGGCACAGCCCTTCACCTGCAATAAACTCTGAGCTATGAGGGCTAACAGTAACACTTGCTGATGGGTCCCAAGCCCTTTGCAATTTGGGTGAGCCAAGTCCAGCACTATTTCACAGCTGCACTGGGTTAGGAGTTTACCCTTGAAGTAGATCATTCCCGAAAACCTGCCTCGACCCACAGTTCTTACTTCTTCTCTCCTATTCCAGCAGATGCCCAACACACACGAGCTGCTGCCACTGCCCTGACTGGGCAACAGCCCAAGGAGAGCAGCACAACCCCGGCGAGGACCAAGCCACACCACACCAGGACTTTGCACATGTGCTCTAAGCCACACTTTAAATCATTTCACACACCAGAATGTCAGCGTGGATAACCACTGCCAGAGCACGACACAGAATCCCCTGAAGTCAACCACAGGTTCAGGTAATCATGACCTCTCTTTTTACAGCATAAATGTATAATTTCTGCACCACTCTTTGATGAAGGGACCACAGACTTAAAAAGAGGAAACAATTACAGTCATTAGAATTTCACCCAAGCATGAGATTTAATCTCAGGCCATGGTCTTGCCAATGGCTGTGGGGGTCTCAATGGAGACAAAATTGCTCTGTGGGAGAAAAAAATGCCTTGATGATGACATTAGTCAGCAAGAGAGACCGAGCTTTGTCTTCCATCCAACAGCACGGTCAAATACAAGGAAACCATTTTCCCTCCCCCTCTTCTTGATGCTAAAAAAAAAAAAAAAAAGAAAAAACCAAAACAAGAAACATCCAACAAAAAAAACACAGCTACAATTTTGTTTCTCTCTCTGAAATGCAGTTTTTGCATGCTTTGGAAAACTTTCTTCCCAAAAGCAACACTTCTAGAAGGGTAGTCTTTAATATAAGAAAAGCAGATTTAAGCATGGATAAGCATCTATGACAAAAGACATTTCCCACGCCTATCCTTGTTAATATAACTGGACAGTTCTATCAACAATTCTCAAACTCTTCTATAGCTTTTCTTAACCCAACATGTTCTCAAAGACCATTTCTACATGCACAGGAATCACATCTAAAAGATGCTCACCTTCTCTACGGTGCATTTAATGGAAATAAGACGGGTGAAACTTGGCTGAAAAAGACCGAGGCAAAGTTTGACAAGGCATAAGAGCTCCTGAGATCCAAGGGTACCAACTCCTCTCATATGCCAATCATATGTTGCATCCCAACTAAGACACAAAACAAAGGAAAACTTTAGCACAGAAGACAAGCAAGTGCTACAGGTGATTGTATTAAATTCAATTTCCCAGTACTGCAGAAAAGGCACATCTGCAGTGGGCAAAACAGTCTTCATGATCCTTCTGTGGTATGTAGTAAAAGAAAAAGGAGTCTCTCAACAAAACTGTAAGCCCATATGTATCATCTGTTCTCTGGAAGTTGGGGTGAGGGACCTGGATTCTAACCCAGATCAACTTCTATAAACCTCAAATCAAATATTGATTTTTATTCTCCCTTATCATTTACCCCACAATGCTCTTGAATACAATTTATTTGTTTCCATTCAAGTTACCTTTGCTGTTCCATTTCCTTTCGCTATTCACCAACTCATTCTGCTGTTACATTAAACATATATATATATACACACACACACACACACGTATTTGTCTTCTCACAACCACCCCTAGTGCTGGTAATGCTGATAATTTCAATATAATGTTTAATCAGTTAAAGTTTGAAATCAGTTTAAGTTTGAAATAGATTGTAATTCAATTTGGAAGTCAACACTAACCATTTCATGTTCACTTGAAGAGATAGACTGCACAAGAACATTTTGGTAAAATAACTGATAAGGAGATGGGAAATAAGAATTATTGGTATTTACGTAGCCTGCAACACTTTTTGGAAGCAAACAGTTTAAAGGAAGCACTTCAGAATAGCTATTTAATCTGAATTTCACAGATAGCACAGGGAATATATTCTCACAGAATGCACAGGATCTCTGCAATCACAGCTATCGTATGAGCTGTTCAAGTCTTTCTTTCCTGGAACTCTCACCCAATTTTGCTCCCTTATGAGCTGTGACCCACAGAACACAGTATGTTCAAGAATCCAGCTGGAAATTACCAGCACAGAATATCTGTCCTTGCTCTTCAGCTTGCTGGGCCGAGCTTAGGGTTCACAGACAGAAAACAACTTGCTGCCACACAGAGAAACAACTTTCTATTCCACTTCACAGATTTTTGCAATGACAGTGTAGGGATTTGGTTTGCTCACTTAGCTAGAAGATCTGTTGACTATCTGCTTTACAATTATAACCTAAATTTTTCCATCTGCATTTTGTTTTTCTAGAGGTTTTTATAAACAGTACTTTACAGCAGTCAACCCAAGAACCTACATTATTATTTCTAGTACAAAAAAAAAACCCCACTGAGAGATATATTAAGGAAGCTCATTTCATGGCTCCATCAAGCTAACTTAGCTATTAAAAATGCCTTTATACATAAGCAACGTATCATTCAACTTATATCTAGCATCTACTAATTGAAGGCAACTTTTAAATCAAGATGCAGAACAAATATAGTAGATCCTTATAAGGCCAGTTTGTCAGTTAGCAGACCACTGAATTGCTAAAATGGACTATTTAGCAAGCAAACATATCCATCATCAGTAAAAATGCTACTTTGAAAAATGTGTTTTAAATTTATTTTGACAAGGGTAATTTTAACTATAAATATGCTTCATATTTTATAGAAAGCTATTCTAAATTTTATGCAGTTATTTATATGACTTCTCTACATTAGCTAATATTTAAAAACATCTAAAAATTGATTAAGTTTTTAATTGATTGATTAAGCTTTCCCACTCTTCCAAATAGCTTAAAAAATAACTTCCAGCATGGAGAAACGAAGCAAAAGTGAAATGAAAGGGCATATGGTTATTTGATGAATGCTTGCACACAGTATGATGGAACAAAGAAATTCTGTTTTTAAATCAATAGGGAAAATGATCAAACAGACTTAAACAGCACCATTACAGTGCT
This sequence comes from Pachyramphus minor, assembly GCA_013397135.1. Lineage (NCBI taxonomy): Eukaryota > Metazoa > Chordata > Aves > Passeriformes > Tyrannidae > Pachyramphus > Pachyramphus minor. Next base: position 1,201,144 of record VYXB01000582.1, read on the forward strand.
TGGTTATTATGTTTTCTTGAGAAACTGTCATGTTTTTGTGTCAAATAACCAAGTGTGAATTAGCACAATTTTTTGTATACAAGCAAACACAACCACTCAGAAGCTTTGTAGAAAGTAGAAAAATTGCCCTAGCAAGGGATAATTTAACATTCAAACTATGTTCAATAAAGCCACTCCTCGTTAAAAATCCACACTTAAGATTAAAATTCAATTGTAAATCAGGTCTTCTGAACAAGAAATACACAACTTGTTTTTTTTTAATTGAACACAGAAAACAATACATTTCTGACAGGATTCTAATAAGAGGCAGAAGAGAATGTGATTGTTCACTATAACTTTTGATATCAGGAGACACTGGCTCTCTTGCTCCTTGTAAAATTTTCAATCCATAAAAGGAACAAAAAACTCATCCTACTTGGCTCTCTAATATTATTTAAGAATTGATGTACAGTTTAGGAACTTGTTGAACATGTGTAACTTTAATAGGCAATTCAGCTTCAAGTCAAAATATCAGAAAAGAGCACAGAACATAAATAGTAGCAGCCAAGACTAATCCCACTGTCACATCACTCAAAAACACAGATGAGGAGCAACGCATAACACATGGAAAGCTAAATCCATTACAGTTACGCCACAGATACAGCCAAAAATTCCACAAGACCGCTGTTTTAAAGTACCCTGGTACACACACACTCCATCAAGTTTCGTTCTACCCAATCTCACACAACAAACCCTGGTATCACACAGAAGTGGTTCAGCTCAGATTAAGTATAAGTAGCTTGCTTTTGCCCAGTTATTAAACAACATGGGGAAATGGGGAAGTAAATAAAACAACTGTGTACACTAAATTTCATGATTCCCACATCAACGCAGTTTTTTTGTCTCACCTGTGTTACCTGTGTCTTATGTCACGTGTAAGACAACACCCCATAAGTTTTTATTGCTTAAGGTATAAAAAGCACTATCCCAATTATAGATGAAAAAAACACTAACCTTCCTTAAAACACAGAGGATGTTTTCTTTAAGAATGAGAAAATTAAGCCACAGTTGTGTTCCAAATCTTCTACTTAATTCTGTTTCGATTCACAGTAAGGTCACTCCACCCACGTTGACCTGTTACCCCCAGCACTTATCACTAAGATCCTACATTGTAAGCAAACACTGCCCTCTTGTGCACTGCAACATCCAGGAGACAAAGTTCGGCTTCGGGGGTTGGGGAGAGGGGCATTCCAGACTAACAAAAGTTTTATACCGATTTTCTTCGCGCATAGCTCATTAATTAAAAAAGTGGCTTTCACTGTAAAATGTCAATAAAAATAGCCCTTTATTTTGTCAGACAAGTATCTGGCACAAGCCAAACCGAGGTGATTTAAAAAAGACACTGTTTCAATTTCAAGAAAAACCTTATTTCTGCAAATGAAAACCCTTATTTGCACTTCTAATACAAAGCAGTATTAGCAATTTACAAGCACAATGAACCTGAAGAGTCTTATAGCATTTAGAAAACATCCACACTAGTGCTAATCGAACTCTTGGCCCAAGAGTACTTCCATGACATCAACCACTACAAGGCTCATGGATACAAATTACACTACACAAGAGTTGGATTTTAATATTTTTTTCACTAAAGCTTTTCACAAGGCTCATCATTATGTTATTCTCACTTCAAGCTGACAGCCAAAGTTCTCAAGACTCTCCAGTGACTTCTCTCTGACCAGAACAGTATCCACTAAACAACACAAGGCACTCTTTCCTCCACAGAAGAGGTTTTCCTTCATTCAGCACATGTGCTCAACAGCAAGTCACCCATATATACATCTACAACTATAAAACTCTACTTGCTCACTCACCTAGAATGAAGGAAACATTAACTGTCACATTTTCACACAGGTCTCAACAAACAAAAGCTCACATCAACAAGAAGTGTGTTTTCATTGCAGTAATGCAAAGGTAACCCCGAGTTTACAAATCCTCTTAAAAGCTTACAACAAACTCAGCAAAACAACTGATCTGTGATAAAAGGTGAGGAACTTTTTGTGATATGTTAATCTTACAAATAATATGCATCTGACTGAATTTGCATGCTGGTAGCAAGACCACATTTCCCTTGATCTCCCAAGCCTGTTTTCATTGTACTCATTTGCATCAGCAAGACATGCTTTTGCTATGCTCATTTCCCCCTCCCCAAGCTCTTGTGCAAGTTCAAAAGTCTTGGCCCCTCCAATGTATCAGGTATGAATTAATACCCTTCCTTAGCAGAACACAGCAGCAAAGTGGAAACAGACACTTGCAAGGCAGTTTTCTTTGAAAGAAACTGCAGGGACAAATGGTGACAATGAAGCTCTAGTTATAAAGTAAAAAGGTCAAAGGTTCAGACAGGCATAAGGATTACAAAACTACAAGTTTGTCAGAATTCCCCACACCCCAGGTTTAGACAACCAGGGTCAGGCAGTAGCTTTCCAAATAAAACCCTATAAGGACACTCTGTCCTTTGAACTTCATAGGGAGGAGAAAAAAAAAGACAATTTTGTTTTATAATTTTTTTTGAGGACCCATCTTGAAATCAAACAGATAAAGGGCATCTGACAACAACTCACCTAAAAGAAACACTCTGCTATCCCTTTGCTGCCTGTGTGGGGGAAGCTGGGATGAGGTAATCATGTTCTTCTGTATTAGTGTGCTGACCCTTTGTAGGGCATGAAATTAACCATCAGCAAGTAAAAAATCTGCTACTGGTTAAACTACTTTGCTACGCAAAGTGGTCTTAAAATGAAATATGGGGATTGAATTTCTTCTGGCAGATTAACTTGTATAACCTCTCTGCAGGCATCCCTTCCTGCTGAACTCATTTCAGAAATCATTCCAGACCCTACTGGATGTACAGGTCTGCAACAAACAAGTATAAAAGCAACTCTTATTTTACTTGGATGACATTAACATCAGCTTTGTGGAAGATCAGGAGCTGAACTTCAACAGAATCTTAAAAGACCCCATAGCACTGTGACAGAAGCTACCTCACCTCAGTGTGAAATTTTACCAAAAATGCCACCATAAACATCCACAGCAACAGAAGAAAAATAACAGTATTGCATCTTGCAGTCATTCCTTCAGTGCAGAAAGCGAGTGTAAGGCTGATATGGGTTCTTCTTACTGCTCCTGACAAGCTAAGAAACTGACCCTTAAAATTCAGTTATTGAGGTTTGTTTTCTCTGCTGAGCAAGTCACAAATGGCTGTAAATGCTGTATTCGTTGCATTGCTTGAGACAAGAGCCTCCTAAAGCTCTTGTCTAATAATCATGAAATTATTCCACATAAAGAGTTTTTTATTTTAAATAAAGAGTTCCGTTCTTCTTGTTTAAGACAAAAAGAAATACAAAATAGTCCAAGCAATACAGATACCAACAATAGCTTAATACCTTCCTGACACAGACACACGAGAGCCTGATGTTGAAGAATATAAACCAGCATGGTGAAAGGCATGATGTAGTACATCAAGTGACTATTATTTATTCCATTCCAACCTTGACTATCACCTTCCAGCTAAAACTTTAAGAAAGCATCTTGGGTGGAACTGTCTGCAACATTTCCAATTCCCAGCACGCAGGTTAAAAAACTTTTGATTTAACATTTGATATGTTTTGTTTTCAAGGACAAGTTTTACAAGAAAAATGTAGCCACACAGAATGAAATACGACTTCCATTTTCCATTCCGTTTGGTTTCTGCTCAAACATTCTGCATTCATTTAATCCTAAGGTATTGTGTCTAAATAAGGATCTTGTGAGTGACTGTGACAAGTATTCACAAGGTCGAGCACTGCCTGGCATAGCATGAACCCTCACATCCAGCTCCCTTGCCCACAGCCATCCTGTCTTTAGTTTTCCTGCTGGTTAATAGACATATACAGCTGCTACCACAGGACCTGATATCATAAAAGTAGCATTTTAAACAGGTATGAGAAATGTGAGATGCAGAATAAACACAAGATGATAAAGTACTCTGCACGTAAGTTTTATTTTAAAACCATATATAGGGCAAATGTGTAATAACAGGGAAATCACAGATTCCATCAAAAAGAAAAAAGCAGTGGTATTCCTACTTGGAATGTTGCAGACAAAACGTTTGGAACAGTGAACCCTTAACGCTCAACAACCAGAAAGTAGACCAAAAGAATTTAAATTTTTCATGTGTCATTTCTGAAGTGGTGAAAAAGTTGGCAACATTGAAATACTCAAACACCAAAGAATGTATCCTAGTACACAAGATATGCTATACTTCAGTTTGAGTTTCACCAAAACACGCTAAACGTGTAAGCACCTAAGTAGTCCCACTGGCACAGATCAGGTTTTATCATCAAGGTCTCACCCTTCAAACCTGGTAGGAAAAGAAAACGGAGATGGGGGGAGCAGGGGGCTGGCATACACCATCAAGATACATGTCATCAAGCAGAAAACTGAAGTTTTTTAACCCTTTGAACTATTTACACAACACTGCATTTTCCCTACAACCCTTTCTTAATACAGAGAATTGCAGTAAGTCACACTAATCAAATGTTTTAACAAATACACATAATCTGGTATAACTGGAACTGAGTTTGATGTGCTTATGCATCTGAACTGACACCTGTAAAGAACTGTTTCTGCTGGGAAGAAAACTTCATCACACCATCTAGTCTAGTCCACATCTCTCCTTCTCCCTAGATAGCCTATCAACAAGGAAATCTGAATAACTTTATTCAGCCAGTGTGGAGAGCTGTGACTAAATACTTCGACGATGTTCATAAAAACGACAGGAAGGAACAAGACATCTGTGTATTAAACAATCACCCCCAAATAACTGTTAAAGGTACATTAAAAAAAAACCAAAACAAATGGTTAAAGCAGTTTTCTAAGTTTTCCCATGTCCTCTTCATGAGAAAGTTTACAGCACTCAGATTAGTTGCTTCTGGCAGAAAGGAATGTCTGACTACAAGTCACTCTTGAGTACATCCAAGAAACGTTTGCCAAAGTAAACTTTGTTCTTGAGAAGACAATCAGGTGCTTACAATTACTAAAGAATGATAGTGGGTTGTCAAGTACCAAAGACGACTAAAAGACCACAAGTTTCTGGAATTTAGCACCCGGCCACTCCTCCCCTGCAGCTCCGCAGCACATGAATGGCAGTGGAAACACATGAATGGCAGCGGCCGGCTGGTGAAATGGACATATAAGTAAATATTTATCCCAAAGAAGTGCAAACAACTCGATGCAGTTACTACTACCGCAATTTACAAATAACATATCTCCTCAAAAGGGGATTAAATTCACTCATCATGAGAGGTAACTCAGTCTGAACCTTAGTCTAGCCAAGAAAACACACACTCTATTTCAAATCTACCATACAGCTGATGCCAAAGAGAGACTGGCAGAGGAAACGCATAGGAACTGAACTTACTAACTGACCTCTGTAGTTGCAGTTTATCAACCTGTGACTACTTTAAGCAGCCTGCAGCTGCAACTCCATCACATCCTCAATCAAGTACCAAACACCTCTTAGCTCTCTTTAGAAGAGATGGAGGGGGGAAATAAAACAAGGTGAACTAATTCAGAATAAATTCCAATGCAACCCGGATTAACCTCCCAATATCATCTACAAAGACTAAAATGAAAAGGGACCAAAATCCACAAAGTTATTTCTAAGCATAAGATTATCATGTGAGAACCCCCTGATCCCTCCATGACAAAAATTCAACACGGGGATGTCCCGCCAAGTACAGCATAGCTCTCAACTCCAGCAATAGCAAACTCTGACAGCTTTAACAAGTGAGAAAATAGAACTTAACAGGTCTGCAGTATGCCATTAATCAGGTCTCCACACACAATAAAGAAAACTTTTTAGCCCAGTAAGCATAAAGAGTCTGAGCAGGCCTGACTGTTCAAAGCGCACCCCAGGAACTCTCATTTGGAAACCCCTCTCCTGCGAGCACTGGCACTTTATTTGAGAGGCAACTATGAAGAAGCGTCACAAAATCACAGCGCCCACGAAGAACCCGACACCGCACCCCCGACCGCCCTCGGGGAGAGCCCCCGACTCGCACCAGCCCAACTCCCTCCGCCGGGGCGGCCCCCCCGCGCCCCCCTTACCGCCGATGATGGTGCGGATGAGGGAGGCGTGCCCGGGGCAGTCGACCAGCGTGAACTGCAGCTCGCCGGGCCCCGGGCCCAGCTGCGGCGGCAGCGCGGTGCGCAGGCAGGAGAAGCCCAGGTCCAGCGTGATGCCCCGCGCGCGGCTCTGCGGCGCCCGGTCGAAGGCGGCGGTGGAGCCGGTGGTGCTGAGCGCCCGCGCCAGCGCTGTCTTGCCGCTGTCGATGTGCCCCAGCACCCCCACGTTCACGTTCAGCGTGCGGGCGGCCATGGCGGCGCTGCGCCCGCACGGTCCGTCCCCACAGCGCCCCTGCGGCAACGCGGCGCCCGCCGCCGCCGTTCCGGCCCGGGCGGAGGGTGACCTAGAGGGGCGAAGGTTGGGCAAACTCTCCACGGCCACTGCGGGGATAGAAACCACCGGCCCCGGCAAGCGGCACTTCCCCACCTTCTACTGCCCACACACTGCCCCTACCGGGCACCCTCTCCCAGCAGAGGCAATTTAAGCAGGTGACTCTGGTGGCCACACACCCAACAGCTGGGCCCTTCCACAGGTGTGTGCCAGGCCCGATGGCAGCAGGAGGGAGCGACAACCCTGGGAGAGTGTCTCTGACACCACCTGGGGCATCCGCGCTTGGCTCTCCTCTCGCCCACGATAATTAGTCGCTGTAGGACTGCTCGGCTCGGCCCATGCTCGCTGTTACATCACACCCTTCTTACTGCCCCCCTGGACACCTTGGTACTGCTGGAATTGCGGTGACCCAAGTTTTCTTTCAAAGTTGCGTGGACATTGTGAACCCGCGTGAAGAAGCAGGTCACGTTTGGATCATTTGTTCTCCTTATGCTTAATAAATTCTAGCCTTGCATAAGTCATTTTCCTGTAGAAGTACATTTATGTTGGGTAAGATGCTACCTAAAAATCACACCTTTAATGGATTAAGAATCATCAAGATTATTCACATCTCTCCTGCGAACCAACCAAACAAAAACCAGCAGGTAAATGAGCATTGGAGAGGCCTGAGAGCTGCTCAGAGGCTAAGGGCAGGAGCTCACTTCACTGATTTAAGTCACTTGGTTTTGCTGATAACCCGGGAAACACACGGGGCCAAATGCATTACAGGATAAAGCTTAACGCATGTGCTCAGCATTTCAATGGTGACTACTAAGTAGCCTAAAGTACCAAAATGATAACAGCTGTTTACAAGCCAAGAAGCCACTACCGTGTTATGGCCTTCCCTCAGGTGTCAAAGCAGACTAGACTTACCCTATAGTCTACATTTTATTTTCTTTGAGAGCAGTGCTGTTGCTTTTCTGCTCACCCTATGCAGTAATACATAGTGCTAAAGGTATTAGCATTCACATCTGAATAACTAATGAATGAGCCAGAAGTGTAAAATTACTTGCCTAAGGCTATTGTCAACATCATGGATTTAGTTTTTGGGCTTTGACTGCAAACTCCAGGGTTTTTTTCCTTAAAAAGAAAGCTGCTTTATATAACACCACTTCCAATATGAAAGAGTTTGGTTTAAAGCTGAATACAAATTATTCCTCTTTCGCAAACACATGGAAGTCAAGCTGACAGAATCAATGACTCAGTGAAAACAGGGGAGGAGGATTGGGGGGGAAATAGTTTTCCTTCCTAGTACTCAGTGCTGTTTGAGAGACAACTGTCTCCTTAAAGGAAAGACATCACAAGGAATACTGCAATGCACTGAGCTAGCCTGGCTAATCGGCTTCTTGAGCAGAATAGTTCAGTTTGATGGGAGCTCTGTCTTGGGAGCCAAATTAAGCATAATGTCACTTTTCAGACCAAGTTCCCAGGCTTTGAATAGTTTCCTGTTAAATCATAAGGCTCATATACACTTCATCGGGCTGAACGTCTCAACGTGTCATATTGATACATACTTCCAAAGAGAAGGGAAAGTTTACATCAATGCCCATAGTTATAATTCACAAAGATATCCCTGTATCATATTACCTACCATTTACTCCTTTTTTTAGTGTTGTTAGATAAGTTCAGAAGGAAGAGATGGGAAAAAGCCTGATGCCTAACCAGAGGAGGCATTATCCAAAAGTTCTCACAAAACATCTAAAATAACTGCCATTTTCAACAAGCTTTGACAAAGGAGAAAGGCCTGAACGTTTCTACAGTTCTTGAGAAAACTGGCAATGAGGTCAAAGAGGGCCCATTGCAATGACTCATGGTGCAAGAGGCTACAGCCAGCTCAGATGTGGTCCATTTTGGTCTGCCAACCTAGGAATGAAACAAAGAGCTGCATTTTGCTCACACAGTATTTAGTGAGATACTGGATAGAACTCCTAGGATGAAAAAAAAAAGATAACGCTCTCTGTTAAGAAGATCTAAGTAAGGATGATAAAATCCTTAGGAAAATTGATTTAATTCCACTGCTCACATAAAAACAGTGGCACTTCTTTAACTCATGAGTGGCATTCAAGGAGAGGTGCCAGGTAGCAATGTGTTTTCTCCCTTTAGACACAAAAAAGATTTGCACTCTTTAGATAGAGGAACTAGTTGTTCTTGTGTAGAGGGAAGGGAAAAGACCCAATGCCTACAGCTTTGTTGTTACCACTCAGAACATACCTCTGTCTCCAGGATTTTAGAGTCTGTGGATCTGATTTTGCCACGTATCACTTGAGGAAATATCAGTGTACATTGTATCTGTGAAATTAATAACTTACATCACCAATATCAAGGAGGAGAAATCTGATGAAGAGAGACATAAGCACTTTTATTCAGTATTTAGAGAGGTCCATTCTGTGAGCTTACAAAGTTATAGAATCAGTTACAAATTTGGAAGTTAAGACATGGCATTAGGTAAGATTCATCACTCCTGTTGCGTTGAAGAGTACCAAAAAAATCAGCTTTTTTGTGGGAAACAAATTAGAACATAACCCTCACCCCCTCATCACTTCCCACACACACCTACACACACAGATCTTGATATTACTAAGATGGAGAAGGGAACATGGCAAAAATGAAAGAATCCCAAATTCTCCACATTTTTCTCTATCTCCCACAAAGTTTGTAGCATTTAGATGTATTCCTTATTTTCCCCTAATACATCATTCCCCTTTCCAATTGTTCTCTCCTATACTGAATTTCTTCCTTAAAAGTGTTCATTTTAATTCCTAAAGTTTGTGGACTCATGGGAGAAAGGGCAGGAAGTCAGACTTTTGGGATAGGGTAAAAATGTAAAGGTCATTCACACACTCACACACACGTACTCTCTCTCACTCCAAAAATAATACACTATTTGACAGTTTCAGGATTCTGCATGTCCCATTGAAATTTGAAAGCTTATGTGAAACTAGGCCACGTCCTGTAACCTCAAACATTTAGTCTAGGAAAACAGCTCTCAAGTCTCCATCTCCCACATCGGGTATCGCATGACGTCTGTGCCAAATAAGAGACCTCGAACCAGGGGGCAAAAGAAACGTTGGTAAAATGAGTTGATTAAACCTGGGGAATAACAGTTCAGACTCTTAGTGACAGGTATTATTTTTCCTGGTTAGCTGGCTAGTGAAATATTAAATTATACTCAAGGCATCTATAACATGAGCTGGGTAGAATAGTCGCACAACCTACTTGTGTTCCACCTGGTGGCATGGACAAAGGAGAAAGAAGACTCATGCTTTGCAGTGAAATTGTTTTATTCTCCCCCTTTTAATATGTTAACTATTCAAAATCAGAAAAATCATGTAAAAATTGAGGCTCAATATTTTCTCATACTGATGCACCACAAGACATGAGACACCAATTATAAAAGATCATTTACGCTACTGAAGTTCATTTCTAAACTTTCCAGTAGTTCCACTTGTGCTCTACTCTTTCTGGGGAATAAACAATTAATCCTGTGTGGTCTAAAGGGTTACTGTTTATTTTTCCTCACCCAAATGTCTTCTTTTGCCCCTCTTTAACTGCAATTTCAGGACAATGCTCCAAGAACATATGGAATGAGTAAAGCAATCAATACAATGAGCAATGCCAAACCTGGCACAGCTTATGGATGATTACAAAGCCCATTAATTAATACTCATGTGAGCAAATAAGAGGGAGAAACCAGCCTCGTATCTATCAAGCAAAGAATTGTTCACTGGTTCTTTTTTATATTGAAGTATCCTCTTCTACTATAAACACAAATCCAAATAACTTTAGTAACATTTTCTGCAGGTCAATACTAAAATTGTACGTTCATTGTGGCAGCAGATTTTATTTACTGAACAGCAATCGTCACTACCAGACAGATGTTTTAGGCACTAAATTCTGCTTTTGAGGTGTCATATTGCTGTAGACAATACAATTAACACTCTGTTTGTTACCCACTTTTATCAGGAAAAATCTCTAATTGAATTAGTATTTCTAAAGCTCAAGAACATGATGTAGCATATCTGATTTTTATGGACGTGGAGTATTTACCTCCTTCCTCTAAGTTACATTGAAGATTAACAGCAATTCTTGATTCCTGCCATCTACATTCCTATATATTGAATTTCACAAAAACATAAATAAGCAAATATTATTAAATAGACTTTGAAATGCCATAATCTTAAAAATCGGTCTAGCAGCAACATCAACAAGAAAACATAGACCACATGGTCAGGTTTCATTCTAAGTTACCAAATTATTATGTATTTTACCCATTTTGAAAAGGAGGGCCATAGCTAGTCTAGACCCCTTGATAACAACATCACTGCCTTCAGAGCTCTTAGTAGACTTGCTAATTATTCTTCCAGGACTGGCAGAAACTTGAACTCTGACCAGACTTACCCACAACACTTGCGGCAGTTTAATGCACTGGAGAAATCAAAGCTGTATATTTGCTCTCTTACAAAGAGAAAATTCTGCATTCAGTATGCATTAGGCATTTGTATTCTGTGACTAATATGACCCTGAGAGGATGTACAGAGTCTAATAGCATACACACTTTTCTAATTATTTAAAGAATAGCTCATGATTGTTAGATTCAAAAATTCTTAGCTAAACAGTTGTACAAGAGGATACCCTTACAAAGGTGTTGAACTACACATGTGTGCAATTATACTGTAATTATAGAGTATGTACATATAAGCTGACAGAACAATTAGCAGAAAAAGAAAGCAACAAATAACGAAGTCTTTTCCTTGCCAAATGACATTTATAACAAAACTAATGGAAGCTCTTAAACAAAAAGGGAATGAATACCCTCTGTATGGTTCACTGGGCTTCTGCAAACTGAACCATAACTGCCATCCTCCCTAAAACTGCTCTCCCAGCTTGTGCTGTCAGAAGACTGCTTTTGCAATTCCCCTGGCAGCGACAGAAAAGCAGAGATGGCACCAGATATCAGTCCTGCCTCATACCACAATAATCCCTTGGCCTTCAACATTGCAGATATAGCCATAGTTTTATAATGGCAGAAAACTATATATCCATGGGAAGAGTCCCCTGTCTTTTTCCTGAGAGAGATCCCAATACCTACAAACCAGGAGAACTCACTGGAACTGCAGGTTCCCAGATCCCGTCTAAAATTTCACTGTCAGTGATCTCCATCTCAAGCATTTAAACACTTCATAAAAGGTGCAGCAGAATTACCCCTGAACCACAGTCAGGAGCTGTAACAGCCTGCAAGCTTTAGCATCACAGACCTGAAGAAACAAGGGCAACGTCTGTGAGGCCATGAAACTACCTGCTGAGAATCTTGAGTGTTTGTCCCCATTTCAGTAGGTCAAAGCTCATGTGGAACATATGCTGTATATTACAACGTCAGCTGCTGACATGAAGGCTTTGGACACATGGAACAGAATTATTTTGCAGTTACACTGAACACTAGGAGTTAGTGAGCAACACCGAGCATGTAAGAGACCACCCTTTGTAGGCATAAGCAGCTGGACTGCAAAGCCTGTAGCAGAAGACATTGAGTTTGAAAGCCTGAGACCATGTCCATAGAACAGAGAGGGCTTTTCGAGAGGCCTGAGACAAGGCCCTGAGAACAGAGAGAGCAAGCAGCTGAGGAGTACACCGTTCCCATGAGAACAGAGAATGTACTGGTAGGGGAGGACACCATTCCCATGGGAGCAGAGAAATAGGTATGCACTAATTGTGTTTTCTCTTACTGTAATCAATGTTATAGTTTGATACACTTTCACAAAAAGCAAAACTTTCTCAAGGTAGAACTCACCAATGAGTAACATGCTAGTGTGCATTAAGTAATAAATATCCAATCACTGAGGGACACAGCTGTTGGGGATTTTGTATTTAATATCACTATCGGTGTGAGAATAAAGGTTTTTTTCCTCTTCTGTGTTTTCACGGCACCACTTGTTGTTGTTCCTGCTGGCCACCTTGACATTCGTACCGTAACAACCCTTTGCTTGGCAGTGGGGTGGACTGGATGGTCTTCAGAGATCCCTTCCAACCTGAACGATTCTGTGATTCTTTGACCAAGATTTAAAAAACACCCTTGGAAAGTCTCAGCTCACTTTTGTGAGCTAAACCCCGCATAGGTTCTGATGAAGCTCACGTTCCTGGCCCTCTGTCACCTGGCTGTGGGGAGGGGGCTCCCTCAGCCCCGGCACGGGGGAAGAGCTGGCTTCAGGGATTCACGGAAGGGAGGTGTTTATGTCGCCGTAGGGCCAAGAAACTTGAGGGCAAGAACGAGCTAGTATCCCCCTCCAGGGGGACTCTGCTCGCCCCCCACCCCAAACCGCCCCCAGCCTGGGCTCGCCCTCTGCCG
>VYXB01000583.1:0-25149 GCA_013397135.1 Pachyramphus minor
CTGCGCCCCTTCCCCGCCGCCCCGTCCCGGCGTCCCGCACACGCGGCCGGCCCCGCCGGGAAGGGACGGGAAGCTGATAATTAAAAACTTATAGCTGAGTCAAGGAAATTTTTTGTTGAGCTGATAGCAAGGGAAATAACTCTCTTTGACATCTTTTGAATGTGGAGAATAAACCAAGCTTCAATTGTTAATAAAGATGTAAAACCCCAGTGTATCACTTAGACCAAATAACACATTTGCCACCCAAGTGGGTGAAAGTAAGGCTCTTGCAGAAATATAACTCTGGATACATTTCTGAAGAGAAATTTTCATTGAATGTCTTTTTTAAGATGAAACAAGGACACTTTCTTTGGTTACCTTACATGTTTTATCTGTGGTTACATCTGACCATCCCTGACAGGGGCTTTGTTTTGGCTTACCTTTACTTCGACTCAAGCCTGTGAAGGAATTATGCCACCTTCTTATTATCCTTGAACTATGTGTTACCCATAAACCATGTGTCAACACCTTTACCGTCTTAAATTGCCTCTCCTGGGAACACATTTACTAGATGCTAAAGAACTTTGTATAGTACACACTCTGATAGTACTTATAAAAGAGTCTTTTGAGCATTCGAGTCTTTTGATCTCAGAATTTTATACTTCAAATTTAGAATCCAATTATTAATTTATTTCTTCAGCTAGGGCTGTGTTACATGCAAAATGACGTACGTAACTTATGTTTTGCAAAGACAATCTTTAAGCCTTATTAAGTTTAAAACTTAACCAATATTCTGTGGGATAAGTTTACAATATATTTTTTAGTCTGTGGGGTTTTTATTTCTAAAGTTTTACCAATCGGTAGACCATTACAAAATTTTATTACTCAGCAAGAAGATATCACTTACAATTTATGACAATAGACCAACAAGGTGTCTTTTGTTTAAACAATCATCAAGTGTAATAATAATAATAATAATAATAAATTTTATATATTTTCAATTAGAGAATAAATAATTGTCAATCTTTTACATAATGGCCCTATTATTAGATTGTTCACCTGTGATGTAAGACACTTGTTTTCAAATTGCTGTTAAAAGAGAATCTCCAGGTTCCAGTTATGTAATGTCAAGTGGAAATATTCTTTTGTGGAAACAGTGTTTTTGTACAAAAAGAATCCAAAATAAATAAATAAATCAACCAATTGAAAATTCCTGGGGTTCAGAACAAAAACAAATAGAGAACCATCTCTACATTGTATCATCTGCTTAAGTCAGAGTTTCAGTTTCTTCTCTAAATGTTTTTCAGAGATTTCATCTAATGACTTACTCTAAAGAAGGAAGAAAATCTTGGACTTGCATATCTTCCTCAGAAGTTTTAACTACTGCAACTTGTTGATGAAGTGCAATACTTATTTCCCAAGCAAATTTTCAAACAGCTTGATGGCCACTCACTCCTCAGCAAGATATGTTAGAGATGTGTTCTAGTATGAGAAAGTACCAGATAAGAGATTTCCTCTGAAACCGCAAATATTGTGCTAAATGAAAAAGACATACTTGATAGACATGTTTTTATGATTTCCTTATGCTTCTGATGATTTATGCAACCTAATTTTCAGATTAATTTCAGTTTGCTGTGTTGCTTTTTTCTGTTTACTCTGCTCTTTGAGAGAGGGCCAAGTCTCTTAGAAAGAAGAGGCATAATGTGGCCTCTTGTATGTCAATGACAGGGATTCACGTGGATTTCTGAGATAAGAAAGAAAACGAGGGAGAAAAGTATTTGGAAACAAATCAGAAGATAAATGTTTTTCCAGAATTGTATGGGAAGTATAAGGATGGGAAAAGGACAAGAAGTGCAAATCTCAATCACACCAGACTGGTATTTCTGTTTTGTTAATTTTGTTTTGATGTGCAAGACTGTGGTTTCTGCAGTACGAGCATGTGACCTGTGCAATCACAAATATGATATGAAACAAATGGTAGAACCACATTTTGACAGAAACAGTTAGACCAAGTGATAGCAATGTCCAGAATAAAGAATGTAGAGTTTACACTATCTTCAGAAGAACACATGATAGACTGCACAAAGATGAAGTGGCTCGAGTACAGGCATTACTTTTGGTTCTTTTCATAAAAAATCTGAAGTGGCAGAGTAAATTTTCACCAAAGCTAAATTGGAAATCACATGAAAATTTTGCACTTGTTTTAGGAGACCTAAAACCAGAAAATCTGTTGCTGAACTAAGTCCTTAATAGGAATGCTGAAAAGAAAGAAATTGTTACAAGAACTAGTAATTAGTCTATTTATTTCCATACATGCTAATATTCAAGACATTATCTGCATTCATGAATCGCCAACAAAATAATTTTTTATGATGGATATATGAAGTGGCACTCCAAAGAGCAGCCAGACATTCAAAAAACCCAAGAATTTGTGGATTTGATTTTTCTTAAGAAGAAGAAACAGTTTTATTGAGATCTTTTCAGATACTGCCATTCTTCCTTGAATGTAGCTCCTCATAGAAGAAAAGTATATTACAGTACTTCAGTTGCTTCACATTGCAAAATTAGCCACAGTCTGACAGTTCCTGTTGAGTGCTTCTGCAGCATCTTTTGTTCTTCAAATTAGCCACAGCTGGGTTGACCGAAGTTTAGGTGCAGGATGTGGCAGAAAGTGTCATGCTGCATGTAGTCTGGGCAGAAAGTTGTGGGAAAACAACATATCTTTATGTGTAAGGTAATTGTTCTATGAAAGGAAATAAAGAAAACTGCATATCATTTAGCTTGGGAGGAAAAAAAACTACATTGGTGCAGTGATTTTATTCTATAAAAAGAAATGTTAGGTATGACTGCTATTAAATTAAATGTATGCATAAGAGTCTTATGCAGCAAATATTTTTCATATGCAGAAGTTTGAGTTGGATTGTAAAGAGTAACTTTTGTATGTGGAATTTTCTATAATATTGTTGTGATTTAGGAACGTAATTTAGGAATGGTATTCTCCAATTTAGTACTTCCGTTAAAGCCATGCTGCACTCACTCTGTCCTCCCGCTCCAATTGGAAAGACAAAAGGCAAAGATCATGGGTTGAGATAAGAACAATTTATTGGAAACAGCAATGTCATAAGAAAATGAACAGTAACAGCAACAATATTAATAACAAAAGGTATGAGACAACATAACAGTTTACTTCAAAAGTCTGCAAAAACAAACATAGTGATCGGCTCTCCCTCACCAGGTTTTCTCAACCAGAAGGAACTCCTTTTCCTCAGAAAAGAGTCCCCAACAATGACAGGAGGTAATATTGGATAACATGGGGGTCCTGGCCACCCCCCATTCCAGCTACTGCAAAAATTAACCCTGTTCTGGACAGAACCAGGACAAATACTTATGACAATATACTGATAGGATGGATATACAAATGAAGAAAACTTCCATGAAATGTCTCTTGATTCTTGCAGGAAAATATTATACCTTACCCCAATCTAACCTTAATTTGAGTGCTTGTTTTGTGGTGTGGTAGTCTTCAATTTTTAAATTTTTCATGTTTTTTCTTTCCTTCCAATGGTAATACATTTGCTTTAATACTGTTGTTACAAAATTTTAGTCTTGTTCAAAATCCTGTAGTTGGTGCATTTCTACATGTTTCTTGTTTTTAATTTTGTGCTGCATGAAAGAAGAGGGTTCATACAAATGGTCAAGACTGCAAAGAGTAGCTCTGCATTGGATCAAGGTTCTTTCGAGATTTCCTTAATTCCCNGTTGAGATAAGAACAATTTAATGGAAACAGCAATGTCATAAGAAAATGAACAGTAACAGCAACAATATTAATAACAAAAGGTATGAGACAACATAACAGTTTACTTCAAAAGTCTGCAAAAACAAACATAGTGATCGGCTCTCCCTCACCAGGTTTTCTCAACCAGAAGGAACTCCTTTTCCTCAGAAAAGAGTCCCCAACAATGACAGGAGGTAATATTGGATAACATGGGGGTCCTGGCCACCCCCCATTCCAGCTACTGCAAAAATTAACCCTGTTCTGGACAGAACCAGGACAAATACTTATGACAATATACTGATAGGATGGATATACAAATGAAGAAAACTTCCATGAAATGTCTCTTGATTCTTGCAGGAAAATATTATACCTTACCCCAATCTAACCTTAATTTGAGTGCTTGTTTTGTGGTGTGGTAGTCTTCAATTTTTAAATTTTTCATGTTTTTTCTTTCCTTCCAATGGTAATACATTTGCTTTAATACTGTTGTTACAAAATTTTAGTCTTGTTCAAAATCCTGTAGTTGGTGCATTTCTACATGTTTCTTGTTTTTAATTTTGTGCTGCATGAAAGAAGAGGGTTCATACAAATGGTCAAGACTGCAAAGAGTAGCTCTGCATTGGATCAAGGTTCTTTCGAGATTTCCTTAATTCCCTTTTTTTTTTCTGAAAGGCTTCACTGCATAGTCCTAACCTATATTGAACAACATTTTTCTCAGAGACTCCCCCATTGATAAATATACTGAATGTATACATTTACAAGATGAGGAATAAAAACTGCAGACAATTTAGGAGTCCATAATAAGGCAAAAATTAAAACTGCATTTTTTAGGAAATATTTTTTTTTTTCTAATCAAAATAAAAAATATTACCATCTTTCCATTTATATGTGAAAGACAACTAACCTTAACTTTACCAATAGCTGGGTTTACATTGATAATAATTTTTTTGAAATGTTAAAATTTTGCTGTTGGACATAATTAACCATATTTTTTAAATATTGGTCTTTTTTATATACTGTGTGTTAGATCTTGTATTCAAACCCTATTAATAGAGACCAATTTATAAGAACTTAGCATTTGCTTTCTTCAGCAAACTGGTATTGGGAGACATTTGTAAAATCAGGGGCAGGGGTGTGCTAATATTTATCTTTCCTTGGAGTAACTCCAATTTAATATTGCCACAAAGTGAGAAATTTAAATCTTGCCACAATAGAGTATTATGAGTGTTTTCCACTGTATTTAAAACAAGTGGGTAATACTAATTTTTAGTCACTTTGAAAAATTCAGATCTGTTTTTGTTTATAACCTTGTGCACAAGAAACCTCTCATTTCTGTGTGGTGATTTTTTTAGATCTCTGTGTCTGATTTTTAGCTGAAAAAGCAAAGGGACTATATAGCTTTAGAGTTGCACACTGTCCCTCGTGTGTTCTGTATGGTTTTTCAGTATAATTTCAATATGTCAAAATCAAGCTACCACTAGGTCCTTACCTATATCCAGGGGTGCTGTATGAGTTAATTTAGCTAAAAAATATGTCATACAAACAGCTGAAGTGAGACAGTCTTCTACAGGAGAAACCTGTTCAAGGAAGCACTAACAAAAGAGAAATGCTGACATTCTGTGAGACACAAATCCAGGGCTTTAATTCTTGTATAGTCATAGTGCCACATGTTCTCTCCCTCTATTTTTCATTATTTGATAGAAGGTGGAGCAGGCATATGGAGACAGAATAAGAATATGAAGAGACCGTGGTGCTGTTGTTGCTAATGAGGTGTGAATGACATCAAGCTGTTACCATACATTTTGCCAGGAAAGAGTCCTCGAGGGACAAAAAGAGTAAATGAATTTTGGAGTAGCCCCTGAGCGGATCTGTGTTGCCATAAAGTCAGAATTTCTCTTTAGGTAATAAGTCAGTCTGAAGTCTGACCCTTTGCACTCCTCCATAATAAAATGATTACTGTTCTTCCTGAAAATGCTCTTTTTCATGCATGTATGACTCTGGGTGTTGACATTTTGGTCCTTACTGAAGACATTGAATAGTCAACACTCCAACTAAGCTTCAGCTCCTCGTTCCTTCTTTTCAGCCCTTTACCTTTCTCAGACTAAACAAACACCGTCTTAGTTTTAGATCATAATGCAATCACAAAAGGAATAATTAAGTCCAACATAACTTGTCTATTGTTTCAAAAACTGTTTCAAAATTGAAACTCATATGTAGGTAGGTCTGTGGTTTTTTGAACTCATATGTGTAACAACTGTGAAATTTGTGGGAAAGTCTCTCAAATCAGGTCCTGGCTGCATAGTCATGACAGTGGCTGCATTTGAGTGCTGGGTATTGCCTCCCTCATGCTTTTCCACCACCCCTATCGTCTGCTTTTGCTGTGACATTACTTCTGAATTTGGTTGGAGAGAAAAGGAAGATAAAATAGAGTAGCTAAGAAAAGCACATCACAGAGGTAGTGCAGAAAGCAGAGATCTCAGCCTGAGCACAACCTCAGGCTGTGGGTGTGGGGGGGTGTGGGTGTGGGGGGGTGTGTGTTTGTGTGTCTGCCTGCCTGCCTGCCTGTCTGTCTGTAACGCGTGGTCCGCAACACTTGATAGAAAAATGGTGTTCAGTAACTAAGCAAAATCAAGGAGGTGGCTGGTCTACTGAAAATAAATGGATGGCATAAATATAAAGTTTTTATTAATTGCTTCTGGAAGATGAATAGGCAGAAAATGTTTGGGAAAGGATACACAGAGAAAATATTGTAGTAAAAGAATGATTTTACCATCGAGAGTTAATTTTTTTAATCATTTGTCAGTAACGCACAATTATAGGCTCATTGAAAAAACCCAACCATTATGGCTAAAATAAAATTGTGCGACTATATTCTTATGACTGAATTCAATACACAAAAAGTTTCCTAAAGACTTCATCATGCAGTTCAAGTATAGGCTTAAAACTCTGTTATTTTTATTACAGTTCTGTTCTGAAAGCCTGAAAGTCTGTAATTTACTGAACATATAAAATACTCAAAAGTAATGAGTATTTTAAACAGTTTTAGGGGTTTGTTTTTGGTTTAATTTGCTTTGTTTGGGGGATTTTTTTATTTTCCTTGTTTGGGTTGGTTTGATTTTGGTTTGATTTTGGTTTTGGATTTTTTTGCTAATGGGAGACAGTATTATTGTAAAAATTAATTAAATTATTGGAATAAAAAATTGATTCAGAAATTAAGTCTACCAAAATTTTTCAGTAGAATTTATATCATAATGCTTAAAATCTCTTGTGTGAACATGGAGACTTCAGTTGTTACTTTGCACAGTTTGCTTTTGTTTATTTCTCTATTCTGTTTTCATCTTAATCTGCTTTTACCAGTTCGGCATCGTTTTATAAAGATGAGCAAATTAAATTAGGGGTATATTTTTCTTGGCTATGAAGATTCATGCTGTAAAATACAATTACAAATTTGGTCCTTAACACTATTATCATTTCTATTTGGTTGCCTTGGTTGTGTTTACTTGCTTAAATATCCTGTTACCAAGCCATAGTTTCTCTGTTTGTTTTTTTTTTTAACTGTTTCAAGTTCTTGTTTGTTGGTATATGAGGTATTTCTCTCTCAAATATTTCTTTTTTTAAGGGAATACTTTCAATTAAAAATGGAGCTCCTATATATCTATTTATATAGATGAAATTTACATTCACAGTTAATGAGAAAGTCATAACAGTTTAAAAATCAGCGTACTTAATGTTAATTTCATGGTTTTATTGATTTTTGTCTAACACAAGATTAATATATATATTGTTACCTTTCAAATTATTTCTTAATTTTTCTTGCTTGAAGCTGAAAAAGTTAACATTCAGGTCATTAACTCAGTTTAAACTGTACGAGTACTTTTATTGCAGTGACTTTTGCAACTTCCAAAGGATAAATAAATAAATAATGGAACATAGGTTTCTAAATCAGTAATAATTACTTGATTTTCTTTTATTGCACCAGATAAAGCACACACAAATATTTAATGAACATCTTAAAATAAGCAAGCAATTGAACAAGCAAACAAATAAACTTTACACTGTAAAAAACCCTAGATTTAAGAATTCAGTAACTCATTAAAATACATTCTTAGATTTAAAAGTCTGAAGGAGGAAGAATTTCTGTAAGTCTGTGTAAGCAAATGTTTATTTTTGTTCTATGGCAAATGTTTTGTGGCATAAAAAATGTCAGTGGTAACCTCAGCAAATTTTTCAGGTGTGTAGGAGCCCTTTGACTCCCATGGACGTCCTGGTGGCTGAAACAACACTGTATGGACCTTGGTTTACATCAACTAAAACACATAACCACCTTTTTCCCATAGCTGTCTGAACTTTCCAAAAGCCAGCCATCTGCCCTTAGATCTGAACAAAAGAAATGTGGCTGTTGAGAACATAATCTACAGTTTGCACACTGAGACAGAAACTCCCAAAATTACTGGTAACAAAGCAAAAGAATTAATCTGAAGACCTCTGTTTTAAGTCATTGCCTGAAAAATGAGAGGGGAGACAGAATATCCAGAAAACAAACAAGGGCGCATCTGGAAAAAACCCCAACATACTAGGTTAGGATAAAGAAAGAAAGAAAGTACCTGAAAAAACTAAAACAGATTTCTATATCAAGAATGAAAACAAACTTTTTCACATTTAAATTTAAAACATCATATTATTTTGAATTGCCAAATATAATTTTGATCGGTTTCTTCATTAATTTGCCCCAAATGTCATATTTTTCAGTTGATAAAAAGATTGGGTAGATGTCCAACAGGAACAAGTTATGTATCTAAACCATTATAGTTAAACACTTGCTCAGTCTGAAATATAGTGGCCTAAACCTTTCTTTAAGACCACTTAAATCTTTCAGCTTTGTGCCAGTGTATATGGCAACACCATAAAGCACTTAGCTTCAAAAATGTTTTTTTAGTGACAGCTACCATGGTAGTCACTTTTCTCAAAGCACTTGGGCATCTTGAGGTAAATGAAGTGTCTTATGCCTGTAACTTTCTTCAAGTGTTACTACCTCTCATGTGATGTAAAGATTCAGGACATTTCATAGTGTTGTGTTTCATAGATGTTGTATAGATCTTTGCAGGGTAACCTGTGATGTGTCATCAGTTCATAACTACAGCAAACTGTGGATTTCAGAAATAAAAAGAGTATTTTTAAAAAATACTGGATACATTCACATTAAAAAGATCTGTGAGAGGTTGTTGGATACAGAAATGTACACATTCTACTAATTTGCTCTTAATTTCCTCTAACTTAGATTCTTGTATTTTTCCTCAGAATTTCTCTTTTGTGAGTTAGAGTAAATATAAAAGTGATTAAGACAGTTCAACTGTCCTTACACTGGCAAGTTTCACCTTTTCACAGGACTATAGGATCTTTGAAGTTGAAAGGGACCTCTGGAGGTCATCTTATCAACCATCCTGCTCAGTCAGGGGCAGCAGATGACTGTTGAGTGTCTCCAAGGATGGAAATTTCATGATCACACTATTATTAATTATTATTGACTTTCATTTACCTATAATATTTTG
Source organism: Pachyramphus minor (assembly GCA_013397135.1). NCBI lineage: Eukaryota > Metazoa > Chordata > Aves > Passeriformes > Tyrannidae > Pachyramphus > Pachyramphus minor. The sequence goes on from VYXB01000583.1 coordinate 9,304, forward strand.
TTAATATTTACTAGGAGTACTCAGAAAAGATTATTGAATTGACAACTGTCTGAGGGATATGCTGTTTTTAGGAGATGGTAAAAAAGTAGAGTTTAAATCATTCTTCTTCAAACTCATCAAAACCTAAAAAGCAGTTTCTACTAACACTTCTAATATTCGGTCTGCTGAAATAAATGTGTGTGTATCATATTGATCACAGGCCGTTATATTGTATAGCCAAAATGATGATATTTAATCTCATTATATATTATAATTACAGCTGGGATGATCTAAACACAGAAAAACTTTTGGATCTCTTTTAGATTATTTAGTAGAGCATAAAAAGAGAAAAAAAATTAAAAAATGCCTTTACTTTTCTTTCAAAGATCCACCTGACAGCATACCCTGTTTAAGCTGTGCCATTTAGTGTGATTTCATAAATGCTATTTCATTCATAACAAGAAATGTTAAAACTGTTAAAAAAAATTAAAACTGTGAAAGATTTCTTTATATTTTAAATTAGGTCTAACGTATTTATTTCCTCATTAGCAAACGAAGTTTGCTCAACAAAAGAAAACTATGGTGTGGGTCAGATTTTTATACTTCTGTAGTCTTTCTAAGAACTGATCTAGACTAGACTTTTAGAGATATGTACAGACTGCAATATTATATCTACAGAGACATATGTCAAAATTAGCATTTCATTTGGTGGTGTATATATCTTCTTGTGACAAAATATGAAAACCAGAAAATGAACATATTTATCTGTCAGACAGTAGCTCTGAATGACTAATTTAATTAGAACTAAACAGGTGAAATTAAACTTGAGTACGCATACCTAACTCTAATAATTCAAAGATTTCAAGTTCTGACCCAGCACACTCTCTCTCTTGTCCCCCCAGAGAGTCATACAGTATTTTGCTTGTAGCATTGCTGCATGCAAGTAAGATCATGGTTTTGAGACACTCATCTAAAAGGCTTTTGAAACCTCATTTTAATGATGCCCTGAAGAGAAACATAGTGTTTTTTAAAAACAGTATTATCCAGAAAACTCTGGGCTATACACACAGTATTTCCATCATGTCATGACAGGCCACCCTGAGCTGTCAATAGTGTCTGGTATATAAAAAATTACATCACTTCTGAGAAATGTTTCACTTTACACTTAAATTCTATTAAAAGTATGGTTTATCATGTGTTTTACTCTTGCCTGTCTGTTTTTAATAAGTGTCTTGCTAGAGAATTCTGTCTGTTTCACATTTCTAGGGACCAGTGATGAGACTTAGCTGAACTGTAGGTAATCTTCCATTTCCACACGTAGCTCTATCAACTTCAATATTAATCCACATGAATTATTAAGCATAAACAGCAGAACAAGAAAAACTTCTATTTGGACAATATCCACATTTTTTTCTGCTGGGATGTCTATTTATCTGTTAATCTAGCTCACTGACAAATGAAATCAGGTGAAAACCTTACTCATCCTCTAAATATCTGTAATAATCTTTTATTCTCTTGGGGATTATACAAGAATGTTGAATCCCACAGGGGCGGCCTCACCTTGAATATTGTGGCAATTTTGAATGCTGAAATAAAAAAAGACAAGACATTAAGCTATTAAAGAGTATGCAAAGATGGGCAATGATGATGGTGAAGGGCCTTGAGGGGAAGGTGAGGAATGGCTGAGGTCACTTGGTCTGTTCAATCTGGAGAAGATGAGACTGAAGGGAGACCTCATTGCATTCTATAACTTTCTTGTGAGGGGAAAAGGGGGGAAAGACACTGATCTCTTCTCTTTGGTGACCACTGAGAAGACTTGAGGGAATGGTCTGAAATTGAAATTGTGTCATGGGAGGTTTAGGTTGGATATCAGAATAGTGTTCTTCAGCCAGAGGATGGTGGGACGCTAGAACAGGTTCCCTGGGGAAGTTGTCACAGCATCAAGCCTGACAGAGTTCAAGAAGTGTTTGGACAATCCTTTCAGACACATGGTGTGGCTCTTGGGGATGGTCTTGTGCAGGGCCAGGAGCTGGACTCAATGATCCTTGTGGGTCCCTTCCAACTCAGCATATTCTGTGATTCTGTGACCCACAGTCAAGAGGGGAAAGTCCAGATGGGTTGAATGGAGAAGGGTACAGGATAATGGGAACATGGAGTGATGAAACAGGGCAGAGGAACATCTGCCTCAAATGTGTGTGCCTCAAATGCTCTCAGCCCAAAAAGCAAACAGGGGGGACTAAAGCTCCACATGCAGCTGCAACATTATATCAATATTGCAAAATGTGATGGACGACCTTGGGTGTGTAAGACTCACCTACGGGATTTACAAAATACAGGCCAGGAGATTGTGTTGGAGGGCCAGAGGATAGTGTGATGCTATGTCAGGAGTGTGCTACAGACTGGTCATCAGGACAGTAAAGTGGACAAAGCCTTCTTGAAATAACTGTGTCACAGATGCTTGTTCCCAAGTCAAGGAGACTGAGGGAGATCTCCAACCACTGCAGGAAAGAAAATGTTGCATGCATTTATGAATTTTAAAAGGAACAAATGCGGAAAGTACAAGCATGAGTTGGCTTCACTTTGATGCCAATCGAGACCCCTGGGATCACATTTCAGGACTTAGGAGGGAAGTGATTGGAAGCAGTCAACACAGATTTTTCATCTGGCTACCTCTGGTGATAAAATGACTGGACAAAGATGGCATTTACCTTAAATATAGCAAGGTTTATCACACTGTCTCCTGAAATGCTCCTGTATCCAAGTTAGATCAGAGGTGAGATGTGAAGACAATTAATAAATAACCAATTGGATGGTAGGGCTCACAGGGTTAACCAGCTTGTAGCCTACTTGGAAGCTGGCAACCAGTGTGGTAGTACAGGGTCTATCCAGAGGCTTTCCCTACAGAACATCTCTCTTAGTGACCTGGAGGAAAGAATGGAGAACACTCTTACAAGGTTTGCTGGTGACTGCAAGAGGGAAACATGCTAGAGAACCAGGCTGCCTTCTGCGGACCCGAGTAGCTGTAAGGAAGGGACCACAAGTGACCTTGTGAAGTTCAGCTAAGACAAAGTACAAGCACTAAAACTATTTGAGAATGAACTCAATGGTAACGTATGAAAACTGCCATTTATTTGAAATATTTGGCACATTTCAAAAAAACTGAAAATTAATCTGCTGGAAAACTAATTAAAGCAGAAACTTTAGCATAGAATTAGAAAGGTACAGAAGTTTGCAAATGTGAAGAAGGTGGAAGGTGAGAGAAAAATTATGGTTCAGAATTACAACTTTCAGTCTTTTAAAACATCTTTAATTTCATATAATGTTACAGACCTTAAAAGTGTAGAAACTTTGTTGATCATACAATTATATGTATTGTTGATTTTTGCTGATATTTGTTGATCATCAAACAATTATATACTCTATGAATTAACCACAGTTGGCAGCTAAACCCCACGCAGCCACTTGCTCACTCACCCACATTGGGGTAAGGAAGACAGCTGAAAGGGTAAAAGTGAGAAAACGTAGATTGAGGTAAAGACAGTTTAATACGTAAAGAAAAAGCTGCATGTATAAGCAAAGCGAATGAAGGAATTTGTTCACTACTTCCAGCCAGGTCTAATGCATAGAAAGCTCTGCTGCCTTCCTGAAGCATGGTTTAAGGACCTCACCAGGAAACTTTCTAGCCTGGTGTGGCCCTCAGATGACTACTTATTACTGGTCTTCCAGATAGGGGGTAATGAAGTGGTAACGCGTAGTCCAAGGGCAATCAAAAAGGACTTCAGGGCCTTGGAGTGGTTGGTGAGGAAATTTGGGGCACAAGTTATATTCTCCTCTATACCTCCTGTTGAAGGTAGCAACACTGTAAGAAGCACACAGACGGAATCTATTAACACAAAACTGCAGCTTGTATCACCACTACAATTTTGTGGGTTTTGACAATGGAATGGCCTAAACAGCACCAGGCTTGCTAGCACTGATGAGACCCACCTTACTCAGCTGTGGAGGAGAGTCTTTGCTTGGGAACTTGCAGGGCTCATTGGCAAAGCTTTAAAGTAGATATGACAGGGGAGGGGAACGATATCAGGCTTGCCTTTGGCAAGCTGTGGGATGACAGGCCAAGGTTTGAGGAACAGGTTGCTAGCAATGGCTCACTGCCAGTGACTTTGAACTGCATTAGCCTCACTGGATCACACTTGCAGTCTTACAAAGACCAGCCAGGGACTTCTGAGATAACATGAAGCCAACATGGAAACAGTATGGAAATACTGGGAACATTGGGAACACACAAAACATTTCCATATGGACATTATGGGATGTTCCTCTGGGAAGGCAATACGACAGACAGCCCAGCTGAGGTGCCTTTACAACAGTGCACACAGCACGGGCAACATACAGGACAAGCTGGAAGGCAATGCACTGCTACAAAGTTATGGCCTCATTACTATTACTGAAACTTTGTGGGACCAATCCCATGACTGGCATGCAGCTATTGATGGCTACAGGTTGTTCAGAAGAGACAGGAGAAACTCCATCAGGAGGCGGATTAAGTGTGAAGAGTTGTCTCTCAAGAACAGCCATGAACACGTCTAAAGGCTGTGCATAAGAGTCAGATCAGGGCCCTGATCATTGGGAGCCTTCCTCATGAAGCCTATTGATGAAGCCTTCTTGCTCCAGCTATAGAAGACATCGTTCTTGCAGGCTCTTGTCCTTCTGGGGTACTTCAACCCCTTTGATATCCACTGGAAAAGTAGCACAGCAAGCTGTATGCAATCCAAGAGACCCCTGGAACACATAGAGAACTTGAGCCAGGCAGCTCTTCCGGAGTGGATAGGAGATCTGATGGGCACCAGCGTAAGTGAGTTAATCTAGGACATCAAGTCCCGATAATGCATCAGTGGAATTTGGAGTCCTGAGGTATATGGGTCAGGTAAGGAGTAAAATTAGGTCTGTGAACTTTAGGAAAGCAAATTTCCAGGTCTTCAAAGAGATGGTCAGTGGGATCCCCTGGGAGCCTGCCCCCAGAGACAAGGGAGCAGATCAGACCTGGCAGATCTTTAAGAAAGACTTCCATAGAGCACAAAAGCTGGCCCAGAAGCAAGAATCTGGGAAAAGAACGCAAGAGACTGGCATAGCCAAGTAGGGACTACTAGGCCAACTAAAGGGAAAGAAACAAATGCACAGGCAGTGGAAGATAGGACAGCTGACCTGGAAAGAGTAAAGAGATGAAATTTAGTTGTGCAGGAGTGGGTCAAGAAAGGCCAAGGCAAAGCTGGAACTGAAGTTAACAAGGGACCCAAAGAATAACAGGAAGGTCTTCCACAGACATGCTAACCAGAAAAGGACAAAGAAGTACCCACCCCAATAAAAAACACTGGAAAACTGGTAACAACAGGTGAGAAGGGCGAGGTACTCCAGAAAATTTTTGCCTCAGTCCTTAATGGTCACCTCTCTTCTCACTCTTGTTAAGTGGAAGGACAGAAGGAAGGGGGCTGGAGGAACAAAATGCTTCCTATTTGAGTAAAAAGTGGGTTCATGCCCGCCTGAGGAATCTGAATGTACGTAAGCCTATAGGACCTCATAAGATGCATCCCAGAGTCCAGAGGGAATTGGTTGATGTAGTTGCCAAGCCACTCTCCAAGACATTTGAAATGTCAGGTGAAGTCCCAGTTTACAAGAAAAAGGGAAACATTGTACCCATCTTTAAAAGGGTTAAAAAAGAGGACTGGTTACTAATGACTTGCCAGTCTGCCCTCTGTGCCTAGCAAGATCATGGAACAGATCCTCCTAGAAGCTATGGTAAGGCATGTGGAGGACAGGGAGGTGATTTGAGACAACCGNGGAAGATAGGACAGCTGACCTGGAAAGAGTAAAGAGATGAAATTTAGTTGTGCAGGAGTGGGTCAAGAAAGGCCAAGGCAAAGCTGGAACTGAAGTTAACAAGGGACCCAAAGAATAACAGGAAGGTCTTCCACAGACATGCTAACCAGAAAAGGACAAAGAAGTACCCACCCCAATAAAAAACACTGGAAAACTGGTAACAACAGGTGAGAAGGGCGAGGTACTCCAGAAAATTTTTGCCTCAGTCCTTAATGGTCACCTCTCTTCTCACTCTTGTTAAGTGGAAGGACAGAAGGAAGGGGGCTGGAGGAACAAAATGCTTCCTATTTGAGTAAAAAGTGGGTTCATGCCCGCCTGAGGAATCTGAATGTACGTAAGCCTATAGGACCTCATAAGATGCATCCCAGAGTCCAGAGGGAATTGGTTGATGTAGTTGCCAAGCCACTCTCCAAGACATTTGAAATGTCAGGTGAAGTCCCAGTTTACAAGAAAAAGGGAAACATTGTACCCATCTTTAAAAGGGTTAAAAAAGAGGACTGGTTACTAATGACTTGCCAGTCTGCCCTCTGTGCCTAGCAAGATCATGGAACAGATCCTCCTAGAAGCTATGGTAAGGCATGTGGAGGACAGGGAGGTGATTTGAGACAACCGACACAGATTCACAAGCAACAAGTCCTGCCTGATCAACATAGTGGCCTTCTGTGAAGGAGTGACTACAGCAGTGGACAAGGGAAGGGTTACAGATGTCATTTGTATGTACTTATGTAAACCCTTTGACATAGTTTGATATGGTATGTACCCTTTATTTATTCCCCTTTAGCTTCTGCCTGTAATTCATTAATATTCTTTTAATCTCCAAGGATGCTCATGAGTTTACAACAATCTTTAGACATAATTTCTCTATTTTCTTCCTCATACAAGAGCCATTCTCTTGAGTGATGTGGAAACTATCAGGTTTTGGGATGATATATGCAGGAATGAAGAGCAAAATTTTCTTTCTTATTTTTCCTGAACTGTGAAATCCCTGAGAAAGAGGTGACATATTTAGTCTAACCATCTGCATTGTGTTCCTTGAGCAGAAACAGGAATAGAATAAGAGATTCTAACAATGAAACTTAGAATAAGGAAGAAAGAAAGAGTTATACCTCTAAACATAAGAATATTTTAAAAATCATAAAATATCATAAAACTTCTTATTTTTAGCTAAAAAATGTCACTTCTTCCTATTAAATTAACTTTTTTTGAGATAGAGACTGAGATAATGTGTGTAGAGCAAACTATCAAGATATCTATGACTTGTCAGTTGACAGTGAACTAGAAGTATTAAGATGTGAGAGTGTTTATACAAGTTACAAAAAAATTTTGTGTCAAACTGTGTAACTCAAGGAGAAGGAGCAGATGCTCCCTTTTTTAACGGAATTTCAGCCTCATGGACCAATTGGTTTACAGTCTAAATTTTTCCACCTCTTAAACTTTCTAATTTGTAGACTGTGAAATGCTGCTGACAGACCTCCAGGCCAAGGACTAAGGGAAGCTGCATCTCACATGATTGTTGTTTTCTTTAAAAAATAATTTCCAACTTTCCTCCAGTTGCCTTGCCAACAGATTTAAGTCCAAACAGAAAGGCTGGTAGCTTAAATCCCAAAATACTTATTCCTTTCCCCTGTTAACAGTCATTTTGGAACAGCATAAGCAGCATATAGAGCTCAGAGGAAGAGCTGTGAAATGACAAAAAAGTTATCAGACTACTGGGAAGGAAGTATTTCTTATTTTTAATGAGATGTCATTTTCTCAAAGCATGGTGAGCCTCCCCAAATCAAAACAAGAATACAAGTGTACTCCAACACATAGAGGCAGGAAAACATGGGACACCTGGTGACCCAAAAAAGCCCTAAACGTGGTATTCCTGAAATACCTAATTTCCATTAAAATTATTGAGAGGGGAATTTCATGTAGGAGTTACACATTAAAGATTAATATTGGGCTAGCTTTGTTTGAGCATCACTGCCAAGCAGATAGTGGGAGAGATTTTTCTCTCCTAAAAGTATTGTGATTCATCATTTGGGATGACAGCTTCCAAATCTTTTTCTAAGAGATGCTCTTTTCCTTCCCCTTTCTTTCAGATCACATATATAAAAGATGATTGACATAGGCTCTGCCACATTCCCGGGAGCCTGGGTTCAGTTTCTGACAGTGCCGCTGTGAAGAAAATAGTTATAATTTGTCGTTATTACAAGACTCCTTTTTCACATTTAGGATACATGTATTTCATAGGGCAGTGTTATGCTGAGAAAATAAAGCTGGAGAATGTGACTGTGAGGAAAATTCAAATTAAAAAAACCCAAAACTTAAACGCAAAAATCCACTTGTAAGATTCACAACACTTCTGCTGTCTTCTTGCTTGGAAATACTCCCAGAACAAACATTTGTGCTTTTAGACAATTTTGATCTTTTCTCACCCCAGAAATATGGAGAGAGACAAAAAGTAGTGTTTACACATTTAACACTTCAAAGAACAAGTTATTATAAATTTAATGGCTTTCAACTTACTGAGGAGGGAGAAGTTTACCTACCAGTTTTCAGATTTGTAAGTATTTCTTGTTTTATTCTGCGTTTAGCTTTGCAAAGTATTCTTGTTTCAGCTCTATGATAGCAATTTCTACAACCATAAAAGATACTATTACCGGAATATAATTGCTTGGTCTATTTGTTTTCTGTTTGAATCATAGAAAACTGTATTTATCATCTAAGTCTAGTTTTTTATATTTTTCCATTAGGACTGCCACTTTTGTGAAAAAATATATTTATATTTGAGGGGTTTTTCCAGGAGTATATTAATTGATATATTTTTCATATAGGGTTAATATATTCAATAATCTATTAACTATCAGAACAGAATAGTACAGTTTATGGTATGATAGAATTTTTGCCTGCACACCATCAGATAATTAATCATCCTGAATTTATAGCAAAGTTACTGTCCCAAATATACATTCTAGCATTTAAATTAGGTAAAATACATAATAAACACACTAATCTGAAAATACCCCGCTCAGACTGCCACTCTTTTTGTTTCGAGATAACCAAGGGATGTTTAACATCTTCATTAATGACCTGTTTTATGGGACAGAGTGTATTTTCTTCAGGTTTGCAGAGGATACCAAAAAGGAAGGAGTGGCTGATAAGCCAGATGTGTGTGCCATTCAGAGGTACCTGGACAGGCTGGAGAAATAACCTCTAAAGTTCATCAGCTAAGGTATATGTCAAACCTTGCCCCTGGGGAATAATAACTCATACATGTTGGAGGATAATGGGCTGGGAGATAGGTCTGCGGAGAAGGACATGGGAGCTCTGGTGAGCATCAAGTTGAACATGAGCCAGAAACTTGCTTCTGGGACCTTCTGTGCTGCATCTAAGTGCTCTGTCCAGTGCTGGGTTTCCCAGCACAAGAAACACATGGACATACTGGAGAAAGTCCAGTGAAGGGACACAAAGATAATGAAGATACTGAATTATGATGTATGAGGAGAGGCTGAGAGACCTTGGGGATTTTAGCCTAGAAAAGTCAAGACTCAGGAGAATGTCATCACACATTTATGAGAGGCTGAGTAAAGAAGAATAACACAAACTCTTCTAAATGGTGCTCAGTGACAGGTCAAGAAGCATCAATAAAAAGTTAAAAGACATTGGAATTTCATGTGAAAACAAGGAAGTACTCTTTCACTTGGTGGTGGACTTTACAATAATGTTAATGTCCTAGATATGTAATTAAATATTTAAATTAAACTGAGAATAAACATACTAAGTTGAAATACCCTATTCAAACAGACTTCCACTCTTCCTTTTGAAGTATTCAACAACTTTGCCTGAAAATTAAGGGAGAAAAAATATTAGTCATTCTCTGCACAAGACAATAAACAATTGATAGTTGAATTATGAGACAACATACAAGAGAAAAGCAAGTAAGGCATAAATAAAACTAGGAATCTTACAAGAACTCAAAACCAAATTACAGAACAGGTTAGGTACTATAAGACCAAATGGCAACATTGGTCACTGAGTGCCAGTCTAATGTGGCATCACAGTAAAAGAGAAAAACATAAATTAGAAAATTCCAGCATCAGTGCCAAGAAACACGAAACACTCTCCAAGCATGGCTACCAACCAAGGAATGAGAAGCGAAACTTTCTCTTTAGAATAGAATAGAATAGAAAACTTTAGTTCCAGTTGGAAGGGACGAGTTCAGGGCTAACTAAAATTTAGAGCATGTTACTAAGGGCATTGTCCAAAAGCCTCTAAAATATTGACAGGCTACAGGCTCCGGCATTTACCACTGCTCTCAGAAGCCTGTTTCAGCGTTTGACCACCATCTTGGTCAAGAAACGCTTCTATTTTCCAGTTTAAACCTCCCCTAACACAACTTTGAACCATTCTCATGCATTCTATCACCAAACCCCACAGAGAAGAGATCAGAGCCTTCCTTTCCACTTCCTCTCTTCAGGAATCTGGACCCTTCAACCTCCTTTTCTCCAAACTAATAAAATCCAAAGTCCATAGTCACTCATCATAGGACATTCATACAGTAATAGAATCAAGGAATGGGTTGGGTTGGAAGAAACTTGAAAAATCACCCAGTTTTAACCCCCCATGAGAAGGGACATCTTCCACTAGACCAGGTTGCTCAAAGCCCCATCAAGCCTGGCCTTTAGTACGTCCAGTGATGGGGCATCCACAGCTTGTCTGGGCAACCTGTGTCAGTGCTTCACCACCCTCACAGTAAATAACTTGTTCCTAATACCTAATCTAAACCTACAGTTTAAAACCATGACTTGTCCTATTACTACATGCCCTCAGAAAAAGCCTCTCTCCATCTTTTTTGCAGACAACTTTTATATACTGGAAGGCTGCTATAAGGTCTCTCCAGAACCTTCTCTTCTCCAGGCTGAACAATCTCTCTCAGCCTGCCTTCATAGGAGAGGTGTTCCAGCCTTAATCTTTGTGGACCCCTTTGGGCTTATTCTAACATGTCCATGTCCTTCTCATGCTGGGTGACCCAGAGTTAAACGTACTGCTCCAGGTGGCTCAGTACCCCTTGTATCCCATTGGCCCCATAGATTTGTGAGTGTCTAGGTGGTGAAGCCATTTCCAATCCAAGGGTGATCATTTTGTCTTAGATTATGGGGGGTTCATTCTGCTGCTCATCTGTGTCTTGCAGCTAGAGGCTGGGTACCCACAGAACAACTGGTCATACTGTTAAAGACTGAGGCAGAGACAGCACAAAATACATCAGCCTTTTCCTCATCTCTCGTCAACATGTTTGCCCCTGCATGAAAAAACAGATGAACATTCTGCTTAGCACTCCTTTTGTTGTTACTGTGTTTACAGAAACACTTTTTATTGTCTTCTGCGATATTAGCCAGATTAAGTCCTAGCTGGTTTTCTCCCTTGACATCTTTATGGTCTTCCTGATTTGGCTGCCCCCTATTCCAAAGGTCATAAACTGTCTTTATTTGACTGAGTTCCAGCAAAATGTAAAGGTCACAAAATGGGAACTAAAAAATAATATGGCTGTTTGGAGCATTATAAGGTTATCCAGTTGGACCAGACTATTTCTATACAGTTTCTGCAGAGAACTGTGTTTATAGACTACTCAAAGAGTGGAGATGATTTCTTTAACTATTTGTTTTTTCCATAGCAGAAAAACTCCATAAAATTCATTTTACATCTAATATCTCTAGCTACTTCTTCATTTAATGCTTTTAGAACTAAAAACACAGTTATAAAGAAATGAATGTGTGACACATACTGTGTTCATGTGAATTTCTCTTTAGGATATAGGTCCTTAGGTATTTCAGTATATTTGTTTATAAAAATCATAGCTTATATCAGCTCTGAAGATGGTGAAGGTATTAACTCATCTTGTGTTAGGCTGCTAAAAAATAACTGTGCAATCTGGAAGGGAGAATTATGTCACATTTTCTGATATTTCTTCTGAACTGAAAACAGAGTCGTCATTGGGTGGCAGGAAATAATTGAAGAAGCATCCAAATGTGGCAGATCTCCTCTGTAGTTGTGTCTGCACAACACCTGCAAAACTGCTTTTGTAGGTTTCTCTTGGCTAAGCACATAAAACCAGAGGAACAGCTGGACCACTAATGATGAAGGACATCCTTTATTGCAAGTCACAATGGATGAATTTGAAAGAATTTAAGATGTTTAATTTTTTAAAATGCCTTGATTGTTGAAGAGAGGTTTTCTCAAAGCAGAGATGGAGCTCTAATCTTGGTTTTGTTTAAGATGTATGTATGCTTCTTTTCTACATAAAACTCAAAAGAAGTTTTTAAGAAGATTTTCCTCTGGCTTCATAGAGTCTTCCTTTGGTTCACCTAAAACTTCACCAGTAGGATAACTGGATCTTCACAAAACGGGCAGCTAAACTGGTTGTTTAATCCACATAATGGTGTAAGGAAAGGAGGAATCCTGGGGTTAGCAATATGTTCTACTTTGAAATGAATATATTTGTTTTTAATCACAAAACTACTTTTATTTCTTTGCTGAAGTACTGTGCTTCATTTCATTTACTGTGTAACATTCTGATAAGATAGGCAACATGGTGCCATGATTTCAGAACAGGAAAACTGTTAATTCAAATAATTCAAATCATCTTTTTGTCTTTCAGTCTCCTAATTTTAAACTGGGATTAGCATGTGTTCCACCACTTCTAAGATAAAGACTAGTGAAATGCTTTCTTTTTATAAACCTTTGAAGAATTACAGTTATATTATTACAGTTGTATATGTTAGTTGATGGTCTGCAGGGAGACAGAAAGAACATATATGTTATATATACATATATATACATTTATTAAAAATTGGATGACTTAAATTATTTCTGGTTAGTCCTTCAGTGTTTTATTTAAAGGAGTCCCCCTTTGCTCTGCTTTCAGAAACAAATGAACTAGGAAATTAACAGCAAAAGAATCTTTCTCTTTTTTTCTTTCCTCCGTTTCCTCTCCATTGAGAGTTTCATTCATCTGAACAAACACTTATTAAACCAATATCAAGTATATGTTTGTGGCCAGCTCAGCAATAAAAATTGCTTTGTACACATGAATTCTATAAAGTATTTTGTTAAATTTTCCCAGTAACAACATGGAATTTATGGTCCAGATATCTGAAATGCTGTCTTTTATGAATTGTAGTTTTGCATTGCAAACACTTGAATGAAGATATTTTTCAGTTTGTACCTCTTTTCACTGTCATGAATGTCTGAAACAGACAGACAGTGTTTATCATTAGCACATGTGCACAATTACTCTTTTGTGAATGAGTCTGATTTCTCACTGCCGTAGCTGTTCGTAGCTTCCTCCTTTTGCCAACCAATCACTCAATTTTTGCCCATGAATCTTTGTTAGGAATACTTAAGACATGTATGTTAACTGAACTAGGAACTTCAATAAAAAAAAAAATTAGTTTTGCTTACTTAAAGGACTATTTTCTGAATGTCAGGAACATGAATATTCTGCCAATATGTTGAAACATTGTTTGATATATCTGTATTATAAATTTTAGAGTCTGAAATGTATTTTCCATCCATAAAGACTGTACAGTTAATATATTTTTATAGTGTGAAAAAACCTTGTGTCTCCTTGGAGAAAGACCTTCTATACATTTTATTGTGTAAAAAAAATGTTTCAAGCTTACGTATAAGCAGTGAAATACTTATTAATTGAAATGCTGTGTCTTAAGAAAGGAGAAGACATTAGAAAACATTGAAAAAATGGATAATTCTTTTATTGTACCATAATGTTCCCAGCAAGGTCTATTTGGAAATTTCAACCACTTTATCAAATATAAATATCATACATGAATAATAATGAGGACCGAAATTACAGCACAACAGTGCTTTGCCAGGATACTAAAAATACAAAGGATCTTCATTTGTTAGTTTCTGATGCCCATTTATGTTGTGTTGTTTGATATTCATGCAAACATTGTGTGAAGACAAAATTAAGTATTAGATGGGTGGAAATGGGCTAGTTATCTAACAAGTTAGGTTCTATGATCTTTAACAGACACCTCACACTAAATTGCTCTAGCTTCTTATTTGTCACTGTATAATCTGAAAGACTTGGAAATCTATCATACACCGTGCGCTTTTCCATTTCAAGAAAAATGTGCCATGTCACTAGTGATATATGGGATGACTGTGATGTGGTGAGAAGAGGGACTATTCCTTTGTATTAACTATAACCTTTAACTCCCTTCAGAAAAAAAAAAATCACTTTTTTATAATGTACCTCTTTTATATAGAGGGAGTGCATAGAAGAAATTTGAAGAAATATGAGGAATCCCTGAAGTAATGCATTAAGAATGAGTACTATTTTTATAGAATACTGGATGGCAGACAGAAGTAGACAGAATAATTATTGATCATAATTTTAAAATTTCATAACAAAATTACATTCTAGTTAAAATATTTTTCACTACTGAAAACACAGAGTAGTGCCACATCCCCAGCTCTCAGTTCCACTGCTTCCACATTCTTGGAATCATGTTTAGGTGTTTATGTCTTGATCTCTTTCATATGATATAAGTACATAGAACGATGATGGCAGGTCATTGAACCCTATGAAAAACTCTTTCAGATTGCAAAGGAGATCACAGTAAACAGGTAAATGAGGAAAAACATTTAAATCTCACTTCTCAGGCTCTCATTCCCAAAACCAGACTAGTAGGGGGGAGAGGGTAGAGAGTGATGTATTTTAGGTTAACTGCTCTCTATATCTGGTTATTATTTGAAAAGCATAGTCTTCTAATTCCTAGTCGTAATTTTGTATTCATAAAGTACTTACTAATTTGTATTTGACATCACCATCAGAAGTCATGCTACCTCTCTGAGCCTGAGTAAAGAATTGTGAAATTGGAGAGAATCATTAGGAAGAAAGGCTGTGAGACAGAAGGAAGCAGAATAAATGTAGTGACTTGGCCCTGGCTGGATGCGAAGTTCTCACAAAAGCCACTTTATCACTTCCCTCTGCAACTCTACTGGGGAGAGAAAATATAACGATGGGTTCATGGATTGAGACAAGGACAAGACGAGATCACTCACCAATTATCGTCATGGGCAAAACAGATTCAACTTGGAGTTGTTAATTGAATTTATTACTTTCAAAATCAGGGTAGGATAGTGAATATTAGAAACACCTTCTCCCCATCCTTCACTCTTTCCCAGTCAAGACCTCATCCCCCAGCGTGACAGCCGATGGTGGTTACAACCAGTTCATCACACATTGTTCCTGCTGCTGCTCAGGAACAAGGGTCCCTCCCCTGCTCCAGTGTGGGGTCCTTCCTGTAGGAGACAGTCCTCCATGAACTTCTCCAATATGAGTGCATCCCATTGGTAACAGTTCTGCACAAACATCTCCAGTGTGGGTCAGTCTTCCACGTGGTCCAATCCTTCAGGCACAGCCTGCTCCAATGCGGGTCCCACAAAGGTTCACAAATCCTACCAGGAAACTTACTCCATCATCAGCTCCTCTTTCACCAGGTCTGCAGGTCCCTGCCAGAGGCCTACTCCAGCACAGTTTCCCATAGATTCACAGGCTCTTTTGGCCATCTGCTCTGGCATGGGCTCCTCCATGGCTGCAGGTGAATCTCTGCATCCCTGTGGTTCTCCATGGGCTGCAGATGGACATCCTGTCTCACCATGGGATGCAGGGGAATCTCAACTCCAGCACCAGGAGCACAACTTCCCCCTCCTTCTCCACTGACCTTGGTGTCTGCAGGGCTGTTTCTCTCACATATTTTAATCCACTCTTCCCTGACCATAGTTACGTCTGTGCAATAACTTTTTTTCCCCTCCTAAATATATTATCACAGAGGTGTTACCATCTCTTCTTATTGGTCCAGCCATAGCCAGCATCAGGTCCGTCCTTGGCTCTGCCTGACGTGGGGGAAGCTCTTGCCAAAACCCCTGCCACAGGCAGTGCTACCTTCCACTAGATCAGGTTGCTCAAAGCCCCTTCCA
>VYXB01000590.1:7912-68047 GCA_013397135.1 Pachyramphus minor
CAAGCGCCGGCCCCGCCGCGCCGCCAGGGACCCGGTGCGGGTGCCGCCGCCGGCTCTCAGCCTGTGCGGCTGCTGGTGCTGCCTCTGCTGCTGCTACTGCTGCTGCTGCTGCTGCTGCACGGCGATCGCCGCTGCCAGCGGGAGGGGCAGGGATGTGAGCGGCAGCGCCCGGGTCGGTTTGGCCCCCCCGCCCTTTTTTTTCTTTTTCCTTTTTTTTTCCTCCTCTCGCTTCCAAAAAAAGACCAAACCAGCCAACCAACCCCAAAAACCCCAGAGGGCGTGGGGGGGTGGTGGGGGATCCCGTGTCGTTGCCACCACCCTTCGCTGGATCCGTTGTGAGGAAATTGCCATTCGCCGGCAGCGGCGGCACATCTGGGCGGGCACATCTGGGCATAGAACACCGGCTCCCGCCGCCTCCCACCTACGTCCTCCGAGTCGGCTTAACGGATCCCTCCGGGCTGCCGGGGAGGCTCCTGCTCGCCAGCTCCGCGATCTTTCTTTTGGGCTGAACCTTAAAAAAAAAACTGGCAGCGCGGGGGGTGGGGTGGGAATAAAGGCTGCTATTTTTTCCCCTGGGATTTATTTCATGGGGATGTGTTCAAGACAGGAGAGGATTCAGAAGGATATTGACGTTGTGATCCAAAAGTGCAAGGCGGAGAAGGACTGCCTGTTTGCAGGTGAGTTTCTTGCCGGGCGTCAGGTTGGCGGCGCGGAGGCTCCCGGCGCCGCCGCCGCCTTGCCCGCCCTGCACCGCGCTCCCGCCTCGCCGTGCCCGAGGCCTTCGCCACCGCTCCCGGCCGCGGCGGCCGCGCTCGGACCCCGGCTCCCTCCCCCCCTTCCGAGGGCATGTGAGGGCAGATGAGAAGAGCCGCCAGCTGGGAAAGGCGCGGGCGGGGTGGGGCGGCATCCCAAGCCAGGGAGCGTGGCGGTGGCCACGGGCAGACCCGGCGGGTTTGGGGGGGAAGCCGAGCTCCCGGCGCCAGGCGTAGCCCGCGGCCGAGCACGGTGGGGGCGCTTTTCGCTGTTCTCCGGGCTCTGCCGTCCTCGGCGCCTGCCTCCACCCCCGGGCCCAGGGCCGGTGGCACAGCAGACGGGTAACGGGCCCCTCCCCGTGCAAGCAGCCTCCGCCACCCTCCCTCAGGGAACCGCGGCGCCCCGGCCGTGCTGGTGCGGGGCCGGCCAGGATGGGCCGCCGCAGGAGCCCGGCTGTCGGCTGCCTGTTGCCGTGTGTGACAATGGAATTCCCTGCTGTTGCCATAGCACCCGGCACTTGTTGCGAGGGGCTGGGGGCGAGATGCTGCATTTCTTCTGGTTGACCAGAAGAAATGGTCGTGTCGGGAGCTGAATGCTGGTCCGTAAAACCTCAACGACTTCAGCCAAAATAAAGACAAGTTGTAATAAATCAGCTGTTTGTCTTTCAGATTTCAGGTATTCAGACTCCACCTTCACCTTCACCTACATTGGAGGCTCCAAAAGGTACTTTTTTTTCTGCAGTAATGACTACCTTCATTTCCTTATGGCAGTGAAGTGCAAAGGTTTAATAACATGGCAGGCTTTTTTATTTCCTTATCTTTTGCAAGGAGGATGATTAAATCATCTGCCTTAGTGCAAGCATAAACTGAAAAAGCATGGAGGGAGGTGATCAGAAAGGTGATCTTAGTAGTCAGAGTCTTGTTCCTCAGTGTTCCTCTATGAAGTTTCACTGTTTTTTAATTTATTTTTTTTTTAAATTTGTGTGGACACACAGAATTTCTGCCTTATGTAAAATTAGCAGAAACATAGCATAGGCATCAGCCTGTGATGTAAAGTTACTTTTTGTTAAAAACTAGGAAAGGTTAAGATTGTCATAACCTATAGGCTAAATTTCATATCAGCAGCTTACTTTCTTGCATGAGAGCCATATTTGGTCCCATGGCAGATGCAAGGCTGTCAGCAGTTGACCAAATCAAATTCTTGAGGCATTAAATGAAATGTCAGTCTAACTTAGAAGGCTAAAAAAATGTTTTATTGAATTTTAGTTGAAATACTATTTCTAAGTGGTTCCAAGCCCTTGGTTATAAACTGGATTGTGCACGCACACATTTTAAAAATATATTTCGGCATTTGTTGTGTTTGCTTTCAAAAGGAAAAATACGTGAAATCTTGGACACCTCCTTTTCCATTCCCTGATGGTTAGTTATCTTTTATTTAATAAGGTGTTAACAGTAAATGCTACATTACTCTTTTTTAGTTGATGATTTTTTTTTTAATTAGACTTGGCAAGAAGTTTTGGGTTTATTTTTTGGTTCCTTTTTTTTTTTTTAAATTCAGTTTGTCTGGTATGTTTGTCAATTATTTTTCTTTCCCAGAGTACATCACGTTAAAGTATTGTATTCTTTTTTACTTGCAAGTGAACCTGTCAGTGCAGGCAGCACTCGCACAGCTATCAGTGCAGCCCTTGGTCATGCTTTGGGATCTGGCTGTAAGACCAGTCTCCCTGATGGTCCCCAGGCTCCAGAATGGCTCAGAAAAATGTCTTCCCGTCTCACTATCCCCCCTGTTCCTACTAAAGGAAAGAACAACTTCTGTCATTTCCAGTAAAGTCGAATCATTCAGACAATAGCTGAGAATTAATGTATGTTTAGGTTGCTTGTAGTATATGCTTGCCTTTAGCATTTTAATCCATATTTTATTTAGGTGTTGTTTTAAAAGACAATTTTCAAAAGGATTATACTGTAAAAACTGTCAAACAGAGATACTATTTATCCTAAAAGTAAAATGATTGAATTTGAAAGTTACTTTGGACTGTTCTCTGAACCAAATATTGCAGCAAGAAACCAGGAAGTGAAACCTGTCTATTGTTTACATTTTCTGAGCTGAATAAAGTAGAAAGCCTAAGGGCACAACTGATGGAAAACAAACTGGTTTATCGATGTTGAAACAAAGTGTTGTCACTTGTTCAATGAGAAACGGAAGAGTACCTTCCATCCCACAGCCTTGAATTTTAATCAGGGTCAGCATACGCTTAGGAAATTTTTGACTGGAAACCAGTCTCAGGACCTTAACAATTCAAACACTATTGAGAAACAATGATTATGCTTACAGAAATTGGTGAAAGTGTGTTGTTACTTAGAGCACACACAAATTTCACTTTATTTTGCACATTTTAAAGACATTTAAAGAGCATCCTTTCAGATAAGGGCTTCATGGTCCCTACATTCTTTGCTCATTTGTATTGAGATTTAGGAAGATGTTTTTCAATATTCTTGGTGTACAATGGTGTACTGAGTGGCAGGTTTACAGCAGTAAGCTCTCATTCGATGTATATAAAATGAAAACCTGAAACCTTGACTATTCAGTGCCAAACTTCAGCTTCTTACGTCCAAGATGAGTTAGTGGTTTCTTCTGAGAGAAGGTGCTGGTGGAGCAGCAGCTGTACTGCGCTGTATGCAGCATTCAGGCAAGTCTCCAGTAGAGGGTCAACAGCAGTGATTTTTTACATGGTCACAGTTTAGGAGGGCATGAGGTCATCCCAGGACCTTTATTTTGGCCTTTAAAGGCTATGATTTTTTTCTTGCTGCCACTGCTGCAGCTGTGGACTTCCTGAGTGGAACACCATTTTTTGACTACTGCACTCAGGAATTGTCCCTAAATGACAAAACCTCGATTAGATCCTGGCCATGGACTCGTCAGCCAATGGGCCTTGTCCAGGTACTTGAGATACTCAGCCCGATGCCTTTGTTTTTCCAGCCCTCAGGAACAGAGGTGGTGGAGTAAAGCACAAAGGGGTAGATGTTCGCTGAGCTGATGTTCAAACAGAGAAGAGATTTACAAAGTAGAAATAGTGTGTAAGGAAGATTACAGTACTTCAGTACTCATTAGCTATGCCTGAGACAAAGTATTTTTCATACTTTGTTTCCTTTGTTTCCTTTCATACCTTTGTTCCTTTAGGTCAGTGTGTAATATGGCCTTGGTTTAGCCATAGTGGTTACATGGAAGGGCAGAAGCCCTTGAAAGGAGGCAGTCTGTTTGAAAAGCAGGATTCTTTGTAACCCTGTATAAAAGCAAGTGACAATACTAGCAAATTAAACATCACTTGGAGTTTTCCTCAGTGTACTATAGTTGCCTCTAGTACTCATTAAGTCCATTTATCAGCGATCTAAATTTATAAACTCTGAGCTAGGTTCTCAGTAAATCAGGGTAAGTCCTTGGAAGTGTTGACAGTATTATTTCAGTTATTATGAGTACCTAAAGTTTGTTTGTATTTTTTTTTCTTTTAACTGTTATCTGTGTAAGATTTTTCTACTTAGGACCAGCTTCTCAGGCGTTATCTGATTTTCCCCCTGTTGCTTGGATTGATTGCACAGCCTCTTCCTGCACTAGTAATATTGGAATATTAGGCAGTATGTAACCACACTGCAGATACATCCAAATAGATAGGCTTGATCCAGGGGACATTTATTATAGCTTCTGTGGAGTTAATTTGTAATCCCAGCAAAGCAGTAGTAGTTCACTTAATTCTTTTAGATTGTATCTGACATCACCTTTTTTAAAAATTTATTTTAATGCCTTGTGTTCATACTTCCAAATTATTAGAGCTGTTTGACACTGCAGAGATGTGACCTGGTTTGGGA
This sequence comes from Pachyramphus minor, assembly GCA_013397135.1. Taxonomy (NCBI): domain Eukaryota; kingdom Metazoa; phylum Chordata; class Aves; order Passeriformes; family Tyrannidae; genus Pachyramphus; species Pachyramphus minor. The sequence continues at coordinate 12,526 of VYXB01000590.1, forward strand.
AGGTTGTAGTTACCAATTTATTAGTGAAAGCATGTCTTTTTGCATAATGTGGGCACTAAATAGAGGACAGATTGTTTATTAATCTAACAATTTTTAGCTTCCCTATCAGAAAGCAATAAGTGACTTGATTTCTTGTAAAGTAAGGTGTTCAGTCACATGCTGTGACTGTGCAAGATTTACTCTTCTTTAACTATATATGGCATAATATCAGAAATTACTAGATTTTTTAATGTTTTTTACTGGAGGTTCTAAAATTTGTATGAAATTGTGAACATGTTGAGTTGTCCTTTTTAAAAGAATATCTAGTTTCCTTTTTCCATTTTTCTGCTCCTCCAGAAACTGTGCAGACTGAACAGAACTGCTGATCTGCTTATCTTTCAAATAAAAATGCTTGATGCCCTGAAGTTGTTTTCACTTTATATGCCATTTGACATGCTTTACATAGAAGCAGTGCTTGGTTGTCCAGAAAAAAAGTGTTTTCCCTTTTTAGTGTTTTTCTTACCCTGCTTATTTTTTTCCCTGAGGCTGAACAAGGGCATCATATCAGTCCTGAAATACTTCTTCATTCAAATACGTTCTTAACTCTCATTGCCAATGAAGGACAATGGCAGTAAGGCTGTGCATGAGAACAGATCTAATACTGCAGCATATTATAAAGAAACTAAATAACACCTGAAACACAGATTAATTTTGTCAGTAAAATTGCCATCTCCTATTCACACAGTGGACCTTTGTTCTGCTTTCTGTACTTTAGCACAATGATTATAGCAATGGGAGTTCTGAAGAAGCAAGAAAATTAGGTCTGAAGTATTTGTTTATTTTTGCTTAAAATAATGACTGGTTATTATCTTACACTTTATTTTGATTTTGAGTGTTTGGTGTTTTGTGGGTTTTTTTTATAGCAGGTTATTGTAGAGCAGAAATTCTCATGTAAACTGATGAATTAATTCCTACCTCACTGTAACAGTAAAATATTTCACAGATGGGGAGCTGTGCCACTTAAAGAGTCTCTAGATTGGTTATAACTTTCTATAGCTAGAGATGAAAACAACTTATTTGAAGTTCTAGCACATTATGTCTACCAGGTGTTTGAACCACTTAATGACAAACAGGTACAGATAACCTTTTTTTTTCCCTTTAGTGATTGCCCTCTTGTTGCTTACACGAATTTATAAAACTGCCTACATGGAAGATTCCATTTGGTGAATAAGTTTGAAATTCTGGTGCAACTCTGATAACACTGAAGTCTTCACTACAAAAAGCTGTGAAGAAAAATGTTTTTTGGTATAACTGATAGGTGTTTTAATCTTAAAATTTATGTTCAATTTATGTAAACTGTAGGAAAGGAGAAAACTGAAAAACAGTTTTTAAACAGAAACATAAAATCGTGTCCATCAGAAAATATAAAAACACTTTCGTGAATTTTTTGTTTCTTTCATTTACAAAATCATCTAGTTTAAGACCCAATTTTTTTTGTATTGGGTGGTTTTAACCCAGCTCCTCTGTCAGGTTCATTGCATGGCAGTGTGCTTACTGGCTGTGCAGGAATTGGGAAGAGAAACTTTGACTGGAAGACTGTTCCTTTTGATGGCTTACGTAAGATGAAAATGTCTGTGAAAGTATGACTTAAAAGATGAGAACATGTTTTTTTGGGATCCATTGCTCTGAATGGTTTTAGTTTAGATGGAATCAATTTTATGCAAGGCCTAGGAAGGGCTGGTGCAAGTACAGTTCATCTTCTGTTGCTGATGGCTGCTTGTAACTTTGTGTGTAAGTTATTAAAAAGGTAATTACATTCCTGAAATGTATTACAGTAAGAGGGGGTGAAATCTAGATACCCAGCTTGTACCTAGCTGTCTGCTTATTGCTGTTTCTACATCATCTTTCAATTTTAACTTTTCTATCAAATATGGTTTAACATTTGTTACTGCACCATTTTTTACCATTTTCTGCACTGTTTCTGTGGGAGAGAAGTCTGTGGTATGAGATAGGAATCTAGTTTAGACATGGCAAGAATTGTGATTTTCATTTCTTCACTAAGGATTCTGTAGATGGAGTAATGTTGAATACAGCCTTGGGTACTTTATAAAAGCTGTTTCATGTCAGATGTTACTTAGGTTTCAGTTTTAAAATCTATGTTTAAGTCATGCATTTTCCATTATGAATTCCTTTAATGTACCTATGCTAATTTCATATTACCTTCTAATATTGACCGTGTGTAGTATGTACATGGAACTTACTCATACATTCCTATAGGTAGCTTTTTCATAGGTACTGCAAGAAATTCAGTAGGTGTGATTTAACAAATTTTTCGTACTAAAAGGAGACCTAATAGAACACTATAGTGAAAAGGTCATTAAGTGTAATGTTGAAGGTAGTGAAAAGCAAAATCACCACCATTGTACTCATGGTCTTATTGACAATTTTGTGTCTGACAGCTCCTTCTTGCCTTAAAAATCTGTCTAGTCTGAAATTAGCCCAGTCGCCGTCATCCTGTCCTATAAAAATTGTGTATTTCAAGGAGAGGATAGTCTTGTGGAGATCTTGTACTGCTCTGGTGAAGCAAGTTGCTGTCCTCTGTCAGCTGCATACTGTACTGATACTAAGAACAGCACATTCAAATTGTGAACTTCTGCCTTTTAGTGTGAAAAATGTGGTTTTAGGCACTGAAATAAATGGCTTAGTTTTAAGAAGTGCCGAACTCCCACACTGCTTTGCAGTCTTGGTATTACTGTAGGTTGTTTAGCACTTTGTAAAAGCCTCACTGTCTTTATGCAGGTGTTTTTGTCATACAAATGTATGCACTATTATTTGAATGGTTTACCAGCATAGAGTTGGGAGGGGTGCTTGAATGTCTTTATGGAAAACATTTACAGTAACTTCTTCTTTCTCTACTTTCATCACATATTTTAACATATTGAGTACCTAAAAATAAACCTGTAGTCTGTCATTGTTAAAGTGTTAATGTTTCAAATAAATTTGAAAGCAGAGTTCATTCTGACAAAATTAATTTAGATAATTTTTCTCTATGTTGGGACTAATGCCATTTTTTTCTTTTCCTGTTAGTCTCTACTAATCTCCTATATTTTTCATTGCTCATAAATAAAGAACTGAAGATATCTGTTGGTATATTTCTTCCATAGTTTCAACACCTAGACTGAAAGTAAATTTAAAATTGCTGGGAGAGATGGCTTAAAAAGAGAAAGGGATGAAATGTGAGTAAATCTAAAGAAAAACTCCAGTATATAGTTCTGCCTTGGCATTAAATAAATTAAATAAATTCCACGAAAGAGGACAACTGTTAAGAATTTATACCCTCCTTGCTACAGGAGGGGTGAAAATTTTTACAGATGTTCCATAGAATTTACCTCATCTGAGGCAAAGGAGCTCCTTTTATAAGGTAAAATTGTCTCATAAAGGTAAGCCTACTAACCTGTGTAGCAGTAAGTAAAAAATCTCACTGAAAGAAGAGAGACTGAACAAGATACAGAAATAATATCTCCTTTGCCTGACAGCCTTCTGTGTGCTCACACAAGATTGCATCCATCCTATTTCTGTGGAAGGAAAAGCAAGAAAGAGCCTTGCCTGAGGACCAGGAGCAATTGTTGCTTTTATGAGTCACTTCTCCTGGGACGACCATTATCTCCTGGGAGTTTTATGTCATTCCCCTGCTGCAAGGGCTAAACACCATTATACATGCTGTTGGCATTATGGAATCCTGTGGGAGTAGGTCATGGTCTTGCACATGGAAGGCAGCAGGCAGAAGAAAGTCTTGAGTAAGTGTTGGGGGGTGAGCATCTTTCTCTAGCTTGCTTGAAGGCAGAGGACCTGCATGAGCCTTATTTGTCTTCTGCTGTCTTAGATGATGATGGCATATCCTGGCAATTAGGATGGAGCTGAATTACTTGTTCTGAGGGAAACTTCCGTAATGCTCAGTGGGAGCCTGTCTGGAACAAGGAATTGAGGGTAAAGATGAAGCTCAAAGAAACTAGGTAACCCTCCAGATGTTTCCTTCCAGCCTTGAGGCATTGATCAGAAATAAAAGGGGCAACAGCACGTCACCTGTGTAATAAAACGTACTGTTTGCCAAAAAAAGAGTGCAGAAATGGTCATATACCTTTGTAGAAACTAGTATATAATTTAAGAATAAGTTCCTCTCATGTTGGGTAGCATTGTGCATTTCATCTCACAGAGCTTACCATTTTGAAATCTTGTTGTGTTAAATGAATATTCCATTTTATGTTTAAGAATTTTTCATATTAAGAACCAAGCTAGAAGGTGGGATTACTTTGCACCGTTAAACTGTCATGTTTCTACCCAGTAATGTGTAAGGCTTTTGTGACAGACAGCATTTGCTCTCAAGTAGAAAAAATTAGCCTATGAGTTTGACATGGTATTCCAGGTCATTGGCTTTTCCGGAAATCATAGAATTTTTTATGTGTGTGTGTGTGTGTGTGTGTAATCAACTCATTCTTACTTATTGATTTTGCTTAATGAAAAGTTTATTTTTGATGGGGAGTCCTCATCCTGGAATAATCACACATAGAGCAAAATATGGAGGCTTCTGTCAATCTGGGCTTGATAAAGGTGTTAAAACTAGGAAGCACTTTGTTTTCTTAAAAGTACTTGCTCATAGTTGACTTCTTGATCTCATTTATAGCTGTGTAAGTGTGGAGTAGGTCGGTTGGTGCAATGGGGCTCACTTTGCTCCACAGTGATACAGCTGAATCTTTGATTTGGTGCTGGCTACTCCTAGTGAGTGGCAGTCTGAGTGATTTTTTTTTTATCTGGGGGAGGTTACGAAGACTAGAGCATTGTTTTCTCTCATCTTTGCAGATGTATTGTCATTTTTGAGTACTTTTGTGGATGGTTGGAGACCTGCAGTCTATCCAAGGAAAAAAGATGGCTTTCATGCATTTTTACAAAGTTGCTGATGTTGCTAAGAGCACAGACAGATGGCCAGTTATCAAACTTGTGCTCCTTTTCTAGCTTTTTAGCCTCAGCATCTGAAAACCTGGTTGTCACAGAGTTCTCTTTTAAAAATGTAATTTGCTGGACCACATGAAAAGCCATTTTACCTGTAACTCCTTCAGAAGCAGTGAAAAAATCTGAAGCTAGTCCGAAAATGGTTTCAGATCTTTTTGTAGGTCTAACCATTAGTTGAAATAAAAATGGTGACTTCTTCATGAGGAGTATTTTGTGAAAAAAACCTAAACGGATCATATTGACTTTGTCTAGATTTAAACTGGGTGAAACCTTGTCATTTCAGTATATATTGGTACAAAATAGTGGAAATATAGGGAAAAAAAAGCTTTATAGTATTTCAGACTGAAAAATGTGACCTTGAAATATTAAAAACTTGTGGAAAACATGCTTTAGTACAGCAGTTATCAACACTATCAATAGCCTTCCCTTACAGACAGGGAATTATATGAAGTAGTCTAGTGGTTTAATATAGTTCTATGAATCTTCCGTCAACTCTTTCGTATGTAGTTGTAGCTCTGATAGAGTTACAGCTGAAAATGAAAGATACTAGTTCTGTTCTGTTAAGATAGTACAGTGTTAAAGAACTGGTTTACTGGAAAGACATTTAACCATTCTGTAGCACAAAGCTTGTTGGTCTTGGCATAAAATTTCAGTTGTAGGATTTTGTTAGGTTCATGTTGAAGAAGGACTAATGTTTTGTCAGTGGATGACAAGAACAGTGAAATTGAGTATGTTTAAGTGGCAACAGGAGGAACATAAGGAACATAACCTCTGCAGGAATCTCCTTGGGCATACACTAGTTTTGCTAACTCAGACCAACAAAACAAGTTTTAATAAGTTTATCGTTGTTCTCTAGAGTATAAATCAAAGAGTCACAGTAATCAGTTCACCAAAGATGCCTGTAGGAGAGTGCTGTGCACAATGTTGGGGTTTTTTCAAGTGTCTGTATAACACAAGAGTAGCATTGCCCTTGGTCCTGCTTTCTACATGTTCTCTTTGCCAGATTTAGCAGTTGATAGAATTTTTACAGCAACTTTTGGAGTTGGTAAAGCTTTAAGCAGTATTGCATGGGTTAGCAGCCACCAGTTTAGTTCTCGTTAAACTATTTTTTATTTAGTTTAGTTTTAGTTTAGTTTATTGCTGCGTAATTTAGGGACATTTCTGATTCTGTGTTTTAGCTGTTATATTTTAATTGGTTATTTTGGTACTCTATTTTAGAATTACAAGTTGTGAGCAATTCTAGTCTTTTTTTGGTTTTGCCTATGTGTAGTGAATTAGAAGATTCACATTGTCCCTGTGAACCACACTCTAAGGACAAGGGTAAGGAGACTCCAGGCTCTTTTTGTACCTGAACTTATATTTTACTTGTAAGCATTTATTTGTTTTAGATTGTCCCTCTTGTAATGGATAGTTGCTTACTATACTATGTCTATGTTTAAATGTCAATGAATAGATATTAAAAAATACTGCTTCAATAAAGTGTATGCCTTTATTTAAACCATGAAGAAACACATTCATCTTGTAGTTCAGCTAAGAACTGACCTTTGCCAAGGACAGGAAACACACAGAGATATGGCAGGTGAATGTCCTTTACAAGTAGCACTGGCTGACTTCAAGGCAGGCATGGATATGTGGAAGATCCCAGCCTCCCAGTGTTCTACTGAGGATTAGGCATTTGCCGTCCATGAAGAGAACAGGAGTTGTAGTTAAAAGAGTCAGGATAAAAATTATAAAAACGGTTGGTTTTGCTTTTGGAAGACCTAAATTGATCACCATTTGGAGTCAAGAAAGGCTGTCTGTGGAGTCTTTACTTATTTCCCTTACTAGGAAGGCATAATTAGCCACTCTGGAGAGTGAGTGGCCTTTGACTGGAAGGCCACTGTGAAAGGTGGCATGTCTAGTGTGGCATGGCAATTTCTAAAACATATTTCCAGTATATCTCAGTGTATATAACAATTGCATAACTTTTGACATAAATGCTGAGCAAAACATCATAAACTGCTAATATTAATGAGAATTTTGCCCTGATTCTGGCTGCTTATATCTTTATTTTGTCCCAAGTTATTTCTCTGTTGTACTTTATGTGATCTAACATTATTACCATATTCTCAGGTAATGTAAATTGACAAATTGCCATGGAATTCAGTGAAGTCATACCAACTTTATAGCACTGTGGACCTGTCTATAGTTATATTTGTCTTGTTAAGGAAGTTTAAATAGAGCAAAGCCAAATTTAAGTGTTATCTTCTTTGACTTGTAATACAGCAGTTTAGTATATTCATGATTGGTTACATACCAAAGTGAAATTACACATTTTTTGTGTTGGCATTTTAGGTGACAAATGAGGACAAGTTTCTTGGAAGCTGATAAGGTCAGATATAAGTTATGTTCTTTAGGAATGGCTTGTATTGAAGTCAGGGGAGGACCAAAAGGGTGCATAGGTGCCTGAAGTGCATCTCTCACCGCATAGCAAATGGTTGTTCTCAGCAGTGTGGCAGTTGAGTCTCAGGTTTGCACATGTTGCAGTGCCATGGTCAAAGGCCAAGACACCACAGAGGTCTCTTTTTTTTGTTTTCAGTGCAAAGTGAGCTTGCAAAATACTGACCAGCCTGTTTGTAAGGTAGATGGTCCCACAGGATACCTCTCTAACAAGGAAGATCTTATCCTGAAGAAAATAGCACCTCTGCACTCCCCCTTGGGAGATAATGGTGACTTCAGTCTGCAGAAGTTAGAGAAAGGTTCCACACTAACCCTAGCCTTACCATTTTCATTTTAATTGTGCCACTGGGGAGCGTAGGCTCCTTGCAGTTGTCTTTCTATTTCCTCCCAACTTGTCATTTTCCACCCTCTTTCTTATGGCCTTTTGTCTTCCAGAGGTGCTTGGCATACTGATTTATTCCGACAAAAACTGCTGTTTGTTGTGTTTATGCTGTTGAAGTAGACAGACATGAAACAGTTGGCATTACACAACTGTGCTATGCAGATTAACAACACGGAGCAGCTATAGACCATATATCTCCCAGTTCTCTTCAGTTTATATATACAACCTGAAATACTAGTTTTGGTTCTTGGGAAGCTTCACCAGAATAACAACGAGTGCTCAGTCTGTTAATCAGAGTGATCTCATGTTCACAGCTGTTTATTATTCTGGTTTTGGTTTCTAATATGTGAGTGTCTAGGGGGAAAAAAAATCACAGCTAAAATGATTGCAGCTGATGCCTGAGTTGTTTCCTCATTTAAGTTTAAAACTTAAGATACTCTGTTTAAGCTGGAATGTTTTTGCAATTTCTGTTGTACCTAAGTAAGTCTGAATAGAGATGTTTAGAAATGGTATGTACTTCAGGTCTTTAACTGTGGGTGCTGCAGAGGTGTAAGCACGCATTTTAACTTGAAGCAGTAGAAGTTGTATGCTCTTACACATAATAGAAAATGTTTTAAATAAAACTGCAACACAAATAAAATCAATGTTGCTTTATACATCTTCCCATTCTTCATGTTACAGGCTAATTTTTAAAAAGCAACCTCTATGGACCTTTGTGAGTTTCTCTCCAGTTACTGTTTTTTAGTTCTGTTCCCCTAAATAGAGGAAACTTCGTATTTCCATCGGTGAAAACACACAGTTCATTGGGTGTGTGGTGTTACTTGTCACTCTGAACACCCAGGGTGTGCAGTATTCACTTTGACAATGTTCTTTTCATGTATTTGTTCAGTAATAGGTTTGATTGGTGGTGACCTTTTGCTCTCTATAATGTCTGAGCTTTTCCTTGGTTGACTTCTGCTTTGATTTGTAATGGTATAAGTGACGGAGGAACGACTTGTCCTGTTGCAAACTTGAGAGTGGAGTTTCACTGGTATGAGTTGGACACCTTTGGTATGTCTGTGGTTTTTCAAGGGTCAGGCTTGAAAATCAGGTTTGCCTATTATGCAGATCACCAGCCCCATGGGCAGAGGATGAGTGAAATGTGCCCTAAGAACACAGGACCTGTAGTGCTAATGAAATCTGTCAGGGTGGTGTGCCAGTAAGAACAGCTGGGGGAGTGGGCCATGGACTGGGAGCTGTACATGGAGGGAATGTGAAATTCTTGTGCATGTACCCATTCCACATCTCAGTGTGCCATGGCAGCCTGTGCTACCAAATGGCTGCCCTCCTCCCATATCAGGACAAGTGGGACTTGTGGCTGGCTGGCAGATAGCGTAACTGCAAAGGGCAGTGCAGTGGGAGTCAGGTCAAGTAAAACAAATAATTAACTATGTCAATGCAATAATATGGGGGGTGAGGAGAACCTTTTGTGACCAGCAAAAAGCTCATCAGGCAAATGGAAGGAATGCCGTAAGTTCACTATCTGTGAAATATGGGGGAAGAAAGGAGTTGAAGAAGGATCACAGACCTTTCTTATTGCCTCTGCTTCCCGGAAGTCTTGAGTCCTTCAGTTTAAGCATAAAATATTTGCTTCTGAAGAGGAACTAAGCAGAGAGTATCCCTTTGCTATTGCTAATTTCGTGCAGTAAACTAGCATGCACCAACCTGCAGCATATGGAGCTACTCCAGGCCATATCCCATGTGTGCACACACCATTTTTGACAAGTGGTGACAGCTTTCTCTTTAGCATTTGGTCTTTTCTTAGAGGATTTATAGATCTGAATACATCTGAGCTCTTCATAATAAGTATTTTTTTTTCTTTTCATTCTTCTCTGGTTCAAATCTGTATGTGTTTTTTAAATGTGCATGCAAATGAGTTTTACCCTTGGGTTTTTTTCGTTTTCATTTTTATTTGCCATATGAGGGTGGCAGAGTTCTGCAACATTGTTTAGGGGATTGTTAGTGTGTGACTGAAGGTGGAAGGTCCTTGTCACAGGAAGAGGTTCACTGTTTCCTTTTTGTTGCTGCTGCTATTGCATGAAGGACTATAGAAGTGAAATATGGAGGAAGTAGTGCAAGACAAGAGCATGGATCGACACTCGGCATTGAATTATATCAGTGCAAAGTGGAAATATGCCTATGTGTGGAAAGGCATCTTTATTAAAGAGGTTGTGTTAAACAGCAAAGACAGAGTAAGATGTTATTTGTTGCTGTCTACTTTAATCTACAAATAAAATACATTAAGATAATAAGGACAATGAAAATACCTGTTTTCTCCTTATCTGTTTACCTCTGTATTTTCTCTCAGAGTTTTTTATCATTTATTTTTAATGGCAATAAATAATTCTGGAAGGAGTTTGAAGCCGGTTGTGTTCCATGTTATAATAGGGTTATTTTCTTTGGTGATACAATGCCAGGTTTTATTTTATTTTGTTTTGAAGGGCTGAGTATGACCAATACCACACATTATTCGAATATTCTAACTAAATTTAAAAAAATAATATTTTACGCATCTGACTGACATGCATTCAAAGCTCAGATAGTTGAGCAGTTCTGCCTCTGCGATTTTGAAGTTCCTTGTTGGATGCAGCCTATGGCTCGGCAGTGGTATAACACTGGTGGTACATTAGCGGCTACAGAGTGAGTGAGAATCCTTTACAGCTCTCACACTTCAGTGGTTTCAATGTCTTATGATGGCACTATGCTCATGATTAACAACGTAATATACTGTACTGAAAAAATCCTTGGATGGTGAGGTGAAGGTAGAGAGGGCTGGGGTGATGTTGGAACTTTCCTGCCTAGATTATTTCAATTTTGAAGTGAATTGATCAGAACTACTGAGGTTTTTATTATTGTACTTGATAAGTTTCAGTTTTTCACAGAAAGAGTTTCATTTTGTGGCTGATTGGTATGTAGACTGAAACAGAATGTATAAAAAGGTTTCTGCATTTAGCCTGTTCCTCTCCCACCTCTTGACTATGTAAACTGATGAGATGACATAAGCCTAACTAAAGAGAAAGCACGATTTAGTTTCATTTATATGGTCATATTTTACCTTTATCATTCCATTTATTTCAGTTAAAGGTTATTGGAGCAATAGAGGTAAATACTCAACTTTTGGCCAAATTTCATTTTGAAATAATTCTGTTTATAGTTCAAATTGCTTTGATATGTTTTGGTGTCTTAATATCTGTAGGTTCAGTCATCTGCATGAAGTTGAAACAATGATGCTGTTTTTATTTACACTCAAGGAACTTAACCCAGTGTATCTGCTTGGCCATCTCTCCAGCTAAAAACCCTCCTTATATTTATATGTAATATATATTTACGGAGGCTCCAGATACTCAGTGATTCTTTGGCTAATATTTTTTTCATTCAGATTGACTATGTCACATGGTCAATGCCATGATCAATAGCAGTTTGAGAGAAGAATAACTGGTTAGAGGACTATCGGTTAATCAAACTTTGGAGAGAGTTTCATCGGGATCCTGCAACATGTAACATGCCATAGTTATGTTCTGGATACAAGGATCTCTGAGCTTTCAGTTTGTGTTACTTTATAACCAGCTGCTCCACAGTTACAGTAGTAAAATGGCAAATAGGCCTGCAGAGGTGTCTTAAGAAACAGCATGGTAAAAACATTCATCTTCTAGAATAAAATGTAAAAGAACTTTATTTTGCGTTGAGAGTGAAGGTGGACGAACATGCCAAGCAAGTGCTAGTGTAGTAGTAAGAAGGCAGTGGGGCATTTGTGTTAAAGAAACTTACACTTGTTGGTCTTTTGAATAATTTTCCAGGTATCTGTGTTTCCAGGTGTCTGTTCATGTTTTGCGGCAGTGGTTACCTTACCTTCAGTAGCATATGATCCTGTTCTATTCCCATGGTAGAGATGTCAGGGTGTTCAGCTGCGATACCGTGCATCACATCCGGCCACACAATTAGGCTGCTCTGGTGTGAAAACAGAGCCTAAATGTTTCTTAAAATCTCTGCGTTGCCAGGCCCTTTCTTGTTTATCATTTAGCTATGGAGGTTTCTAAAACTTGGTCTCACGACCCCTAAATCCTTTTGTAAGCCTGTGACTAATTGTGTAAGACTGCTTGGATGCTGGCAGCTTGAATGCATCCTTTGGAGCGGAAATGTAGGTGCTTGGAGGACACGGCTCATTAGGAATGGAGATGTCAAAAGACTTTTTAATGAGCGTTCAGTCTTCTGTCTCCTGGGTCAGCTAAAGATTCTGTTACTGAAGTGAAACTCAACTGATGTCAGTTGACATAGGTTCATGTATTTTTCGATGGACTTTTGCTCTAAATCCATCTTTTAATACAAAGCAGTTGTAAGATTCTTGCCTTTTGATGTTTTGAGTAAAATGACAGTTGAGGCTCCAGCATGCTCTCTGTGTGAGATTTAGGGGCCACTGAATTGTGAAGGATACATCAAGCCTTTGACACCTAGGATATATTTAATCAGTAAAAAAAGATAACAGCTGATTCCCCCCCACACACTGGTAAAGTCTGTCTGTGCTGATCCCCAAATAAATATATCTCATTCTTACAACTTAACCTTGTGATGCCTTGGTGTTGCAACATGGTTCACAACCAGTTTCTGTTCTCATGTGTTCTCCTTCTCCCATGGTATGTTTTAAAAATGTGGGAGATCATGGAGGAGAAGGTTGGGATGAGGTTATCTTTCATAGCTGGGTATTACATTGATGAAATAATGTAGTCCAATCATGAGCTTACCCAAGCATCTGTACTGTATAAATGCACATACTTGTATTTAGATATTTTAAATCGTGTTTAAGTGATATTTAATGGCATGGGAAAAAGTCACATAAAGTTGCCTCAGCATGAACATCTGTGGATCTCAGTTATGAGAAATTATGTTAGGTCAGTTTTAAAGCAATATGATTATGCAAGTCTTGTCCTAATGTAGCTTTGGTCTGTGTCTTATGACTCAGTGAGTGCTGTTGTCTCAATTCATTATGAAGTTTACAAATGCAAAGGTTTGGTGACATCAGAGGTTGTCCCTGGCTCCACTGGAGTGCTTCAGGACATTTCAGCAGTAATGCTCTTTCACTGCCCCATGTCCAGCTTCAGACATTTCAGTAGCTATGCAGGTTGGAAGTCTGACTTGGGAATGTAGCTTAGCTTAGATACACAAAACTGTGTTGGATCTGCCTGACTGATTCAGAGCCAGGATGGGCATAGAGAAAGGGGTAATGAGGAGACAGCAGTGGAGAAACTGAGGGAGAATGGGGAGCTGAAGATCTTCGTCTGGATCTTGACAGAAGGTAGAGGGAGTGACAAGGAGATAAACATGTAATTTGGAAGGGGAAATGGAAAGACCAGTGTGAGAGCTTGAGTCAGAGAAAAAAATGCCATCAATAAGAGCATTTGAGGAGACATGCTGTATGGGGGGGGAAGAAAGTAACCCTCTTGAGAAAAAAGGAAAGTAAGTGTTACCTTCTAAAGGAATATAGCATTCCACATTGAAATAATTAGTATGGACTAGGAGTAAAGGGAAAATAATTACATTTTGATGCTTTATGGAGAAGATAGACTACAGAACAATAATATAGAGTAAAAATCAGAACCATGTGTAAGTGTAATGTGTTCAGTGCTGCTGTGTCACATAAGACAGGTTTTATCAGCATGTATTATGGACAAAAGTCTGTATGGACAGATACCTGAAGTATCCATCTTTCTCTTGCTGTTCATCAAGTTCTTGATCTAAAGCATAAGGCCTCCAGATCTTGCAAATATGTATACGTTTTTTTCATATGTATAAAGAAGAAAGTCTTTATTAGTCTCACTCTTAGAAATAAATGGCCTTTTTTAGATTGTACTTCATAAAAAAAGAAAGGTCAAGATAGATAATCTGTTGGAGAAACTGTCCCTAAATCATTACAGTCTGATAAAATCATAGAATATTTTTAATTTTGGCCATGGTCAGATTCTAAATTGAGTTTAAATTAATTTGTCTCCCTGTAACTTGTGAGTCTGATTGTGAGTTGTAATAGCAATCACTTGATCTAACTCCTGAACTAGTGTTTTCATTTCAAGCAAACAAATTAAAATGGTGTTAATTATGGAAAAGCTTTTGGGTGTATCTAGCCTAGGGTTCTTATTAAAATACTTTACTTTTTGGCTGCAGTCTGAAAACTAAGTGCTTGCATATTTCCATGCATAAAATTGAGGCAGAGGTTTGTAACATCTGTCAGTGGGATTTTAAATATGGATTGTAATCCAGATTGACATAAAAGGGAATAATCAGATAAGGATTTATGAGGTCTGCAGTGTTACTGTGGACTGTGGTAGGCAGTTACGAACAAGAGCCACAGGGAGGGATGGATCTGTTGCTGGTCCTTTTATGTATATTTTAAAAGCAGCTCTCACAGTATTCCAAGGGTAAAATCTGGAACAAGACTGGTCATTATTGAAAAGGTGTTATCCTTGATGGTTTTCAAAGTCCCTTTTGAGCTGGAGATGTACAGTCTTTCTGGGACCTGCACAAGTTAAAGTGGAGGAGAGAGATTAGAAGAATGTATCTCTCTATTACTACAGGAAGTTCCAAGTTCACAATATGTACTGTTAAGAGCAGCCTTCTCATACTATACCTGTTAACACTGTTATGCAGCTCAGTCCCACGCTGCACTGCCACTTACTTGGTGGCCCCAGCTGGAGTCACTTGGGGTCACTTTGGGCTGTGCCCCCTCCCAGGCTCTTGCCCAACCTCAGGCTACTTGTTTGATGCTGTGTAAGCATGGCACAACAATAATTAGAAGAGCCCTGTGTTATCAGTGCTGGTTATCATAGAATCATAGAATGGTTTGGTTTGGAATGGACCTTAAAGATCATCTCATTCCAAGGCCTCACCACAGTCACGGACACCTTCCAATAGACCAGGTTGCTCAAAGTCCCATCCAACCTGGCCTCAAACACATTCGGCATCCACCAGTGCCTCACCACTCTCACAGTGAAGAATTTCTTCCTAATATCTAGTCTAAACCTATTGGTTTTTAGTTTGAAGCCATTCCCTCTTCTCATATCGCTATCTGCCTGTGTACAAAGTCTCCTTCCCTTTTTTTTATAAGCCCTCTTCAGGTACCGGAAGGTTGCAATGGGGTCTCCCCAGAGCCATCTTTTCTCGAGGCTGAACAACTCCAACTCCCTCAGCCTGTACTCCTAGGAGAGGTGCTCCAGTTCCGTGATGATCTTTGTGGCCTCCTCTGGACCCACTTCAGAAGGTCTACCATCTTTCTTGTGCACCCAATCCTTCCACATCCTTCTGAGGAACATGAAGTCCCTTTTGATATTTTGCCATCTCTTTGTTGCAGCCTCCTTCAAGCCTGCATGGAAAAGTAGGACTGGTCTCTTCTGATCACATAGCCAAAACACAGCACCATACAAGCTATTGTGAATAAAATTAACTTGACCCCAGCCAAAACCTGTACATTGTCATGTGTTTATACTGATGATTCAAGAAATAGCTAACACTAAGCTAAGAGGATTGATGTCAGTCTGCAATTTTTTCACCCTTCAGGAAGAAGAAAACAAGTTGCTAGTTATTTGACAGCTCAGTAAATCCTTTTCTGCCCTCACTAACAACATTTAAATTGTAAACAGTGTCCTTCAAAATCAGTAAAGTTCAATGGAATTATAATGAAACAAAACCAAGAAACTTTCTCTCTTTTCATCTTATATCCTTCGCTTCGCACATCTTAGACTGCAGGTACTTTGATCCTACACTGTAACAATTTCTACCTATTTTTGCAAAAAAGTTCTAAAAATGTTTTAAAGTGCAATTGAAGCATGTTATATATTTATATCTGTTCCTAGGATTGCTTTTTTTTCTACACCTCATATTTTGTATAGGTGTAGCCACTAAATCTGCATGAAACTAAACTCTTATGAAGTGAAACACCAGGTGCACTTCTCTAAGTTCAGAGAAATCACGTCAGAACAACATTGTGCATTTTATTCTTCAGATGATTTATTCATCTGAAGAAAAGCTATTTTCCTTTACTTATTCAGTTTAAAATTAACCTTTGAGTACTTCTGCTCAACAGATCTGGGGGAAAAAATATGTCTGAGGGAAAATCTGATTTTATTCAGATCTTTTTTACTTTAAGACTTCTGGTAGCAATGGGAACTCAAGGATATTTAGTAGACCTGAAAGAAAGATGACTGACTTTTTTATGCTGCCATGGATTTAATACATCAGTGCTGAGACACTTCAACACTGAAATATATGGTCTCATTAACTGTTTCTGTTTCTTAAAGAAGAGTGTCTGAGGTGCAGCCTTACAGCAGAGATAGGCTGTGAGTTAGAGACAGTCATCTGTGTACACTGGAGGCAGCGTTGGGAATATCAGCCTCCTGGCTTCTATTCTTTGAAGAGTTTCCTCTTTTCTGCAAGAGGAATAAGATGAAGTGGCTGCTACCAATACTGTTTCTTTTCCGAAGTGTTAAAAATCTGCTGCTGAAACTGTGATCATTGAGGTCTGTAGGTACTAACATTTACAGGCAGAGCAGCAGCTTTGCGTTCCAGGTGTGCAGAATGCTGTATCTAAAGGGTGGGGTGTAGTGGTCACTCACCTAGTCTGGTTGCAAATAATCCCAGGTGTATAGTTTCTGTACCAAAGCTTAGACTCCTATCCTTGCTCCCAAATAACCCTAAGTGGGTTCTGCTGTGAAAGTGATCTCTGTCTCTCTGTAGATAGATGTATATTACAGTGTCTGTGGATATGTAACATCTGTAGATATTTGTCTGCTACTCCTAGGGAAGCTGAGGCTCTTTTGTATGAAGTAGGTCGTGATATTTAATACTTCTCCTTTCACGAAAAGTGTTTCTACTGCTATACATTCAGCATAGAGGGCATTTTCTGTTGGGATGTTGTTTTCGGTGTGTTAGAAATGCTTTGTCTGACAGAAAAGGGTTATTGTGTATCTTAATGATGCTCAGAGAGTGAATTCAGCTGATCTTCCTTAGGGAATAAGATCTTCCCAAGTGATTGTGTTGTCCCTGGCTTTCCTATAGAGGTCTGCCTCAACACTGACGTGTTTTTGAAAAACTCCATTGTCTCATCATTGTCTGAGCAGTGTCTTATATGTCTCCCTAGACAGATCATGACCTCTTAGAGAACCTAAGCAGTTTTGGGCCATGCACTTTAATTTAGTAGAGGCTTGTTAGAAACAGGTCAGATGTATTAGCTACATCTCTTGACAGGTGGGAGTCCTCTTCCAAAACCAAAGTGGTTGGGTAGTCAGTGAGAAAAGGGTAAACCAGGACAAGGAGTTGGATGCAAGGGCAAAACAAGGAAAGATGCAGGGCTGCTGTTACCTTTGTCCCATCCTGTGCAGACAGTAGGAGATGGAGTTTGGGTTATATAACTGTAGCATCTGTATTTCTTTGGGTTTTGTAGAGACTTTCCATTCCCATGTTCCCTGAAAATAGCCACTCTGTGTTACCTTTCCATGTTTGGGACCAGGTAGCCTACAGGTCATGGAGCAGTTGCTGATGCCTCAGGGTCTGCATTGCTTATTAGCATTTGTTTCCAGAGCTTCATCTCCAGGGAGGTTTTACATTTTAACAAGTAGCTGTCAAGTGAGAGGTAAAGGAAGCAAGTAGAAGGGTAGGTTCAACATGGGTTTCTTGTCTCAGTTTTGCTTAATTTAGCCTGTATTATACACAAAGGCTGACTAGCTTATTTCCTTTTCTGCTCCAACAACCTGTGGCCTTGGGCAGGGACAGGCTTTTGTGTGGTAATGTATAAAACACCTTCCCAGAGCCCAGGCTGAGCCCCAGACTTGGAGCTTGCTGGCCTGCTGGGAAACCCCTACCTCTCAGCCTGTCTTTGGCTTCGCACTTCTGATTGTGTGTTCTTCTCCTCAGTTCCCTAGAGATCACAGAATACAGCATCGGAGCCCGGACTCCTTTTATGTTGTTGGGCAAGTTATTTATTTCCAGTCTTAGCACCTTTTTCAGAGAAAACAGAAAAGCCATTTTATGTTGAACTAACTGTACTCATTCCTTACTATCTCTTAATTAATGTGTTGGCTGTTTTTTCCCCGTGAAAAATTGGTAGTTGCCATTGCTCTGCTTTCAGTGGAAGGAGCACAGTTCAGTATGCTGTGAGAGTGAAAAGCAGCTGTTAGACATAAAAATAGAGGCAGCTCATAAAGGCAAAACAGAATTCATGTGTTTATGTACACAGATTCACCCACAGCACTACAGACAGCATTTTCAATTTTTGCTTGTGCCACCTCCTTCTTTCTGTAAAATTTTTGTGATACTTTCGGTTGCACATGCATTTTTAATGTGTAAAGTGACAGGCTTAAGATGCTAATGCAGATATTATTTTTGCTCAGTCTTTCTCTCTTGCATATTGCCTCTGTTGTCTTGTCCTTCTTTGAGTTTTTTATGCCTGGGTAGAGACTATAAACTTGGGGAGATTGTGCACCTAATATGGTGCAATTATTATTTCCTCTGTAGCTGCAATGGCTGCCATCTTACACAGCAAACCCCACACAGAAGCATAAAGGTCCTGCGTCTGAAAGAAAGGCTGACATGCTTGTTGGGAAGATGATATCTCTGTGTATCAGTTTGGGAAAGGAAACTATCCCATTCAAGGCATGTATGGGTAAGACCACATAGTGTGTTTCCAGAATTAGTCTGATGAGCATAGGAGATGCACAGTTGTTACACAGTGAGTTCATAACAGAGATTTGGCAGAAAGATTAGTATGTTATAAGCAACAGAGGGTTCCTTTTTTGTAGTGTATGGTATTCAACTGTGTTAGCAAAAATAAAAATATTTCTCTCTTTTTTTTTGTGGCTCTCAGCTGTTATGTTCTTAATGTTTGTGTGGTCACAGAACAAATTATCAGTGTGGTGAGTTCAGTTTGTTGCAGAAAATATTTTGTTCTCACAAAGACTATAGTACATGCCTGAAGGCCAGAAAATAATCTTGTAACTATCTCAATTTGTAGTATCTCAATTTCAGCGGTATTGCACAGGAGTAATTTGACTTTACTTCATAGCAGTATTTTGAGATTAATTGGTTTATAGTGCTTTGTTGATAAAAAAGCGAGACTGTCAAAGCTTGACATCATTATGATGTCTGAGGTTCATGCAGCAAGGGCAGTTTCAGTTTCAGCACTAGATGACGTCTGCTTCTCCAGCTGAACTCTGTGTACTCACCTTCTGTGGCTAGTGTGAGAACTGTAAGCTAGTCCATTTACCTGCCCAGCAAATCATTGTGTTTTCTCTTTTTCTTTTTTTTTTTTTCCTTTTCTTGAGAAACATTTACATTTCTTTTTTCTTTGATCTATGTATGCAGTTGTTACTTTCAGTGTTTGTGGATATATATACCCTAGGACTTGACATTTCAGGGCGTAGCTTTTCGATGACTTAAGGAGAATTTCACAGATCGTACTTGTAGCTGTGCAAGTTATTTTCTCAGGGGGTCTGACAATCTTCGATATGTAGGAAAGCTTTTTTGTTACAGTTTTGAGACTAAATGGGGAAAACATTTCATAACCAAGATGGTTTCTCATGTGTACAGCTTCCCAGATTGGAAAATTTAAGGCAGGTCATGCAAATGAAATGAAATGAAGGACATATTTGGAGAAATGTGGGTGCAGAGGCTGTACAGTTCCAGAGTTTGGTTTCCCATTGTATATAATCCAACCTAGATGCAGACTGCTGCCCAAAGGCAGCTTTTTCACTGCTCTCTGTGGTAAAGAGCAATATGTGGCTATATTAATATACCTTCCCTTCCACTAAGGTGTTGATTTGTTAGAGAACTGGTGATTATGGATACACAGTTGTTAGATGTAGCACGAGAGAGATTAAATAGATTGCTGGTTCTTGCGAGCAGTGAGAGCAACGAGAGAATGGGAGAGAAGGGGATGTCTCTTGTTGGTGACAGCCTACTGTTTAGGTCAAATTAACCACAGGGGTCTAATATGTAGTCAACTTGAGATCTTTTAGTACCACTGTAACTCACTGTCCTTTCTTGCACATCTCCCTCTGTCAGTCACAACATTTCTCCTTTGGTTTTAGCTTGTTTTGCTTCATTCCTTATATATTTTTTATCCCAGACATGGGTGTATGCCATACACATTGTGATAGAGAAAGCCATAAGTGTCTTGCCTTGTTCCCCTGTGGTCTGGTTTGGATTTCATTAGGCATACACCTTCTGGTTCCTCTGACGCCCAAGAAGATGTGGTGCATGCTGTAACATTTGCTCCTTCAGACTCATGTTTTTATGCAGAGAGCACATTGAGACAATCTCTCACTGTCTTGCTGTAGCAGCAGGAGCAGGCACATCTTTGCTTCACTCAGACCATTTAAGGATTCAGGAGCAATTCTCCCACTAGGCTCTGGTTATAGCTGTCAGCATGAGAATTAGCTATCAGAAAATTTTCTTGGCCTTAATACTAATCACTGTAGTGCAGCACTGATGGCATTATGACTTCCAACTATTCCAACTAACTGTTTGTTAACGCAGGAAATTGTGATAACTAGGCAGCCATGCGAAAATAGAAGAACTGGGAAAAGAGTGGGTGTGTGTTATTAGACATGCTTTGGTGTTTGCCTACCTATAATACTGCTGAGAATGAGATGGGTTTTATGAAGGTAGTGTAGAAATGGTGAGAGACCTGGCTGGAGCTTTGAATATAGGATTGGATAGATTCTGTAGCACTGAATCCAGGCTATTTCTGCGAAACCTTCTTGTGAGAATCACTTGATAGATGTATAAATCTCAATAGAGAAATTAATGATTTTGAGAGAAAGCTTCAGGCACTTTCCTTTTGATTATTAGGCACTTTTCGTGTTTCTGACCTAACTATTGGTAGTGAACCAGCGTCTCTCCACTTGTGCTTGCAAAAACATTTTCCTTTACATTAAATAGTTGCTTTTCCTTTTGGAATTTTATCAGAGACAAAATACACTCATCACAGCTTTGTTTTTACTTGGCCTCCCCAGTTGCATTCCCCAACCTCATGGTTTGGGAACAACTGTGAAGAGGCTAGTACATGACATCTTATTTCAGGCTGAAAAATAAACCCTGATCTGTGTGCTTTGGATTACTGTGTTAGATAGGGCCTGTTAAATCAGTAGAAAATTTTTTTTAACTGCACCTTTGACAAGTGTATATGATTAAAAGAAAGAGAGTTCTAAATCAGAGGTTTGTAACTGACAGCTCTAGCTTCTTGTTCATGGCCACTTGTCATTTATTCTGCTCAATTTGAAAGAATTCAGCTGTTTAAAAAGTGGCAGCCATTAATGTGGCATCTTAGAAGGGGGTGTTTCTGTTCTCTCTTGAACCATCCATTCTTAGTATAAATAAGAAAATACTGTAAATAAAGGAATTCGGTGTTCCCTAGTATTGTAAAACAGTCTCACTTGTTGGACCTGGCTGTTCCATTGTAATGGCTGATTTATAATACAGTTTAATATATTGTAGATTCAAGTATTGTAGATTCTTCATGGAAGGAAGAGCCTGTGGAGTGAAGCAGCTTCTCAGTACTTTAATACAAGCTTATGGTGGACTGTGTTCTGCTAATAAAAATTGTATCTGGAAAAATCTATCCTGATGATTAAGGGGATGGCTACCCCTTTATATAAAAAATAGAAATGTTTGGCTAAAATTAAAGCAAGAGTAAATATATAGGAATACTTTCTAATCCACATAGTTGGTTTTCTGACCTTGGAGGAGAGTTTAAATACATAGCATGTAGACACAACTCCAAAATGGCTGTAGAAGTGCTTCTTTTTCTTACAAGGCTAAAAATTAAAAACTGCATCTCCATCTTTTTTTTCATTGGTGTGTATTTTTTAGTTGCAGCTCTGTACTTGCAGCAGTGTACTATACACTATGCATGGTAAACCTATACTTGGATTTATATTTACAGGTTAACAGCTACTACTTTGCATAATAAAAGACTGGCATAAGCCATAATGAGGTACCAGCTGCAGCCTGGGCCCTCAGCCAAGACTCATTTCACATGTGTATGTCTTTGTGCAAGGGCATGCCTTCATTTCTCAATGCATATCTTCAGATTTTGTAAGTTTTTTTGACGTGACACAGATGTATTCTATTTAACTTCAGCTACTTACCTAGAACTGATGCTCCTATGAGAGGAATCAATTGAAAAGTATATTATTTAGTATAACTCTCTAACTTTCTTGAATTAATATAACATGTTATTCTTTGTTGTATTTTCTGGCTCATATTTTTGCCTTTTGGCTTTGGTCATTTGATTCTGTGATGTTTGATTATGTGAAGGATGAATGATCAAAATAATCTGGTTTTCTCCAGGAATTCCCTTCTCAGCTCTTCTGTTTTCCTCAAGGGGAAAAAAAATCTATTTTCCCTTCTCTCTGTATTTTAGAGAAGGCAAGGAGTTACAAATCCCTCTTTTGTGTAAGCTGCGCAAATTCCTTTATTAAATCAATAGGTGCTTGTTTCTTTTCTAGACAGTTTATTGAAGTGGGACCATTTAGCCTGGTGTGCCATATCACATGCTGCAGTGTTGTAGCTTTTGTTTCAGCACTGCATTACTGTGTGTAATGAAGATAATTTAGCATTGCTGACATAGCATATACTTCTGTTTGAGTTATGTCAATAATACATTTCCATTTGTAAAAAGGTTCATTAAGAAAGGAGTTTTAATAATGCATGGAGAAGGTAGGGGTTCTGCTAATAAACACACTCCAAAGTAAGAAACCCAGTTATTTAGCTAGGATCCATTTTAATGTGTTTGTAAGTAGGCAAAATGTAAAAGTTGTTTGGAACTCTAGGGTGATCATATCAAATAGCCATAATAGCTTTGCACTAGTATTATAATTTAGTTATCATGAGGACAGTGGGATTTGGGTTTTGTGCTTTATTTCCTTATTTGACCAGTATAGCGTATGTGACAAGTCTTAGGGGAACAATAAATATGCCTTCTAAATCCTTAGATTGTGGTGAGTTTCTTCTGCTTGCACTAGCATTATTATTTTTATTATTTGTTACCACTGGCCCTTAAATGGGAGTTGTTAATTCTGATATGAATGGGGAAAAGAGGGAGAATATTAATTTAATACAGAAGTCTGTGTATTCTCTAATGAGACTCATGCATCTCATCCCCTGTAGTGCTTTTAAGTAAAGACACTATAGTACTTGGAAGTATAGCCCAGGGAGGACTTTAATTGTGAAGTGCAGTTTTCAACAGAAGTTTGTTTTTCTCTTGCATGAAGAGGCAAAAAAGCCCTGGTGAAAGTGGGGGTGAGATGAATTTAGAAGGCTTGAGTAAACTGTGGGGATGGAACAGTATTAGGCCTGTCTGGCAACCTGTGTCAGTCCTGCTTTGCCATATCCGTGTTTCTCAGTCATTGACGTTGACTGAAAACATGAGGAAAGCTGGTCCTCCTTGCATACTGAAATATGAAATGTACAGAAATATTCAGACAAAGCTGTTACACTTCTTTCACTGTTTAGTCTCCAGTGGTTATTAGTTACAGTGGTGAGGATTTATCAGTGGTTGTTATCTGCAGGAGTTTGAAAAGATCATCTTAATGCCTCCTACCAGAGCACAGGATCACCACTGAGTTTTATTGCTATCACCTCTAGGTGACCTGTCTTAGCAGGATGGAAAATAATTGGAAGGTCTAGATCAGTTATCTGTCCAATTTATGTAGGTGAATGTACATTAAAGTCAGAAAAGCCATGTCATATGCATTATGTATTTGCAAAGTCCTGATATGGCCATTCCTTCCCTGCTTACCTTCAGGATCTCACATCTAAATCCATGACTTTTAGTCCAGTTTTGTGGTGTATTTATATGTCTGTATAGTAACAGACCTTGATTGAATGAGATTGTAGCTTTGCTTGGGTAGGTAGTCTTGTAATACATATCTGTGCAAGGCACAGGGAGCCTGAATTAACATTGTAGAAGTAATTAATGTAAGCTGTTCATAATTAAAATCAGTTAAATTGATTTTTAATAATAAGTTGTCTAATTATAGAAGTTTGTAAACAGCTTAGATACTGGACTAATGTTATTCCTTATCTTATTTACTATGTTGTTGGCAAGGAAATGGCAAAGCAAACAAACGTCACTGTTCCTGTGACCCCTGGACTGTTACTCCTATACCCTTTCTGCTTGCTCTATCAGGCAGCTCAAGGCAGTTTAAATTTCTTATTTTAGCTCAGTTTTTTGCACTTTATCTCCTACTTCTGTGCCTATTTTCCCTGTAGAGTTCCTTTTATTATGCCTCTTCGCAATGAAATGTGTGGTTGGGTCATTTGTTTTTTGGATCATGTTCATGAGAGCCTGCTAATGTGTTAAATATGGGACGCTTAGTCCACTCAGGCCACAGAGTATGTAAGATTCCTCAGCTACAATTTCCATGATTCACTAAGTCCATATAAAAATATTTCAGGTGGAAGATATTTACCATTTTGATTAAAAACTCATCTGCATGAAATGTGTGCTTCTCACGTAACTTTTTGGTTTAGTGGAGACATGATTTTTCAGTGGTTAAATGAATTATAGGGAATTTTTAAACCGATTCCATTTGTTTAATTGCATAATTAAGTATAGCCCTTTTAGAATGCTGTGCACACCAAGAGAAAAGAAATGTATGCAAAGAGAAGGTGAAAACATAAAATGCAGAAGAAAATTGGGAAGAAAGAGAAAATCTGATATGCAAATCAGGAAGAGAGACTTTTTAGAGGAGAGAGGGAATGGACAATTTGACAGTCTTACCATATTAGAATGAAATTAAGTTTGACAAAAGAGAAATTTTAAAGCAATGTAATTTGAAGTGCAGGAATCCTTAGCAAAAGTGATTTTAATATTTCTTTCACAAATAGATTTATACTTCAATATTGTAAACTATAATATGTAAACTATTAAAAAAATGTTTTGGAAATCTTAGCTTTCCACAAAATCTGTAGACTTCTGTTTTTGTGGCCGACAATAGTTTTCTAGTGTTATTTGGTATTTGAAATTTAGATTTTAGAAACAGTCAAATTAATGCCACCAGATTTTACTCTTATGCTAAAAATATAATAACTTGCACATTTGTAAGTTTAAAATAGTTCTGAATTTATTGCCACTGCGGGGGTTTTTTTACAAGATAGGAAAGCAAGTTGGCATGGAATATCAATAGTATTTTTTCAAGTGGCTCAGTCCTGAGAATTAAATTGGTAGGGGATATGAAAAACAAGTGTTTTTCTGTCTGCTGGCTGAGAGTTGCCTGGGCAGAGCTCTGCCAGAATTCTTCTCATCAAACCAAGTGTTGCACTTCATCTAAACATCCTGCTTTCAGTGGGGAGAGGGACAAGGTTTTTTTTTTTTTAATCCTAAAAGTAATCTCCAAGACCCCTTCAGGATTGTGTGCCATCTTTGCCATCGGGTTTCTTCTATTATTATTCCAATGCTTTTTGTTTCATTTCTTTTCCTCTTATTAATTAGTGTGAAGTACATATCAGCAAAGATGCTTCTGCCAGACTTCTGATCTCAGTGTATCTAAATGAAGTGCCAAGGAGTAACAAACTATCACTGAAAGTATAGGATTATCATCATGATCAGTTTGAAATTGAGGGTAAGATAAATAAACCTTTCTCCATTCTTTTTTGCATTAGGGCATAGGGCATGAAAAAAACCCTCTGAGACAAGAATTTGCAGATTTTTCGTATTCTGCCTGAGGGTTCTGTTCTGGCTTGCACTTAAAAGAAATAAAGTATAATACAATACCTTGAAAGAATGGTAAAGCTTTAAGCCCCATGTGGACAATCTTGTGTTCTTCAGTGATAGATTGTTTTGGAAGTTCTCAACTAAGGAGAGATTTGATATGCCTGCAAATATTTTAGATGAGTTATGACGACTCATGATTAATATGAAATCTGAATCTGAATAAGACATTGTAGGTGGATAGTGGTGCAGTGAAACCTGGGTTCTCTGAAATTCTACAGATCTTCCTAAACTAGTTGTCTAGCATCTCTTGTTTAGCAGAGTATCTGTGTTTAGCTAATATTTCTGTACTAGAGGCTCAGACAGATATGGGCAGTGTGTGCTCCAGGTTGTATTCTATTTATTGTGGCTATATCCCTAATCCTAGGAGATACACTGAGGGTAATTCTATTGTGAAGTCAATACAAGATAGCAACTCATACCAGATTTTCTTGACTTAGCACCTGCATTTGTCAAGATTTCAGAAGTGTAAAGGTTTACCAAGAGAAATAACCCTCCATACCTGACAGCAGTTAGTGCTTTGACTGTGTCAGCAGTTTCAAGATTTTTGATTTGGAAATGGAGTGAAGAGAAAACCTTAGTGCCTCTTCTGATGCCCTGTTTTGCACTTAAGAAGTGCTCATGCTTCTGGTGGTTTTTTTGGTGGTTTTTGTTTTTTTGTTTTGATTGTTGTTATTGTTCCTTCTTCATATCCCACACACATCAGTCAGACTATTTGGTGTTACCTTCTTACTGTGGTCAGTAAGAAGCCTGGGTTACTCTCCTATTGGGAAATCTGGGAAATAAATCTGTAAATATGTTTTGGTAATGACTTGAGAGATGAAGAGTATGAAAGGGCATCTTCAGATCTGTGCTCAGATCAGCAGCCTCTGGGTTGAGGAGTTTATACACACACTGATTATTCTATCTTTAGGGCTGCTCACACAAGTGCTCTCTGAAAGCACCACTCCTTTGGGTGTACCTGTGGTTGCTTGTGCAACTGCCTGAAAGCACCTGTCCTCTCTTTGTATGAGCAAACCTTGATCCCTTCCCCTTATAGGTGTAAAATTAAAGTCAGTCTGCAAGACTGTACTATCTCAGAGATCTGTGAACCATATCAAATATTTGTTATTGGACAGGTTTAGCTGAACACCTGTGTTTTCGATGGTTCTAACAGAGAATGGACTTGGTGCTATGTAATGTTTAAACCTGAATAAATAAATAGGTTTATCTAGTAAG
Organism: Pachyramphus minor; assembly: GCA_013397135.1. Lineage (NCBI taxonomy): Eukaryota > Metazoa > Chordata > Aves > Passeriformes > Tyrannidae > Pachyramphus > Pachyramphus minor. The sequence goes on from VYXB01000590.1 coordinate 39,342, forward strand.
GAGAGAGCATGGGAAGGAATTCCTGAGTTGTCACAGGAAATCTTATAAAGTAATGACTTTTGTAACACAGCAAAGCATTAGAGAAAATTGTCTCAAAGTAAAAAGAGGGACTTGAGTTTAAATTAATATATGTTGGTATTTCACTGAAAATGAACATAACTCCCCTCTTAAGCTAAGAATAGAGCAAATCTTGCTTTATGTTTACATGGAAAGGGTAGGGGTAATCTGCATTTGGATGGCCTTCTGTATGGACAGAATAACTCTACCTCCTTGTGTGTCCAGAAATATTTCTTCTTTTTAATGATTACTTTTCCCATGGTGGCAAAGAACAAAGTGTACTGGCCTCCTCCTCACCTGGCCTCATCCTCTCCCTTCTGAGTCAGGCAGGGAGGCACACATAGATGAGGGTAGAACGGGTGCTCAGAGCACAAGACGCAGTGTGGCTCTTCAGTTTCTGCTGGAGGGATACTGGATACTGGAGGTGTAGGGTGTAGGTAGTGTGGGACAAGAGGTGCCCAGTACTTTTTACCACCTGATGAGAGATTTCTGATTCCCCTTGAAACAAGCTCCTCCTAGACTCCTCCAGGCTTTCAAAAAAACTCCATTTTTCTGTCGCCCCATTCAACTCACCAGTGTTTCATTACAGTTGCTCTAGGATGAATGCTTTACCATTGCTGAGAAAGACTCTGTGCCTATGCTGCTGAGAAACCATGAGTCAGGTTGCTCAAGGGAAGGGGGAGGACATGAGGAAATCTCCTTTTATGATGAATCTTCCCACACTTCCTGCTGTTTCTGTTTTGGGCATACTGGTTCAGAAGTTGTGGGCTGTTTTCTGCTTGGCTCTCAGTGTGTGAAAATTGTTCCTTTCCTAAGAGGGATCACCTACTTGTCCTGATACCAAGTGTCAATATCCCACGCCTTTCCCCATCTAGAACAAAAGGGATAATCTTTCGTCTCCACTCAAAGCTGGTGTTATGGGGGGATACTGGAACAGGAGAAAGCTTTGCTGAGCTCTGTAGAGTTTCAGAGTCCAGCAATGTTGCAGATGATTTTTGAGTTACTCCTTACTCTGAGAAGCTGCTGTTTAATCTAATCCTGTGGGATAAATATATTCTCATTAAATTCATAGGGACTCTCCTTCTAACTTAGGCGTGACTGGACTCACAACAGTAAGAGCGAAGAATTTTTTGTAAATAACTTACCATCCATTTGAGTAGGTTATGCAATAAAAAAGCCCCACATCTGCCTCTGTGTTTGGAGGGTAAGATTCTGAGGGTGACCATAACAGTGCCGAAATTATTTTAATATAATATGATTGGATAAAACTGATGACAAAAAGATAACAATACTGTTCAGTTAACTTGCTGGAAACATCTTGCAAGTGCTTCAATTCTGTTTCATGCTGGAGTTGAGAGGTGCTACAATAGTGACAGGAGAAAAATAGACTTGCTTCATCTCTGCTCTCCCACCCACGGACGTTCCTCAGTGTGGAAAATGAGTCACCAAGAAGAGATATTTTTACTTTGCAACAGACATCAGAGAAACGTTGATCTTCAGACAAACTGTGTGTCAATTGATTTACTAGTCAACAGGTCTGATCCTGCTTGCATAGATCTTATTTCCTTTGGAACTGCTGGGGCATCACAGGAAGAGGTGACCAACACAAGCTCCCCAGAATTCACAGTCAGCTCAGATGTGGCTCCCACTTTGGCAGCTGTATAACATGGCTGACCTTAGGGCTGTGCCAAGCTCCTGGGGTATCTGAGTCTTATTTGGAAGAAACTGGGGTAGATCCTCAGCAGAGATTGGTGGTCCTAGGCTCCTCTGCAAGCACTGTGTTCTGTGGCAGTGGGTCTGCCAGGTCAGGGCTTGCTTGCCAGCTCAGCCTCAGCTTTGTTGGATATGGCCAGGGACACTGGTTGCTTTTGGAGATGGAGACAGCTTTCAAGCAGTTTCTGAGAAATGTCCTGTTGTAAAGTTACCATGAACTGATTCATGAACTGGCCCTTGGTTTGAGAACAGAATCATGCAAGGGAAGGTGTTATGCCGTGCGGGGAGAGTCTGCTCTTTACCATTTGAGAATTGGAGAGCTAATTTAATTTATATCTTATTTTGGATTATAAGGATTCAGTATAATGAGTAGTAAACACAGGCTTTTCATCTGTCATTTTCAAAGCATTTTGCAGAAGAGAAGGGAGGGACTGTAAGGCTCAAAGCAATGTAAAGGAGTTGCCAGGTGCAAAGCTCAGACCTCCTCCTCACTTGTTTTCACTAAACCCCATTTTATCCCTCTCAAGCTCTTCAAAGGCACTTATGGCTCAGGGTAACGTAAAGCTACAAACCTGCAAGCACAAACTAGTATTTATCACCCCAAACTTGTTTTCTGGCAAACCAATGTGACTTTTGATTTACTTTTTTTTCTCCTTCGTTAGTTTGGGGTTTTTTTAATTATTATTTTCATTTTTATTTTTGTTAGTATTTACTCTCAGATATCAAGTTTGCACACTTGAAAAGCTTTCTATATTCTGTATTGGGTTTGCGTGACCAGGCTTTGGTAGTGGGAGGGCTGATAGGGTTGGCTTTGGTGAGAAGCTTCCTTCATGTCCAATAGAGCCAGTGCCAGTTGTCTCCAAGATGGACATGTTGCTGGCCAAACTGGGCCTATCAGAAATGATGATAAGAAGGAAAAATAAAAGTTACTGCACAGATATAATTGTGGCCAGATAAGAGAGGAGTGAGAGGAACAACTATGCAAATGCCAAGGTCGGTGAAGGAGGAGGAGAAGGTACTGCCGGTTCCACAGCCAAGATTCCCCTGCATGGTGAAGACCGTGGTGAGGCAGCTGTGCCCCTGCAGCCCATGGAGGGCCATGGGGGTGCAGAGATCCACCTGCAGCCCAGGGAGGAGACCCACTCCAGAGCACGTGGATACCTGAAAGAGGGCTATGAACTTGTGGGAAGCCTATGCTGGAGCAGCTCCTGGCAGGGACCTGCAGACCTGTGGAGAGAGGAGTCCATGCTGGAGCAGGTTTTGCTGGTAGGACTTATGGCCCTATGGGGGGCCCACACTGAAGCAGCCTGTGCCTGAAGACTGCACCCCATGTAAATGGACCCATGGTGGAACAGTTCTTGAACTGTTGACCATGGGATAGACACACACTGGAGTAGTTTGTGGAGAAGTGTCTCCAGTGGGAGGGATCCCAGGCTGTAGCAGGGAAAAAACTCCTTTCACTGAGCAGCGGCAGCAGCGTGGTGTGACTGTAACCCCCGTTCCCTGTCTCCCTGCACTGCTGGGAGGTAGGAAATAGAGGAAGAGGTGGGAGAAGATGCTTTTAAGATTTATTTTACTTCTAATTGTCCTGCTTTGATTTTGATTAATAATGAAATTCACTTAATTTCCCCAAGTTGAATCCGTTTTGCCTCTGATGGTATTCAATGAGTGATCTCTCCCAGTCCGTATCTCAAGGACTCCTTAACTCATGTACCTTCTGTTATATTTTCTCTCCCCTGTCCACTTGTGGAGGGGTCTGATAGAGTGGCTTTGGTGGGTACCTGTCATGCAGCCAGGGCTAACCCACTATAATAACTGATCTTTGGAAGTTTGTGAGCTGTGAGGATTATAGTTAGGATATCCATACTTTGGTGGGTATATAGTTCTTTCTTTGTGAGTATCACGTGAGGAGTTGATGCATACTTGTGTAAATCCAGCACAAAGACTGTGCCTGCCAGTAGTTGCCAAATGTGGTAGGCTACCAGAGGTGAGGCTGACAAAGCTCCATGTCCCTAAGCCCAGCTGGTAGGGAGGTGGAGCATGTATTTCCAGCAGGCATGGTGTGCATCTGTATCTATATATGCCCCACCCCACCTCGTGTCGTGATCACCAACTAGTCCAGCTTGCTGCTCATGAGAGGCCAGCCCACACTTACCCAGCACATGGCAAGAAAACAAGAGTCCTGTTGACACAGGACCAGCCTCTTTAATTCCCTTGTCCCACTGTTTTCTCATGCTTGTTACCCTTCAGACTGCCTTTGCCCACCTTTTGGCCTTCCCGTTACAAGACTTTAGCAAATTCCAAGTGCTCTTCCCAGGAACCTCATGAAGAACCTCGTGAAGTGTTGCGTGCCCTGGCAGTGACCTCTGTCTGCAAGAGGCTGCAGGAAACATCTCCCATTGACACACCGTCATGGGCTGGATGTCAGCCCCAGGAGCCCATAACTCCCAGGATTAGCCATAGCCTCCCTGGGGCTCCTTTGGACAGACCACGCTGTTGGTGTTTCTTTGCTGACTGTCACTGTGTGACAGAAGATGATCACTTAACTTGCCAGTAGCCAGAGTAGCCACGTGCCCCCATTTCCAGTACATCTGTTCAGCACTTCCCACTGCCAGCTCCAGCTGCTAGTGGCTTCAGCTGTAGACCTTGTTGTCATAGGTGTCCATGGTGTGTGAAAACTGTGATATCTGTCTCAGCTGCTGAGTCATAGTGACTCATCAGGCTGTTTCCGGGTGGCTTTATTCATCTATTAATAAACCAGTGTGCATTACTTTCAATTGTGCCTGGGCAGGGCTGAGCTCCTTGAACCCTTGTGTCTGTTTATTTAAATTAGGTGTGATTTGAGTGCCAACTAATCTGGGCAAATTATCATTTTTCGCCTCTTTTCCTTTTTTTTTTTTTTTGTCTTCTGCTGTAGATAGATCTCTTAATAGATCATAAAGTAGATGTTTACTTGCATCTCTCAAGTGAAACATCTCCTGAAACATATCCTTGCCTGATCCTCTATTGAGCTTTATAACCACATGGAAGCGGTTTTTCCTGTGGAAACGGATGTCAGGGCTCCCATTGAGTTTAGGAGCAGTTCAATTTAGAAATGTAATTGCTAGGCATTTCCAGTTCATGTCACTCTCCATGTCTTTTCAGTCCCACACATTCTTTGGCTTAAAGCATATCCCCTCCTTGCCCCTCCCTTCGTGTGCCGTCTTCTGTAGGACAGGAGCTGGCATGTTGTTTTCAGTTTTTGCTTAAGGAAAGAAGGTTCATTTATGCCTGTGGGTTTGAAGAAGAGGTGCAAAAAGACAAAACAACCTTTGACTTAGAATTCTGTTTTTCTGAGGGCATAAGGTCCCTGAGGTCACTGGAGGGATCGCCTGACCCTGGAGAGAAGAATAGGCTCCTAAAATAAATGGTTTATAGGGCCTAGACCTCCAGTTGTCTGGATAAGCTGTACCCTCTTTGTTTTCCAACTCAGAATTAGATTCAGACTGTAGTTTCTGCTTGCACAAATACTTTGATGAAAACAAATACAACTCAGTGGAAATACATTGTAAGAGTAATTGATGCCTATGTTTGCCTATTGTATTCCCACATTTATGGTATGCTGCATTTCTGTTTCTCTTCTGATCTCATAAAGTAAAATCTCAGTAGTGGATCTAGTGTCCTGCAGTAACTGCTTTTTATTTTTAAAACAAATCAAACAAATGAAACATAGTTATTTCTCAGTAATTTCATGTCTTTCTAATTATAATTTTGGAAAGCAAGTGGTTTTTATGTCAGAAAGATGTAGTATGCGTTACACTGATTTTCATTAGATTAGAATGACCTGGTGAAGTCACAGAAGGTGAGGGTCAACAAATTGTTTAAGAGAGTGAATTTGAATTACTGTAATTTCTCATGAAAGCTAGGATTCATTAGTGACGTATATCAAACAATAGCAGTTCTCTTTCTCATATTTGAGTGTGATCTGTGTTGCAAAGAACATTCTCAAAAGAAACAGAAGAAAATCTATAAGCAGAGGATTTGTTTGTCAGTAAATTAAAGTCACTTAACTGTCCCTCTATGATTTTTTCTTCCAATATTGCTTACTTACCAGTTTTCTGTAGCATTGCTCTATCTGCAAGCTCCGTACTGGCTTTGCCACTGCTGTAAAGCTTTTGGCAATGATAGGATCGGTGGCTGTGCAACTGTGCTCATGCTCAGTAAAGTCTGCATTGTCCCAGTTTTAAGAGGTATAGCTATACCTCTTATTCCCAGTGTGATTACCTCTTGTTCCCATCGTCTCTTATACTACTTACAGACATAACATTAGTCAGTAAAATCCCCTTGCTCTGAAAACCAGTGGCAACTGGATGGTCAGCTGCTGTGACGATGTTTAGTGCAAGCTTGGTAAAAAATGTATGGTCAGTTTACTTTCAAAAGTAAAGCTCAAAATCTTTATTTTATTAAAAATGCATAGCGATCACTTTCATGTGATTTTGTTATCTGGAAAAATAGAAGTGGCAGGTTTTGGAGTTTGTGGAGGAGCAAAGCAGTGTTGTCTGTATTAGTTGGATTTTCCTTGCATAATGTACTCGCCATTGGATATATATAGCTAAATTAGGCAGGTAGTAGATGTAACATTTGATTGTATATCTGGTGACTTGAGAAACTGTAGCAAAAACTCAGACAACCCTGAACCACCTGTTGGGATTGAAAATATCTGTATTTGACAGGAGACAATCACTGTGAAAGACTCATATACCGTAGATAACAATAGTTTTGCCATCACTTTAGAACTTGTGAGAAAGGATGGTTTCCATCTGGTACTTCTGATGGAATAGATCTCTTATTATCTAGTCTGTGGAGCTGACAAAGTTCAGTGTCATTCCTGGATATTTGTTTCTCAGCTAAAAAGCAGAATCATCTAGATTGGAAAAGACCTCCAAGATCATCAGGCCCAACTGCCAACCTATACTGCTAAGCCTGACTACTCCCCTATCACCAGATCATGTCCCCAGCTGCCACATCCATGTGTACTCTAAATTCCACCAAGAGATGGAGAACCAGCTTCCCCACTGCTGCCCTAGGGCAGCCAGGGGTTTCCCACCAAGGCATTGTCCCAGAACTTTGATGGTGTTCCCACAAGTGCAGAGGCCTAGAGAGAATGCAGTTAAGAATGAGAGCAGTAGGGGTATGTCCTGTTGTGGTCCACCAGCTACAGAAATTGGGAGGGGGGAAGGAAAGGCTTATTTCTCTTCCCTTCAACTCAACCGAGTTTTGCATCTGAGTAACATGTAAGATGAAGTAGTCAATGATAAATTGTTGTGTGGTGGTGGTTTTTTGGTTGTGAGTTGTTTCTTTTCAAAAAAAGCTTGAAATTTTTTTGCTTTCGTTACTATCCCCATTGTTGTTAAATGTTGTTAATTAAAGCTGTTTGATCTGATGGAACCATTTAGGCTAAATTTAATTTGGATTTTCCTTTGAGCACTGAGAAACCTGTCCAGCAAAGTGCTAAGCATCCTACGCTCCCACAGCCTTCTCAGTAGGAGCTGAGAACAGTGCACGCCTCAGAAGGTGACTGTCATCATGAGGCCAGGTCTCACACACTCTAGCATAATTTAAAAATAGAATGAAGCTTTTCAAATGTGCTTTGATTAATACGTCATGGGCTCTCCTACAGCAATAACTTCTGTGGCTTAATATATTATGTAAGTATTTTGTTAAACACTAAAATCTTGCTATATTTTTCAGGTCCTTTGCTATGTGTGTCTGGGTGCGAAAGGAGACTGCTATTTTTCCTTTTAATTTCGTTGGTGCAAATGAGTGGTACAGCTTTACTGTTCCATTTCACCCCAGGCAGTAGTTTCAAATAGTTATCCCACTTGGTCTTAATGATGCTATCAGATGATGGACAGTGAGTTACTTTTCAAAACAGAGTGAACTATAATCTCTCTGCAACCAAGCTCCTGGTTTTCTGTTCTAGAAGCAACAGCCTCCGCAGTAACCCTGTAGCACCTGAGGAGGCTTTGAAAGAAATGGGTGTGTTTATTGATGGAGGTGTTCATGTGACTCACATCACCAGTGCTTCTGATGATATACAGTTGTGTAAGTGGGTGAGCAGTTTAACCCATGTTTGCTTGTAAGTTTTCCAGGTGAGTTCCTTTGAAATTAAAGTGCAATGTACCCAGCCACTTGGGACAGTATTAGCTGACAGTTTTACTTTGTGAGCGCTCTTCCCTCAAGAAGAACTCAAAACCCCAAGCCTCATACTTAAAAAAATAATCTTCTCAATTGCACATATTTACATTGTTTTGGCTTTGCCTACTAAACTACTTGCAGTTTGGTGTTGTGTATGTTTTGTGTATCCCAACATGCCTGAAATGACACTTTATTTTGATAAAACTGGCCCAGATTTTAAGATGCAGATGTCTGAATCAGATTTTTTAATCTCTGTAATTAGGTTCCTCTGTACAATGGCCTCAGTAAATAGGATGACAAGCATTTGCAGATGCATTAGTGCTTCCAGTGATGCTTTCTCTGGACTCTGAGCAGTACTTGAAGTTATTGGAAGTGCATGTGATGTCGGTGAGACATCAAGAAAGAAGGGGTTATTATTTGGTGTTTGATCCTTTTTTCTCTCATTCATGTAGGTTAGTTGGTCTTGTTCTCTTTTCTCTTTACATTAAATCTTCATAAGTCTGTCTTTATTAAAGGCTCTGAGGAGGTCTTTAGATTAAGAGCTCTGTATTGTGAAAGACTTTCTTGTTTTAATCTCACATTAGTGGAAGTCTTCTGGCCACATTTAATTCTCTTAATTTGTTAGAAATGCTTAGGAGTAGAATGCCTGGTTACAAAACTTAAGCCTTACAAATTGTTTCCCTTCTTCTGGATGATTTCCAAATTTTGGTGATCATTTCCATATTTTGGTGATCATCTTGGTGGGTGGGTATGCTAAACTGTACAATCAGAGCAAGGAGTAAGGAAAGGATGAAGGGAGCACATCATATCTGACATTTTTTAATTGCAAATTTGCTGATGCTGAACCTAACACAAGGATATACCTTCACTTTTTTTCTCTGAATTAGAGTTTTGCCTATGGAATTTCATGGAGCCAAGATTTCATTGAGTGGTTTGAAAAGCCTGTACCAATTTTGAGTACCTTAGCATGAGTCACATTTTACTAGTTTCTTGGAGGTATTTACATGCTGACTTCATAAGAGGTGCTTAGGTAGTCAAATCACTTTTAAGATATCTAAATTTCAATTGAGATACATGACAAAATAGAAATTTTCATACCTTTATGAGTACGCGGCATTATCTACAATGGTGGATATGTACTGAAGTTATTTTCAAGGGAATATAAACAGTTTAGTTTTCTAACTGCCATTTCTGCACAATTACTGTTGACTAATTATTTTTAAAATGTGGACTATAACCCATTATTTTTCAAAACTGCTGATGGTTCCTGCTGATTTCTCTTGCAGATGTGGAGGTTCAGCACACATGAAAGGTAAATCAGTGTCTCTAAAGCTTGGTTGTTACTGATTGCCTTTTGAAAAAGTGTGCATTTTTTCTTGCTGGGAGGCATATAGCGAGACACAACTAGGAACAGAAGTAACTGCCTTTGCAACAATACGCGGGCTTCCTAAACCAGTGCTTCATCTGACATGTAATTAGTTTTTTGAAAAGACAGGGATCTAATTAAGGCTGCTGGAGAGTTTTTTAAATAATGTTTTTACAAATTAAAATGGTATTTAAAATCTTAACTACATGTTGGGGTAGGGTACTAAAATCATTTGTTGTTGTTTGTTCTCTAGTTTGCATAGCATTTTCTGTAGGAGCATCTGCCAGATGATATTCAGATATGGTTGTTTGGGCATAGTATAAAATTAATATTCATTAAGAATGCATCTTAAAGCATTCTTTGGCTCAAGAACAGCTCATGTATTTATAAATTTTTTTTTTTAGATGAGCTGTTTCTAAATATGCCTAAATGCACCGAAAAAAAAAAAGTTCATTCTGCTTTGTTTGGCGTTTTGTCATGAGGAAGAAGCCAGATTGTGTGATATTCAGAATTAGCTAAAATTCATGAGAAGTCGGTGGAAGACGTGTTTCAGATCTTAGCCCCAGTGCTACCACCTCAAGTACATAAAAAGCACTGGATCTGAAATTCTCTGCTGTCCCCTGTAATTCTGCACACTGTTGAAATACAGTACACAGGCATGCTTTTAAATTTTTCTTTCCAAGTTACATTGAGAGTCATCAATGTCATATTCAACCTTTGCTCTCTGAGCTACCAGTGAGAAAACCAAATAACATTATGCTCATTAACATTTTACTAATTGAAATTAGCAATAGGAAACATAGTTGTTAGTAACCTGACCAATGCAAAATTTTTCCAGTAATTTTATTTAAACTTCTTTTCCATCCTGACTTTAAACGGTTATGTGATTAGCCCTTTACCCATTCTCTGGGAGACTAACTCATTGTTTAATGGGGTTCTCCATTTCTGATAGTCAAGTTAATTTCACATGAATATGGCTTGCCATGTTCCCCTGGGCCATCACATAAATATGATACCCATATTCATGTTTGTACTCTGCAAAACGTGTTGCAACACTCATCACGTTTCCTACCGCACTTGCTCATTTGTTTGTCATGCTCTGAATACCTAACTGTCTGGACCCATATGAAGCTTTTTGTTCAGTAGCCTGTTCTGCCAGATTCATGATAGTTTCTTGGTGATTGCTGTACTCCCCTCAGTTTACTGACATCTTTCTAATGCTAAGGACACTAGGACTGAATGTTGTGTGTGAAGTGTATCTGTACCCTCAGACTAAAACTGTCGTATCTGAAAAGAAAGGGAAAAAAATTTTTCATGTCATCTCATACTGAATTTTCTGTTTCATTTACTATTTGTGAGTGTATGCTCTTCATGACCATGGTGGAGTGGCAGAGATGTTACAGGTATCCCAGTGAGGGATACCTGCAGGTGTGAGGGTGGAGTTGCTGTCCTGTTTTGTGTTGTCCCTTTCATCACTGTAGTTCTTGGGTCTTTCCGGCTGAGGAAACAAACCCCACTGGCATTGCAGGTAGCCATGTAGCACCTCGTTTTGTGTCTCAAACCACAGAAAATAGAATGGTTTTGACCATGTTAGTGTAGTGGGACAGCAGGATAAGACAGCCCTTCAGTTTTACAAGCAACTCTTGCAGCTGTGTGGCACAGTAGTCAGGAACAGCAGTTGTTGCCTTGGATTAAAAGGTGTGCAGGATATGGGTCAGTGGTAATCATAATCTAGCCATTTTCAGAGGTGCTGGACTCCACATTACTGACTTGAAGAGGAGACTGTGTACATGTAAGCAGTAGATAAGTAATTGGCTGTAGGTATGCAAGTGGTACTAATTATATGAATGCATTGTATTGACATAAATAAACTGCGATGGGCAATTTCATTGATAACATCTATTAAAAATCTTGCCCTATGGGATTTTTTTATGTTGAATATGTGCTTTTACTTTAGAGTACTTCTAAAAGCATATATAAATCATGTATTTGGAAGTTATATATTGAATTAGTACTCATGTTAATGGAAGCTGTGGGTATGGAACATGGAGAAAAAATTAGTTTTAGTCCATATAGGCAGTATTTCAGATATACCAAGAAGTATTGGGTGTTGACTTTAGGGGAAGGGGGAAAGCGAAAATTTGAATTCAGTGAGATATCTCAAAAAATGGAGGAGAAAGAGTACTTAAATTTTTTACCTTTTCCCTGTGCAGAAATGGCTGTCACACACTTCATTAGATAAACAAACAAAATGCCAACTAATTAAGGAATGTGTGGAGTGATCGAAGAACAATGCCTAGGACTTTCCTCCTTTGCTGGAAAGGAAAGGAGTAATTCCACTTGTTAGGGACATGATGAAGTTAAACAGTGAATGTGTCCAGGTTTTTGGGCTTTATATGAGATATTGGTTTTGATGATTGTCATGATGCTGAAATTATATGCTAAAATGATCAGGTAAAATTTCCTATGATGACTCTCTGTTGTTGGGTCACTGTAATTGTTCAACTTGCAGTTTGCCTTGTTTCTTTGCCTTGGGTTCATGATTATTTCTTCTTGTGTCCTTCTATTTTTGTTTTGAAAGATTGCAACACAGAGGCTTTGTACAGGTGGTTGAACGAGGAGTTTTCTGTTCAATTTATCTGAGTTCAGAATCAAATTACTAGAATTACCACTACAGGAGGCTCAGAACAGCCTTCCAGTAGGAACAGCATGGATCAAAACCTCATGGGTTTAAGGTAACTCCTAGCTGGCTCCAGGAAGAGCATATCAAGGTGTCTTCTGACAGCAGTGCTCCAAAATGAAAAGATACAAGCTGAAGAGAGAAAAAACTTTCTTCCTTAAAAAAAACCCACACAAAAAATTCCAATCCAAACCAAAAATCAACCTTGCACATAGTGCAAGAAAATAGACCCGATCATGGAAATAAAGTGCCCAAAGGTTATGATCCTATATCTGCTCTGGCTGCTGCTGAGCTGGGTCAAGAGTTTGTCCTGAGTTTGTTTTGTGCTTCATTTCCTGGGGAAGACTGAAATCGGATGAAGAGCTAGTGGGGAAGTTGGAAGAGGAATTTAAACCAGTGGAATCAGTGGAGAGAACCAAGAATACAGAAGGGAGGTTTAAAGTGTATCCATGTCAAGGAGAAGAAGCTGAACCTGGTCAAACAGCAGTGACTACAAGAAAAGGAGGCTTTTGTAGTTCTGGGTGAAAAGGTCAGATTCTCATATAATCTGATTATAGGCAACCTGGTTTTGCACATGTAGATATATCTGGATATAACTCTTTCCAGAATGACACACAGCACATGCTCCTTCCCACACCCCCTGCCCGCCCCCCGTAAGTGTCCTTGATTTCCTAATTTTGTTTCTAGAAGTGCCCTCATGTTTGCTGGAGTGATGATTAATCCTGTTGGCTTTGATGTATTTACTAGAAGTTGCTGTGCATGTTTTGTTGGAAGCTTTGCAAAAGGGAAAGTGTAGAGCTGCAGTTTTCTGTGTCCCCTTTATTTGAATGACATGCCAAATCAAGTGGGGCTTGATGAGTAACGTTCTCCATTTGATTCAGATGCGCTTCAGTTGCATGAGAGGACCAGTAGTTCAATTATTCTTGGTGACAAATGCAAACTATAGTAATTTTGACTCAGTGCCTCTGTACCCCCTGGTTATGTCAAGAAACGAAAGCAGTGCCATTTTTGACACGTTGACATTGCTCACGTCTCTTTGGAATAGTTCTAATCTGTCATTAATAAATGTGCCTGGGACTTTTCATATGTCATCACACACGCACATGCTCCAACATCCAGAGGAAAAGATTACTCAGAGTCACTTGTTACTCTTTTTTGTATAAATTCCTGGTGCACCATGGAGACTTCTGATGTATACTAAAAGAGACATGTGCGTGTATTTCAATTCCTTGTAAGCATCTGGCTCTAGCAAAAAATAGCTGTGACTGATGCTGGGTCATCAATTGTTAGATCACAAGGATTATAGACACTCATTGAACTAAGGTGTTTCAGGAGATTTGAAACTGTCTGTATACCTGAAAAAAAAATTGCTGAGATGCAGACATGCACATTCAAAGTGTTTCAAAGGGTACTTCAAAAGCTGTTTAGAAATCATGAGGATTGTTTTAATCAAGAATCCAGAAAATAGTATGGATGTGAAATGGTTCACAATCCAGTAGTGTAGCAAGCTGCAAATATTTAAAATTAAAAAAAAAGAAAAAAGTGCTCACCAAAATTTGCACTCTTCGGAATACATATTGAAATTTTTAGGAAAGTGATGAAGTACTTGTTTCCAGAAATAACAGAAATGTTATGGTATGGGGCCAGAACAAAATCTATAAGATGGGAAAATTCAGAATGCTGCTGTGTATGTTTCTGAATAGGAGCTTCAGTGGAACAATTCTTCAGCTGATGTGTGCTGGGTGGGATGGAATCCTTCAAAAGCTCTGGAGTGGAAAAGCGAGATTATTTTTCCTGTACTGTAGTTGTACAGAAGAAGGCTGGTCAGAAGTAAAGCAATATGAATGGTCTGGTTTCAGAGTCAAATGGTGGTCTTACTGAAGTAAAGGGGAGGCTAAGGGCTGTGACAATAATAGGAATCCACTGAGGAATTTGAAAGCATTTTCAAAGGTAAGAAAAAGACCTGAAGATGGGAGTGGAAACATATTCTGTATAATTAATGGACATTCATGAAATGTTATTCTACTGTGGCATGTAATGTGTAGATACTGAAGATGAGTATGAATTTTGGGAGCTGATAGCTAGAAATTTGTGAAAGAATACAATTTCAGTTGCATCTATTCAACTGGATCTTATTCCTTTCTACTGCTTCACTAGAAGAGAGCGAAAAGATAATTTCTGTGTCATATTGTACTTATGGAAGTATTATGTAGGTCATTAAAAAGGCCATTTGGTCCAAAGTTGTCACCAGTATAATTTTATTTTTTTATCAAAGTTTCAGTAATATTATTTTCATCTCACCGTCTTGTCCAGCTGTTAACTTGGGCATATAATCAATACCACAGTAGCATATGATCTTACATATCTATCTACAACTTGCTTTGCTGAGTCTTTGTATTCTTCTTCAAGTATAAAATTTTGTGTGTCCCAACAACTTATTGCATTACATCACTAATGGGTTAAATCTGAGATCTTGGGATATTGTAAACAAAAAATAATATCTTCTGAATTCTTTTGCTCCATATGCATTAAGATTAAAAAAGTCCTATTTACTCTTTTTTGGTATCCTGTTACAGATTGGTGTTAGACCACTGTAAGACTAACTTACTATAAGTTTGCAAGCTTGCATTGGGTCATGGAGCTCTGCTCTACTAGAGATAACTAAAACTGGAATAGAAACTAGATCACAGTTTCCACACTTAATAAGGCAGTAAGTCAGTTGTTGCCATGCAACAGAGCTGGTTGAATTGTCATAACTATTACATTGGCATAAATCTTAGACTTGTGCCAGATGCTCCACACTGTTCCTGCTGCGCAAAACAGCTGGAAATTCAGCTTAAAGGGTTTCTTTCCTAGAGAGAAACTATATCTAAAATCTGTAAAAGTTGAAAAATCCAAAAAAACCTCTGAGGCATCAGTGGCATAGAGCTGAGATAACATAGAGTTGATGAGACGCTACCTCCCAGCTACAACATCACTGTAGTGGCTTTAGGATGAATGTTTGATCCTAGGGTTGTATCATGATAGGTAAAACTGCAGTTCAGAGCTCAGGAAGTAATATTGCAAGTGGAGGTAAGGAGGTGAAGCTGATTCTTTTCCTTTTTATGAATGTGATTTATCAAAGTATCTTTTGCTTTGCAGTCTTTTTCAGTTTTCATAGATATTTTTCTTTACCCTAGAGATGCAATTTAGGGGTAACATTTTGTCTCATAGTATAATCAGTTTGGACTCTCCACTTGTTTTTAACTAGCTTTGATAAATTATGGTAATGTCAAATGCAGACGACTCTGCTTTTTTTATATTCATTTGGGACAGATTAACCTGAAAAATAGCAATTACATGGTGAATCTCCATCTAGTTGATGAATTATTTCTCCAGTGGAGATGAACCCTTGCAGAATAATTTTTCTGAAGAAGGAACAAATATGGTTAAAACACATTGGAAAATGCTTGCAGTGAGACCCCTGTGATTAAAAGTGTTACTAACCAAGGCTGCGGATGTTAATATTATTTCAAGCAATAAGAAATTTACATTAAAAGCACATAAGCAGTGAAACTTGAGAGTTCCCACTAATTTCTAACATGGTGCTTTACTGTTTGTTAAATAACAAAAATTTTACTAGCTCATTTCTGGTATGAAGCTTGTTCTGAGCTTAAGCGTCTAGCAACATATATATTGCAGGATGTATTCTGCAGAGGGTCTGGGCTGAATAAAACAGGAATAGCACCATCATCAAGGCTTTGTTTACACCCAGGAGTTTAGCTGTGTTCATGTAGCTAAAGCAATATAACTGAATGAGCAATGGCGATGGTTAGATGTGTTTATGGGAATGGAAATAAATTATAGTGCTATAAGCTGTATTTAGTAACTGCAATAAGTTGTACAGAGGAACTGCATTGCCAGAGGGGAAATCTCTGGAATCTCACTGGTACAATCTCTCACTGGAACAATCATGTTGTACTTCTATGTGAGGGCCAGGCCTAAATTAATTCCAGTTGCGTTTCTGAGTACAATGAGAAAACTGCTTCAGTAAAGGCTTTCTCTGGATTTGAGAGGATTTAACACTGAGAGGTGTTGAACACCTGCATCTCTGCTGAAGTCTGTGCAGGTTAAGGTGCTGGAAGCCATCACAGTCCTGTGTTTCTGTCTGGGCTCTAAATCTCATTGAAGTCAGCAGGAAAATGGCTGGATGGCTACAGGACAGGAGCCCCTTAAGAGACCTTTAATAACCTTGTATGTCTTGTTCTCTGGCAAATCATGTGCACAGTCAGTAGGAAACAGTTTATCCTGAGTGCAGAAAAATGTGCCAAAGTGTGATCATGTGTGACAATCACAGAGGTGAGCTGAGACACAAATCCAAGTTTTGTTTTGTTCATTAGTTTTATTTCTGCTTTTTGCTTCCAAACTCCACACGCAGCTAACGCAAGATGACAAGTCCAAGCAAAGCACCACCACCTCTCTTTGCAGCTCAAGCCATTTATTCTCCCTACTACTGGATTTACTGGGTACTGGACCAGACCTTGGATTTGGACAGTCATCACAGGGTCTGGTTTGAGACTGTTTCTAACTTGCATTTTCACGAACCTTTTTATTTATTCCATCTCACAAGATGTAGAGTATATTTTTGGGTTACTAGTTTCCATTTAGCATCACCACAGCAGCTGCTGCCTTAAGATAAATACATGATAAAGAAAACACACTTCTGTAGGGTTTCTGTACATATGCACATAGAGAAGATCAAGTCCAGCTTTAAAATGAGGTTAGGTTGCTGTGGGCCTTAGCCAGTTGAGTTTTGAATATCTGCACTGGTGGAAGTTGTGTAACTCTTCAGCCCCTGTCCTTGTTTTCAGCATTAAAATAAACCTGTATATAGCAATCCTGGAGGCAGCAAAGAGGTGTGCACGCAGCCAGTCTAAAAGATTGAAGTGCCTCTTTTGGTAGTGGAAGGAAGAAGTCGTGGTAAAAAAGGCAACATCTAGAACCTGTGTTTTGGTGAGAACAGGCCCTCAGTTAACATCGTGGGTTGTTTTCTTTTTTGGTTGTATGTTTTTTTTCTACACCACGGAGCAAAATTCTCCTTACATGACTGCAGTGAGATAAAACATTTCCTTATTTTGGAATGTTTGCCCATTTAAAATACTGATGTTTTACACCATGACAGATTAATTAGTTTTAAATAACCCAGTCCTTAGGGAAAACACTCCAAGATGAGGGGATACAGATGCTGCCTATTCCAAATGTCTAAAATAGAATTAAAAGAGAAAAATAATTAAATGTTGAATGTGCACAATGATGAGATTTTAGCTGGCTTGACTGAGACTGTCACAAGTTGTGTGATGAAATCTGTACTTGGCTGTAATAAACACTCTTTCTGCTTCAATTAATGTGAACATTTGCAGATGTTGAGGAAACAGGCATCTTTGCCTCTTAATCAAACAATACATAAAATAATCTAGAATAGACAATGTGCAAAAACAAGTGATAGAGCTCTGTGTTAATAGATTTATTTATGGGAGCAAGTGGGAGGGATCTACTTTTTCATATTGATTGCCTCTTACAGTCACTGGATTGTGAAAGTGGAGCTCATTTAATGGAAGTCCTTGAGAGAGAAAAGTTAAAAATCATACCTGGCTTCAGTTTCTTGTCTACATGGAAGTGGTATTTGTGTCCCTTAGAAAGATCCCCTGAACCAATTTTCAGCAATTTTTCATCAAGTACCATACATATCAAAATTTAGTAAGAGGACTGTGCCATCCTGCCTTTGTCTGCTTAAGTCACTACAGACATGAACCCCTACTATGTATTATTTATATGAGTAAGTTGACACAATTTATAGGATTTAGAATTGGAAATAACATGAATTATGCAACAGAAAGCTTTCAGTGTGGTGCAGAGTTGAACGTTTTTAATGCAAAAATGAAGATGCACACTTAAAACCAGAAGAACTTGATGGGTAGTTAGATAACTGAGGAGCCTATTTGTCATACTCTCAGCAGCAAGTTTAGTGAAGATCTCCCTGGGTGGTAGGGAAAACAGACGTGGACTGAGCTGGAAGACCAGGATGGTGCGTTTGCATGACTTTTTTCTGATGAAGCCAATTCAGGCAATCCTCGTAGTGAAGCTACCCCTTTAGTGTGACTGTGGTTCTTTCAAATTTGATTTGAACACAGCTTGACCAAAAGGTACAGATATGACGTAAAATGTGCAGTTTTGATAATAGAATAGAGACCAAGCTATCCAGAGCCTTTGCTGAGACTCACAGGAGTGTACAAAAGTGCGTCAGACAATGAGAAAGGCCTCGTGCTGAGTCTTGAATCAAACCCAAAAGCCAGATGCAGGGAAAAATGGGCTTTACTAGTTTGGGTTTTCAAAAAGTCAGAGTGACTTTTTTTTTTTTTTAATCATATGTACAGATATTGTAAAATGTTACTGTAAAGGGAATTTAGTGCAGCCTTGATACTTCTCTTAAGAAGGTTGAAATCAGGGTGTGCCAATTTAGCGAAGTAAGCTTTCAAAATGGGCATGGGGCTTTTTATTTTCAGCTCAGCACTTCAGAAGCCATCAAAATAGCTGTTACCTTCTGTTCTGGAAACTGTCAAGAACCTATAAATAAGGATAAAATAATACCGGAGCAGCAAAAAAATGTTATGCCAACAGTTCATGTTGTTGTTTCTAATTTTGTTGTTGTTTCTTTTTTTTTTTCTTTTTACAGTGTATCCTATTCAGTGCATGTCTCTGAGGATTACCCAGGTACAGTGCAACATTCTTGTACATGACACATGTATGCATGTTATCACAGTTTGCTATATTTAGGTGGAAATACCTGAAAGGATGTTGATGTCTTCCAGGTGCATCTTGTGCTAATAATTTTCCATTAGTTAGAATGTTGTCACAGTCATTTCTCCTTTTCAGGCATCATTTATCAGATGTGTCAGGGTGAGAACACAGGTTGACGAGTTTAGAGAGACTGGGGCTTGTAATGCTTTCCGTGTCTGGAGCCAGCAGTAATAGGAGTGAGAAAGTGCCCAGTCTCTCTTTGGCATGGTAGATAAAGCTTGACCTTTCAAGAATCTGAGCAGCCTGGCACACGGCCAGCAAAGCACTTCTGCATTAGACCTTAATGAGACTACTCATGTTCTCCAAGATAAGCCTGTGGACTGTGCATTGATGCCTCTCAGGGTTAGCTGGAGCCAAGAATCTGTGCATGGACCTTCAGTAATGTCAGCTTGAAAAGCTGGGTTGGCAAAAGCATTTGTGCAACCATGCGGCCAGTCTCAACAAGGGGAATTATTCATAGGAAAGACAACCAGGTAGGAGCAAAAACTAGTTTTCAGAAAGCTTATTTCCCCAATTCCCTTCACAAAAAGACTGCACAGGTACTTCAGGCAGTAAAGGCTATCAGAAACAGAAGAGGGAATCAGGGATGACATGTGCTGTGCAAGTAACATTACCAGATAGTACTGTTGGATTGCACCACGCTGTGCACCTGTGATTGTTGAATAGTGTAAGTACCGTGAATGATATGAAACCCTCTGTACACTTTTGATCTTTATCCATAATTTCTTTGTATTATTTCTCAAAAAAGTATTTCTTGTTTCTTTTAGAAGCTCTAAAGAAGTGTGACTTTGATCTTCTTCACTGATGAGCAGCAGACTATGTCTGATCAAAACGTCAGTGTTTGAAGCGTATATACAAAAAAAAATCAACATTGGTGCTAAAAACAATGGATTATGTGAAAGAATGCTAGCAACCTTTATTAGATATATTTTTAACCAATAAAAAAGAGAGAGAAAAATTATGCTAATATCAGTCTATTCAACATGTAGAAAGGGGAGAAAGTGAGATGCAAAAAAATGCACAATCATAAATTGATTTACTGATTACTCCATTGGGCTGACAATGAATGGAGGGGCAAACGGTTGGAAAAGATCTTCACCACATATTATTAACAGTTTCTTCTACTAAACATCATAAAATTTTGCCTCTGGGAACCCCTAACTAAATGGCAAGCTGGAGCACTGAACCAGCAGCTGTTACTCCCACAGCACATGAGATCTCATTTCCTGGCAAACACTTCTCTCTGACAGACCTCAAATTTTCCTTGTCAATGTTATTTGCAGCATGTCCTGATGGCCTACAAGCCTGGGTGACTTTGCTGGCCTTAAAACCTGATGAATATTCTCTGCCATCACCCACTATATTTTAAAGGCAGATAGCATTTGAACATGTCACACTATGGCTACCTTGGAGCACTGAGTAAACCTCCACATGTTTACTGATTAAAATCCAACTCTTCAAGGCTTTGGAAGACCTGATTTCATTCACAACTGAAGGTTCTGCAGGATGTATGTGTGCTTCATGATGAAGAGGTTTGTTAGGAATGCTAATAACTTTTTGCCATTTTACAGCTTTGTAAAATTATAAAATCCTCATTTTGACTTGGTGAACCAGATTCTTTGTCTCCTGTCTTTGTCCTAAATCTCTAACTTATCATTACTGCTGACTGTGGCTCTCTTCTCTGGCACGTATTTTAAGGGATGTTTCAGGGACATATTAGGGTGGGATGGTGTCAAGTGTGGGAAGCTCTGTCCTGTTGTCCTTCTCAACTGGAAGGTGTTCTTCAAATACTGCCGCTGGTTGATAGAGTTCAGAGCAGCACATGCTCATCAAATTAAATTTCTCATAGGATAAATCTTTATAGATCAAGGTTTAAGTCTGCTATTGCGTATCTATACCAGACTTGTATCCTGTGTAGATTAAGAGTATGTAATACAGAGTGGATTGAATTTGTAAATTCAGGACAAGGCTGTCATAGTTGATCATCATATGAATTGCTAATGGATGCAATACAAATATGAAAATAGAAAACACGAAGTCACCATACAAATGACGTTAATTCAGCAGCTTAAGTGATACCACCAGAAGTAAACTTTAGATACTGTAAGAAGAGCTTTGAGTAATGTCCATACTCTCACTGTCTGCATTACTGTTGTGTATGCAGCATCACCACCTTGGCACTGATAACTGTGTGTAGCTGTTGCTGAATTGCTTCATAAAGCATCAAATACAAACAGCAGAGCATTAAATTGTACCTATGGAAACTAATGTGAAGTGACAGCTTTCCATAGTGGAAAGTGCCTGAAAGTTTCATAATTGTGAATGAAAGCTAAAAATGTACACAAAGGCACGCTGAAAACTTAACAGGAATAGTGCTGAGACAGCAATGTTTGAAAGTTACGTATCTAGCTGAAACTGTGAAAATAGAACTGAAAAGTTTAGTGGTAGGTAATAACAGTTCCAGCAAGATACCTGTGTAAAAATTTTCTTATAACATTGACACAACTGTTGAAAATAATACTCCTAAGTAGCACTTATAGAATATAGCATCATTGAGGAGACCAAAGTCCCATTAATATGAATGTATCATGACTCCTGTGAGAGTTTTTACAGCAGCAAGCATTTTGCTAATGAATATATATTTAGAATTATTTGTGTTGGCTGACATAAACTTGTGGAACTGCTGTAGTCTTTTATCCCACTGATTTGTGGGTTACATACTGTTAGCAGAAATATTATTTTCTTAGACCTCCTTAGACTGCAGCAGGGATGGAGACAACCAGTTTGGCAGCAAGTGGTTTGCTACATCCCTCCACTAGGTCCAGGTACTAGATCTTCCTCTTGAGAGGTGTTCCTGAGTGTAGTGTGTTAGAATCTGGATATTGAAGAAAACAAACCAAAGCCAATATCTTAATTTCAAGTTTTGTCAGACTGCCAAAAAGAAAAGGAAAAAACAGCAGTGAAAATCATTATCCAGCTGCCAAGAAAGAATGACAATGGACACAAAAACATGATTAAAATCTATAAAACCTGTTACTGAGCAGTTCTTTTTTCCTTTTATGTATGTGTATTGCTTACAGAACATACTGCTTTTCCTAGTTTTTTTGTACAGCAATAAGCTGTAGCACAAGGATTTCCTTTCTGCCATCCTTATGTATAGTGTTAGGTATATTTAGAGCTAAATGGTGTCCTCACTTATCCCAGCTCATTAGACTCTTTAGCAGTAGCTTGCACTCTCCAGCCTGGAAAGGGATGGGTCTTTGTTGTTTACACCCAAAAACTATCCAGCATGGTGAGACTGACACTGAAAAGATGACAAGATGGAGTATGCAAATAGAGGCAAGACAGGGCTTTTGGGAGAGTGTCAGATGCAGCTGTCCTGGGGACGTGGCTCAATACCTCTCCTGGCACCAAACAAAACTGGGAGAAGGAGTAAATGCTGGCAGAAGGGACGCCCCTTAATTTGAATGATGCCATGGCTCTAAAACATGTCTCTGTGCCCAGTGTGCAGCTGAGCAGACACAGACTGAGCTGATGGAGCAGGTTGCTGTGCCCACTGGAGCGCTCAGGAATCACTGTTGGCCTCCTGCAGCATTGCCTGCACACAGTCTGTGTGTGTTGAGCCAACCATGGATCACTCACAGTGCCTTTATGGGACAGCACAGGAGGGGAAGCAGGTGAAGGTGTGGGACAGCATCAGACTTGGCAAATGTGTATGAACATGGTAGAAAGGCTGTTTCCTAGGTGGCCAAGAAAACCCCAGGACCCATTTGTGTGCAGCAGTGGCAGTGTGGCTGCTGTTCTGCCCAGGCAGTGTGGCACACCGTGCAAGGAATGGCTGGCAGCCCAGGCTCACTCTTGATAAAGGTGACTGAGAATCGCTGTGATAAAAAGGATGATATAAATGAATTTTCCTCTCGGTGAATTTTAATGTCTTTAGCATTTTACTGGAAGCACCTTGGTCAAAGGCTTTGAGGTTGCAGCAGTATGTTTGAAATTTCTTGTGAGTTCATGAACTTTGCTGATGTGGAACTGGATTGTTCGGAATTGTAATAGATAAGTCCTGCTTTCAGTTCAGTTATTTGTCTCTTTATCTGTGTTTTCTTAATTGTCAGCCTTTCTGCTTTAGAGCATAAGTTTCAATTCAGCCCAGATCATCAGAAAACAAAATACCATTACTTTCATAGGCAGTTCAGCAATACATACAAAATTAGCTTGTTCAGGTAGTACACCAAATCTTGACACTTCTTGTTTTTTGTTAGTAAATGTTTGGTTGGAAAGCAAAAAAAGAAACTGAAACAAAAAAAAACAAACAGAACACAACCCTCAGCCTAATCCCTATGTTTTTTAAGAAAATTTGGAATAGGTATATCATATTCATATCCATACCTAATGTTTTTGTTAAGAGGAAGGACTTTGGTTTTTTCCTGAATCAGGCACAAGAAAGGTTATCCACTGATTATAAGACACTTCAAAAACCCCTTATGTGACTAGACAAAGAGGCATGGGTATTTTGCATAACTGATTGTTAACACCCATCTCTCAGTGCAGTCTTCACTCTGCATGGCAGATCTAGCTTAAGTTTTAGTATCAGGCATAGCAAAAAAATCAGAGAACAAGTATTAATTTTGAAAAGATTGGCCACAATAAGCCTTGTGGTTTGGTTCAGAGAACCACTAGGAGTGAATCATAAAAGCCATGACATTGAACTCCAGGGGTTTGTTTTATAAAGGTTGGGTCTAAATCTTCCATCCTTTCTTTTTGTTAACCATCTTAAGAGAAAAAAGCCAGACACATCAGGAAGATAGTGCTTAGCTCCCCTGACCATCTTGGAAGTGGTCCTTTGTGGTACAAGGTTGGGACAAGAAACATGGGAAGGGGCTGGCACAGCACAATGGGACTTCACCATGCAAAGTGTTTTTCTTTCCTAGATAACACTTACGTTTCCAGTTCGGATAACGATGAAGATGTGTTAGTCACAACGGAGCCAATTCCAGTAATTTTCCACCAAATTGCTACGGGTAATCTTATGTCTGGATAGTTTTGTCAAGTTCATACTTTGTGAGGAAAGACAAGTCCACAGTTAAAGGGAGATGTGTTAATGCGTACAGCTGTACAGTTTGCTATTTTCTCACAGTCTTGTTATAGTAAATTGTCCTACTTTCAGAACAGAAGAAATTAAAATACCTCCTTTAAGGGATCACAACATTTGTGTAGGCAGAATGTATTTTATTCTTTTAGTGTCTTGCAGCCTGTGCTAGAGAAATTTCCACGGAAGAGTTAGAGGTGCTTAATAGTTCCAATTAAAAGTTTTCATGTTCACTTGCTTAAAACTTCACTAAATCTTCACTATTGTAGTTGAAATAGTCTGTGACTATCCCTGCCTCTGGTGAATTATTTCCAGAAATTCCAAACAAAATGTTTCTGCTGTTTCACTAAATTAGACTATAGAAAAATGATGTATTTTTTTACAAATTATTTTGGAAGCCTCTCATTTTAAATTATTTCCTTACTTTCCATAACTATTTGATACATGGAAAGGTATACTTGTCAGACATACAGGTATTTATAAGTATATAATAAAGATTTTTGCATATTCCACAGAGATATTTTATATTTTAGCAGATAAATTCTCATATTGTTTCAGGTTACTGGAGAAACTGCACAGACAGTCTTAATTCTGGTAACTTTTCAGATAGGAAAACCTGATTTTGTAATTTTTATTTTATTATTATTGTTATAATTCTGTAGGGCTTTTTTTGCATAACACAGAGTTACTTTGAAGTCCACTGGAAGACCAATATGATTTTCAGTGTCTGATCTCATTTGTACAGATGTAAATCAAGACTAATTTTATTGAAGTGGGTGCAGTGGCACACAAACAAAATCTTGCTATTATGGTCAGAAGTTTGAAAATAATTTTAATTTCAAATACTTCTTTAATTTGAAAAGAAATGAAACCCATCATTTAAAATAGAGTGAAACCCTGTGTTTTATATAAAAGATGATTTGATTTAATTTTCATGAGGGGTTTTGATTTTTCATTCTTTTATAAATTATACAAAATTAATGAATGATGCTAAATTGTAAATTACAAATTGGCAAAAACAGATCTCCTAGACGGATCAGCTGAATTTCAATTCACACTTAAAAACATGAGTCTTCTGGGAGGTAGGGGCTTCCTAATTTTAGACTGTTGCATTGTAAACACTTTGATGCATTTCATATCTGTAACTTTTTGTTCCTTATTTGCTCTACTACTGCAACTAAGAATTCCAAGTCTGCTTATGCAAAATTATTTCACTTTTTTTTCACATGGTCCCTATTTTCTTTTCTTTAAGAATTAATAAGAAAAAACAGTGATGTCAACTATTGCTTATCCATAAAATCCAAGTTACAGAGGGAAAATGGAGAGGTATGTATTTCTTGTATGCATATTTTAACAGAAATTATTTTAAGAAAAAAGAGTAAATAATAAAATATGAATGGTTACCATAGACTTCCTATCATGGTGTACCTATGCAATTTGTACACACTTACACAAACCTGAGCATGTTTTGCTGGGTTTCATATGTGGATGAACCAGTGATTCCCTTAGTTGTGATAGAAAGTCTCCTCCTGTCCTAGGAAATGTGGTTTTGACGTTTTTCTCATTTTTTTTGTCTGACAGTGGTGTAGACCCTATCTGCCCTAAAAATACAGCTCTCCATTACCTTTTACCTTTTACCCTGCTCTTACACATAAGACCACATCCCAGTTATTTAGCTCACTGCTTCTTCATGCAGCCTGCAGCAGTCCCACTGGAGACTCTAGACCCCTGCTTGACTCTACTCACCATAAATAGGCTCTTGAGTATTAATGTCTTCCATTCATTGTTGTATTTATGCTGTACCTGGTGCTAATCACTCTCTGACCAGTTTCATTGAGACATTAAGAAAGCAGTGGCACTAATGTGAAGTCTGCAAGGCTTGACAGTGTTATGGGCTCAAAGAAAGTACCATATAGGCTCCTACCTCAAGCATTGTCAGGAACTCAGGTGCTTGACTTAAGATTTCCTTTGGTAAGGTGGATGCTGTTTCTTGATGACTGTGTTTAAGGCTACAGTCTGTACTTGACCCTGGAAAGGGGTCAAAAAAAGATACTGTATGTATCATTAGTTTTTTTAGTAAATGAAACCTGATTTGACATAAAAAACTGCCCTGAAAATACTTTGCTTCTACTGGGTCATCATTGTATTCAGTGCTCTGTAAACGTGGGAATAATTCAAGTCTGGGAAGAATTTGCCCATTTGATTAAAAGCCTGAGATATAGTTAACTTCTGTGGGACAGGATTTGAGGTTTTATTTTGTTTTTAGTTGAACAAGGTATTTAAATGTGAAAATACTGAAATTAAAACCCCTTTATAAAAAGTCTCTAATACTGATCATTTCTGTTGGCTACTCAGTTGAAGGTTTGGTTAGGATACAATTAGTTTTTCACTATTCCAATGTGAGAGTTTCGGTTTTTGTGTGGAATTTTTGTTCAGTAGAGTCCTGTTCTAAAACAGATTTCCCTTTGAGCTAAGGTTATTATGAAACAAAGAAGAAGAAAGCAATTGTATTTCTTTTCAGTGAAGTAGAAGCAGAAATTATTTTTATGCCTTATCATACAAAATTGCCACGAGATTGTACAAAATATAATTTTTACACTGTATATATATATATACAGTGAATAGAGTAGAAATTTAGAAGCAGAGATAGGGAAATGGGATTACAATGTCTGACCATAGAAATTGTTGATAGGGGTGTATTTTGACAATCATGACTATGGAATTTAGGGGTAATGTCTGTTATTTGATTCAAACATCTGATTTCTATTCCATTACAGCAGTTCTGTACAGGACATAAATAAAAAAGAAGGAGTTGGTATATCATGTTCAGGTTGAAGTGAAGAATTGCAATTTTAACAGGTGTTCTTTAGTGGTTCCTAGTCAGCATAGGTCATAGAAATGACATATGCATTGTGGGAAACAGGAATTAATATCTCAAGCAATTGCATAATTATAAGAAAAGGTTCCATTCTTGGGAAACATAACATTTCATCTCATATGGAGTTGCAGTCTGTACCATGATCAGTTCTATTTACTTGATGCAATTATTCACACAGAAGCTTATTTAAAACTGGTTTTACTTAAGTAAGCATATGACTTTCTAATCCTTACTTTTCACTGTCTCAGAGCACAGCTAGTCAGAAAATTAGGTTTGACCTTTTTGACCTTTTCTGGCATCAGCATGGACTTTCTGTTGAAAAGTGTAATTAGGCAGCAGTGTGTCAGTTTTTCACAGAAGGAAATGTTAGATAGTCGGTGTTTGGTCTTGAATTATTTCCTTAAAATATTAGAGTTTATTCACAAGACTAAAGTAAAATAAAATTGCTAGGTTGCTGAAACAGCAAAAGAACTAACTCCAGAACCAGTTTTGGTGGGTAAGTTATGCTTTGTTTAGCAAAAGCACAGAGTGAAATATCCTTGCACAATCTGTTGAATTATCCAGTTCTTTAAAATACCGCATTGGGTCTGTAGCCAGACAAGAATTATTGCCAAGATATATTCAGGTTATTTTATATACCTGAATATTTTTATATACCTTTAGCTGCTTATTATGTCTATATATTTCACTATTCTTAAAACCAGCACTCTGGAAAAATTATATAAAGATGTCTTAAGAAAGGATGCTATGAGCTTCTTTGTAAAAAAAATTAATTCTTGTAGTTATATATAGAGCTATAAATGCAAGATCAGTGTATTACTTTTATCATTGTTAATTTTCTTTTTTCGTTAAGGAGTCATGGCACAACAGCACAGTTGAAGAAGACTCTGAAGGAGATAATGATTCTGAGGAATTTTATTATGGAGGGCAGGTAATGCAGAATACTTTGCACAATTTTCAAAAAACGTAGTATTTGAAAGTTCTTTTTGTTCATTCCATTATAAATTTAAGATATTTCATTATGTTATCATGTTACCCATGTTATGGGTACATATGCCATCAGTATATGTATGTAGTATTTTGCAGCAGAAATAGTGTTAGCCTTCATCTCAGATTCAAAATAAGATTACATTGTTTACATCTGCAAAGCTGTTAGAATGGAAAAAGCAAATATTCTCCAAGAAGCTTGAAAATAGAAGGTAGTTGCTTACTTCCAGGAAATAGCTTATCCCATTATTGATACAAATCAGGCTGGGAAGGCCAGCTGGATCCAAATCTGTTTCCTTCTGGAGAATTGCCATTTTTTAAAGTCAAGAGCTCTGCATTTTAATGGTAAAAGTGGTTATTACAAAACAGTTTTGGTTTAGACAGTTCTTTTTCTGAGCTCTACAGTAACATTCACCTTGAAAAATGCAGCATATTTTAGATGAAAGTACTGCTCTATGTCTTACCTTCTTGTTCCCTCAGCAAAATTAGTTATTATTACATTCTCTTATGTATTGGGAAATAAAATCTTTTCATACCTTTTCCTTTCACAATGTGCTTCACACTGCTGGAATCTTTATGCAGATTTCTTATTTTTAAGCCTTAATGTTTCCCCAAGGAATCGTTCCTCACTTTACGCTATTAGAACTGTTTATTTCAATGAACATTTTAACAAATTACAGTTGCTGTTTGTGAAAGTTGTCGCTGCCTCAGCCTTGAGGCTGAAGCCATCCGTGCCCTGGATGCAGAGCCAAGGCTGCAGGAACATGCCAGAAGGGTGGGTTGGTGCAGAAAGCGTGGGATGCTGATGAGCAGGCCATTGCTGAACCTCTTCTCTTGCAGACCCAACAGTGTGGTGGGGTTTGAACACAAAATACATGTCGAGGTGCTTTACAGTTAAAAAAAAAAAAAAAAAAAAAAGGGC